>VZRW01002258.1:0-31312 GCA_013398125.1 Aegotheles bennettii
AAGCCCCCAGTGACACTTTTTCCCTTGCAAAGAGAACCCTCAGCACCTGGGATATTTCTGAACTAGCTAAACACCAGCCTTCAAAGGGCTCAGCAAGGATTGCTCACATCACTATGCTGCTGTCTCATGGGCTTTACCACAACGGCAGCACTTTCCTCTGAGCCAAGCACCCAGCATGCACCCCTCAAACCAGTGTGAACCAGAAATTCAGGTTTGCTGACTCAATGTCTTCCCCACTCCTGGTTTGGAAACCTCCTACCATGATCACATCAGGAGGAGACACAAACTCAAGTTAGTTTCTGAGGGGAGAATATGCCCTAGCACATCCAACAGCTCATCCCTCATTTTACCCCATGGGGATCTCAAAGGTGGAAGGGTGGCACAATGAACAGCCTGAGTTCAGCTCCATGTGGTGCACAGAGAGCCCCAAGCAGGGCTGGTATGGATCCGAACCTGCAGGTGCCACCATAGAGCCCAGTACCCATAGGAATGTATAACAGAGTGAACCAGGTGACATAGGCAGACATCAAACCAGATGTCACCTTTCCACTTCCAGTTTTCCCGGGGGATTCAGGCAGCACTTTCAATCAAATAGGCTCGAGAAAGCAACATAAGGAACTTCAGAAGAACCAATGCTCAAAGCCACAGTGGGTCTGTTACCTACAATTACTGTTTTCCTCAGCATTTCTGATGTGAATAACGGACAGCAAAAGGAAGGAGGATAAAAGCAAGTCACAGGTGACCATGGCAGGCTCAAGTCTATTAATGAAAATGTTTGAGAAAGGTTTTTCTAATGGAAGCTGGAAATTGCATGGGGAAGGTGACAGTACACATGGAAGAACAAAACAAAAATAATTACAAAACCCCTTCTTGAATGAGATAAAAAGCAGAGGGAGAAGTTTAAATATATGAAAGTCTGGCAGTGATGCAAAGAGAAACATTTGGTATGATGGAGACCCATGCAAGGCTGCCCATAAAAGCAGCAGCAGATGCTATTCTCCCCAGGAAACAAATATCACCTGAGTTTCAAGATGCAGTCTTGCTTATCTCAAGACATGCTCAGCTAAAGAACAAAAGAATAAAATAAAATTAACTTGAAAGATGCATTTATCTTTAAAATGCTTTAACATCCACCCAACAAAGTTCACTTAAGACATGTTCACTTATAAACACAAAATTTTAGTTAATTGCTACAAAAGGACATTTGTAAGCAGGATGGTGATTTCCTTAGCAGCTTGGGAAATGGGAATCTTCCTGTTCCAAGATGTAAACCAGGGAAAGCTGAATGCACCCTACTAAAGTGCAGCTGGACTCAGCACTATGCAGGAAGGCTTGGAAAAGGGAAGTTGTCAATAAATAAGCATCTAAGGACAGTGGATGGTGTTTTGCTAGGAAAGGCACAAAGAATCATTGGGGTTTTTTTCTAAAGTAAAGAGTGGGGCCAACACAAAGACTAAGATCCATGCTCAAGTTAAAATATGCCTGTAGGCCTTCAGGTAAGACTTCAAAATAGAATAGGAATTGCATGAGAGTTTTTTGCATTTTATTTTTTTACAAGAACATCAAGACATTCATTAGGGAGAATTTTTCCAGAGAGCAGAGGTCAGAGCTGGTTTGCTCCTTATTATTACCATTAGTTGAGTAGAGAGGAGCCTCTGTGAGCCCACCCTTTAATTTAAAGCACCACTGCTTAAGTCTTGTGCTAGCTGAGTACAAACCAAGGAGCTCATCTTCCTGGTTCCCATTTCCCATGTAAGCCCGGACCTGGATTCTCATCTCGACTCACTGGTTGCAGAATCTCCTTTAGCATCTGCTTCAGACAGGTGCACAGCTGCAGCAAAACAAAAGCAGTGCACCTGCTTCAAGTAGCATATCCTCTCCTTATGGATATCTCCCTACTAGATGCTCCTAGGATGCACTAGAGGATGGCAAGCACTACATCTCTCTTGCAGCAGTAAAGCCTGTGCTGCACTAAAGCTATTATGTATTTCTCCCACTTCCTTCCATTGACAAAAACAAAAGCTGGTACTGTTGCTCACCATTATCAGAAAATATTTGCCTTCCAGGATTGTTTCTCCCCTCCTTGTTTTGAAATGGGTTTTCAGTCAAATAACAGGCTCACTCCCAACAAAAAGCAGCAGAGGGTGATTTGGGACAGGGGCCCTTCAGAGCCCACCTGGCATATCTAGCCTGGACCCTAATGCAGCCCAGTCCTGCCCTTCCCATCCCTGCTGGGGACCACACACTCCAGCACCTCAGAGGTCCTGTGGTGGAGACAAAGCTCCCACTGCGTGGCCTGAAGAGATGAGGCCAACTCTGCATCACTGACCTGGCTTCAAGCAGCTACCCCTGTTGTCTAGATGCAGACCATCTCCAGAAGGTACCCTGCCCACTCTGAGTATCTGCTGTATTACACTCTGAGTATTGTACTTTGAGTATCTGCTGATTCTCTCTTCTCACCACACACTGCACTTCCTTCCTGCCAGGTGCTTTATCACCACATTTCACCCCAAAACCATCCAGATGAAACTCCCACTCTTGCTAATGCTGCTCTTTTATTCAGCAACTGACGGAAACGCTTGCACCAGGCACTAAGCCCATTGCATTCCTGCCAGTGACCAATGCAGAATTAAACACAGGTGCCACGTGAAAACACAGTGCCAAGCCTACAGTTCCCAAGAAAGTGTTGAGTACATGCACACAATCACTTCTTATTTTTGTTTTTTTTTAAGCAACCACAGTATCAATTGTCAGAGAAAGGAACCAGAAGCCCAAGTACTATTCAGTGTATGAAATACTCAACTACCACAACTCAAAGCTGACATCTCGCAAACTCCTAACTGAAACCTGCCCACAACAGCTGGTGCCAAGCCAAAACAGCTTTCATACACACACAGCAGTTCCCTGCAACAAAAGCATTACTCAGAGAGCCACTCCGTACCCCAAAACCAATGCAAAGGGAAACACGGAGCCGCTGCCAACACGCTCCTGCGCTCAGCACCAGCCCTGCACTATCCGCCAGTGCAAGCTCCCAAGAGGTCTCATACAGAAGAGGAAAGGTCAGGTCTTAACGCTGGCAATCGCTTTGGCATGAGGCTCTACCAAAGACTGAACATATTTTGAAAGTATGAGCTTCAAAATAAATAAATAAATTCTTGGTCCAAGAACACTTGGTGCCGTTCAATCGCCATCAATGACACTGACAGCGGGCTCCAGTGCACCCTCAGCAAGCTGATGGGTGACAGCCAGCTAAGTGGTGTGGTGACACACCTGAAGGACAGGATGCCACCCAAAGGGACCTGGGCAAGCTTGAGAAGTGGGCCCAGGGGAACCTCATGAGGTTCAACAAGGAGAAGTGCAAGGTCCTGCACTTAGGTTGGGGCAACTCTCAGCATCAATACCGGCTGGGGGATCAAGGGATTGACAGCAGCCCTGCTGAGAAGGACCTGGGGGTACTGGTGGACAAAAGGCTGGCCATGAGCTGGCAATGTGCCATTGCAGACCAGAAGGCCAACCATGTCCTGGGCTGCAGCAGAACTGTGACCAGCAGGGCAAGGGAGGGGATTCTGCTTCTCTGCTCTGGTCAGACCCCCTCCTGGAGTGCTTTGTCAAGTTTCTGGTGTAAAAAGATCCATAACCTCTTCTTCTTTACTGTGGCAAGTCCTGCCCAGCCCTGGAGCAGCACAGGGGTTGCAAGCACTCCCGAACCCCCGCAGCCCTGCTGGTAGCTGCAGGACGTAGGCTTGGTGTTATGGGGAGCAGCAAACCTCTATTTTTCCTGACTCAAGCTGGATCAGCAACCACATGCAGTGTTGACACCTTCAGTAGGCTGGGCTGTCATTTCTGATGGTGCTTGCGATCATTAAAAAGGCACCACAGCATGAAAGGACTTGTTGGCAAGCAAAATTGTCTCAGCTCAGGGAATGTTTCCTTCATTTCATTTATTGCCAGTTAGCAGAAACTCCTCATCACTGATTCGGGTACTGAGAAGACAAGATAGATATATATATATAAGCAAGTACAACCACTTAAACACCTTTCTTGTCTCTTCCTCAGGCTCAACCTAAGCCAGACACCTCTCCTTGCCTGATGTCTACAGCCTGAGAAGCCAGCACAGACCCTGGGGGTCAGATGAGCCAGTCCTAGACTTTTGTGAACAAAGTGACATGAAAAGGCCAAGCTTCTCAAAGAGCGGTGGAATAAAAAGCAGGAGAGAAGAAGCATTTTCAGGTTGGGTTGTTGAATCCAGTGGTGGGACCGAAGAGGTGTCTGGCTTAGGCTGAGCCCGAAATATAAGCTGCACTACAGCATCTCCATCAGCACATCATTCCCCTGTCCAAGCTTTCTTCTTCCAACCTTCTAAATGTGTTGTCCAAATTCAGTTTTTTGATCCCATTCTCATCTGCTTTTAAGAAGTAGGCAGTTGCTGCAGGTGGAGGAAAAGCTGAAGCAGAAGCCATCCCTCTGACCAGAAAAGGTCCCTCACAAGATGCACCCAACTCTAACATCGCACCCTCTTAGGCATCCAAATCCATCAGAAAACAGATTTCAATACTTCTCCTGCCTGTGGGCTTCTCCTCCCCCCAGCATCACGCCTTTGACTGAAAAAGCTTCTGGAACTACAAAAACTTTAAAGAAAGTGTTAGAGAAATGTATTATTAAGAGAAGATCATAAAAGAACAACTTGAGAAGAGCTGCAGCTAACAATACCCGATCCTCACATCACTTCTTTAGAGAAAACATCAGATGTCACTTCTCAACGTAAAAACACGTTTGTTTGGGTTTTAATTCAGGTCGTATTTTGACCACTGGATTTTCTTGCTAGGGAACACCACAAGAGACCTTGGGAAAAAACCCCTTATTTGCTGCCTCAAAGATCCCGTCTGAAACTGGCACCTGCAAATCTGTATTTTCTTCTAGCAAAACCTAACTTTGCAAAATAACTTTCTAAAGAGAACAAAGTATCTTGGACACCCATATTGAGTTGCAGACTGTTTGTGCAATACAGACGTATTTTTTAATCCTTCAGAGTATCGAGATGAAGAACATGGAAAGGAGGCAACGTAAACAGGCAGTGCAGAGCAAGGGTTAGCACAGGGTTGGAAACAGCTTCTTGTCTGACCCAAATCCTAGGGAGGACTGGAAAAATCTGCACTATGCTTAAAGTCCTCCCAGCTCTGAAGGGTGTAATTGATGTTTAGTGGACAGCAAGACAGCCATGATGTATGGCAACCTGATGGCTTCCTTCAACAGTAGGACAAGCAGAATAAAGGAAGTTAATTGAATGCCTCCCAGCAGAGAGTTTTGTACATCTCATTGCTTAAATAAGCTCTGGTTTACTGATCGCACAGAAGAATACCCAGAAATTACTGCAGGTAGGTAAGTGATGCCTGTGCTAACATTTTAACAAACTGAGCACGTAGAAGGGGAAGGTTAGCAAACCACAGCATGCTTTTTCCTCCAAAGATGTAAATGAAATCCAGGAATAACTTTCTCCAGAAGGTCCAGAAACCTTGTGCAGGTCATATTCTTTACTTTCTAATCCTTAACAAATCTACACCTTTCCCTCATACAGAAACACTTGTTAAAACAACACATTTTTAAGAAACTACACATAAAAAATAACTTTGTCACTCCGTGGCCAACTCTTGCCTGCTGCCCCCCCAAGCTGCCTCCTTCCAGCCATCATAAAAGGCGGCATACATCTTATCCATGACCATTCCCTCTGCTCTCTGCCTGCCAATACAGCCATTCACACCTTTAGTCCACCTGCTCCTCTGTCAAAGTTATTTGAAACTGGCCCAACACAAAATTTAGCAGCATTGAAGATAAGCTTATCTGCTTCCCTGAGAAATCAGGGTGAATGCCCACCAAAAAACACTTCAAAGGACTAACCTGGACCAACAGGCAGGGAGACAAGCACAGCTATGTTATGCTGTTAAAAGGTTTGCTAAAGGAGATGCACCAGTCTGCTGAAGGACCTCCCTGTGCTCTCCCCAGAGCACGAAGACTAGGGTTATTTGGAAGGTCCACCACCCACCAGGACGACAGAGATGCACTGGGAAAGAGGCAAGGCTTAGTTTCTTGGCCACCACATTCCCCATCCACTCAGCTCAGAGAAACTTGGAAGACATGCCCACATGATGTCATTACTGGTGCTCACATGGTATCATTACTGGATTGGCATCTAAACAAAGGAAGCTTTTTATAGAGTTTCCCACTGACAAACTTAATCTGGTAAACTCCAATAGCCAAGACTTTGTCAATCAGAAGGGAAGGAAAAGGGAAAACAATAACTGTACCATCGCTGGGGCCAGGGCAGGTGGTGGCATCTCAGGAAATAAACCAAAAAAAGCCCAAATTTACTCCCTAATACCTGCACGTTGGATAAAAAGCACAGGTAAGAGCAGCACCTAATGCAAGGGAGATGTGTTTTTCCACCATCCTTCACAAAGAAGTGCAGCGTATTTCTGCACCAAGGTAGGGGAGAGAAGGATGAAGATGAAGGATAGGGAAAGAAAAACTTTGTTTAAAGAGAGTAAATAAAATGTACTTTCACATCAAGATAAGTTATCCAGTTTCATACTATTCATGTGGCAATTGCTGGGCTTCCCAAAAGCAAGCTGAGGGTTTCTGCATATTCAGAAGACTCTTAGCTGCAAACACCTTAGGTTCAAATTATCAGCAAGCAGCATTTTCTGAAAGTTCCCAAAGAAATAAAAAAATACTAACGGAAGCAAAACCATCTGGCAGTTCAGACACATTCATGTATGCCTGCGTGTCATCCTCTTCTTCATAAGTCTTCATCACTTCCACAGTGCTATGGAGCGGTTCCCCTTATTCCCCCTCCTCACTGCATCTTCAGCTGGACATCCACATGAGGAGCACTTGCAATATCTTAGTGACTCATGCTGCAGTAATGTGGGTGGGAACTGCTTCCATGCCCAGCTTCTAAGGACACAGCCTTTTATGGTATTTTCAGAGTGGAAGCTGTTGTGGTTTGTAACACTTTGCCTTTTGTCTTGCAGGAACCTCAGAAAAAAGAGCTCATGCTTCCCAGGACTTCAGGACACAGAGTGCAGAGCCCACACAGGTGATGAACAAGCCAACACCAGGCTCCACAGACTTCCTCACCCAACCACACCAGGCATGCTCAGAGATGTCAGCCGCTCAGTACACAAGTGCCACAGCTCATCCACAGGCTCTCCCATCCACACTGCAGGTCGTTGGGTGGCTCCACTGCCCCACAACCTCCAAACCAGGCATAGAAGTGGGGCATGGACATGAGCTATTCTATGGACATCCTAAATACTGCAGCCCAACTTTTTAAGGAGTCACTCCCTGCGTACCTTGAGTCTTACCACTCCGTGGCAATACACTAACAACCTCTTCATCATGCCCAGTGATGAGTCACCAGACACACTTTTTCTGCCCTTGATGGGCTGCTGGCATATGAGAAGCTGGCAAGTCTGTCAGTCCCATCTGTCTTCCCTCAGGGTGAGCCATTAACTTAGGACTGCACCTCTCCAGCAAGCAGAACATTAACTCTGTAGTGTTTCTACCCTGTAATAATTTAGCTGAAACAGGGCAAGAGATTAATGGGGAAAAGCAGGCAGGGGTGTCTGCACTAAAAACATGTTCATTTCACCAGGGAGAAGCACAGTGGCAGAAAAGCCACTCTCCAGGCTCACAGACCACAGCACCTGCGACTCAAACTTGGCAAGAGAATCAAGCCAACTCAGCTGTGCTCTTTAGACTGCCAAGGTCACATATGAAAATAAAAGAGTATCCCAAAACATTACCCCACAGGGCTCGAAACAGGACTCTGGTTGTAAATGTGCAGCAGATTTCTTTACAGGACAGCTCTCTGTTCTCCTTTGCACATGAAGCATTACCTGGTCTAGAAGGGAAGGGTGTTAAAGTTTCTGCATCTCCAATCACAACTCCAACCAGCTGCCAATTTTAGTCCTTTTAAAGCTGTTACATTCAAGAGGAAATTAAATTATAATCCACACATGCTTAAAAAGTATAGGAGAAAAGGTACCAGGATGAAGGAAAAAGTAGTAATCAATCTTTGCAAAGCAACTCTCATCCATGTTTACAAATATGTAAAGGGTGAGTGTCAGGATGATGGAGCCAAGCTTTTTTCAGTAATAACCAATGATAGGACAAGGGGCAATGGNTTTAAAGCTGTTACATTCAAGAGGAAATTAAATTATAATCCACACATGCTTAAAAAGTATAGGAGAAAAGCTACCAGGATGAAGGAAAAAGTAGTAATCAATCTTTGCAAAGCAACTCTCATCCATGTTTACAAATATGTAAAGGGTGAGTGTCAGGATGATGGAGCCAAGCTTTTTTCAGTAATAACCAATGATAGGACAAGGGGCANCATCTTTTTGATGCAAAGCAACTGGCTTTAAAAATATTTTTTTTATTCCTTTTGAAATCCCAGTGAGCTCTGGAAGGAGTAAGCCTAGCAGTCCAGATAGATGAATGACAGACCACCCCTAATAGACAGATTTCACGGAGTGAGAAGATGCAGTAGAAAGCTGCTCTAGAGTCACTTCTCAGGTACAAAAGGCACAGTGGAGTGGAAGTTTGGGGGAGGTCCATGTCAGCAAGCATTACACAATCCACAACATACCCTGGAGGTGAGCCAGAAAGACAGGTCTCAACAGCCCCTGGCCACTGCAATAAAAAAAACATGCAGCCCTAATGTAAGTTTTAAAAGGTGATTCAATGCATTGCCCTTGGCTCAGCAACCTGCAGCATCTGCTAAACAAGATGCCCTGCAGCAGGGTGACAGTCAGAGCTCCTGAGACAGACCAAGACAGAGTCTTCTGCTCCCCAAGCAGATGAAATACATTTCCAAGTTAAGGGAGTCTTCCTGCTATTAGATAGCAGATCAAGATTACAGAATTAAAGTTTTAAAAAAATAATCATGTGAAAGGCTCCATCCTGTTCAAAGGAATACAATGAATTTCCTGTAGCCTTACCCTAAAGACCACAGCATCACACCTGATTACTATCCCATCTTACTCATAAGTCCTGCAGAGCCAGCTTGGTCATAGGAAAGCAAAATGAGCTCTGCCCTCACTTATTTCTCATTTAACTACACACAGCACTGGCTGTGTAAGAGGTAAATTACTCAATTTTCATTATCCTTTTCTTAGACCAGAATTATCAAATTTGACTAAAAAAAAAGCAACGGGAAGAAAAACAAACTGAACACGGTAAATAGCATAAAGCTCCTACAGCCAGAAAAGGGACATATCCAAGCCTGAACTTGGGTTCACATCTCCCATGCCAGAGAGACACCTCAGTACAGAGCCTTCAGTTCTCACAAACTGCATAAGGAGGAAATGCCAGTTTGCTGGGACACACTCAACCCTGCAGCTGCTGCTGGTGACTTGGTGCCACTTTGATCTTGGTGTGCTGGCAGACCCCAGAGACCCTGACCCACGAGACCATCCACCCGCCCTCCCCTCCAGCTGTGCAGTACACCTGCACTTAACATCATTTTGATACTTTTGCCTACAAACAAGAAAACTTTCCCAGACAGCAGGTTCTCTGCAAGCCTAAAAGCATTGGATGCCAATTCCTACAGAACCTCCCTTAATGCAGAAGCCAGCTGGTACCAGTGCAGCCTGGGCTTGGATACACCCATGCTTGGACACATCCAGGCTTGGACATGTCCAGGCTTTGCAGCTGATGGTGTCACCAAAGGAGCAAATTTAGACAGCCCCTCCAAATTGCTTGCAGCCCTCTCCCACAGCAAGTGCTCCAATGCCCACCCTGCTGAACCCCACCAGGGCTGGGGTACAGCTCCTCTGGAGCAGACCTGCCTATGGCTTGCTGGGACAGCTGTGGGAAGGGATGGATGCCTTTCTCCTCCTCTTCATGAGGAAAGGGCTCCCTTTAAAAGCAGGTTACTGAGGATGTGCCTCTCCAGAGGAAGAGGTACAAGGTTACAGCAGTGGTTAGCTGGAGGACACAACCCTGGCTCCTGAAATGAATGGGAATGCTGCTAATGAATTTACAATGAAACTCAGATTTCCACTAGTTTTCACACAAAGCCAATCTGAACTAGAAAGGAGTGTTTGCTGAAAAGGCTGAGCTTCTCCAAGTTCCAGTTCCTCATGGGTTTTCCCTGATTACCTTCTTTGCAGATGGGTTTAAGCCCACAGCAGCTTCTGCTGTGGATACTTCTCAAAGCAGTTTGTATAATCAGGGTTGAGCTTGATATAACAACTACTTCCTTGCAAGGAAAAAAATATATAATCCGAAAAATTCCATCCTTCATAAGATCTGCAGATGATGTAATCTTCCTAGCAAGACCAAAATTGTTTAAAAGACAGGTAAGAGCCTTCCAGAAGGAGATGCAGACAGCTGCAGCAGACCCTAACACCCAACTTTCAAAGCCCTTTAAGATGAAAAGAAACTTCTTCATTGCCATCTCAGCCAGGAGAAAAGATGGGGACAGGGGACCATAGCACAGATGTCATTTTACAGGAAGGGAAAAAAAAAAAAAGCAAAAAGAGAAGCTTCCCACTATGTGCAGGCTTAATGACCGTATTAACTTCTCTAGTCCTTTGCAGGGTCACAGCCTTCAGCTAAGGATCTGCTTGGCTGGAACTGGTCTGCAAATTACATAGTAACTGGAGACTTTAAAAGCCCTGCAAGAAAATGTAATAAAATAAATAAAAATCAGCTGGGAAGGTTCTGTCTGACAACTCAATTTTTCCCCGATGTAATACAATGCTGCACAGAGAGATGTGGCATGAACCAACCCATTCTGACAGCACACATCTAGCCAGGAAGGGCAGGATGCCTCAAGGCACTGGTACACAGGGAACACCCTCCGAAGGGCTCTGTTTACCCAGAAGGAGCTGATGCAATCCCTACGCGAAGCCTACAAGTACATTTAAGGCTCCAAGTGATCTGAAACAAGTCCATTCTCTCTTCCCACTCCATACACACAATCCAAATTGGGTCATCTCCTAACAATAAATGAATAACAGTCATTTAAGTCTCCATTGCAGTGCTGACATAATCTAGGTCTTTTCATTTTCCTAGTACTGCAAGTGCTAAAAATGCTTTTGTACATCCTCTGAAGTACTCCATTTAAAAAACCATGGTAACCAGGGCATTACATTCAGCTGCTCTTGAAAAAAGCCATTCCCCTTCCCTCTCTATAGGCTCTTAGGAGGCTTGGGCAGGAAAACATTGCCTAATTCAAACTTGCTCCACCAGGATGGCTGGAGTTGGGCACTAAGAACGGGGGCAAGCACAACTACTGAGTACCAGTTGGGTCTGCAGTGTGAAAAACACCAGCAATATGGTGGCATATGGAGAAAGAGAGCCCTTCCCTGTGTCCTGCAGCTAAGCAGCATCCAAAAGTCCCATTTTAAATCACCAAGCGTGACAGCACAACTGCAGCATTCAAAAGATAAAACATCATATTTAAAAAAAAAAACACTGAGTGCTCCTAAATCTCTCAAATTCTTTTTAGGGGATGACAGGATTATTCAGTTGCAGTATTTCAGTGTGACAAGGACTGGAAGAACCAAGAAGCACATTTTTCTGTTATCTTTGAATGGCAGTAAAAGTTTTGGTGATTTTTTTTTCCTTGCTCATTCCCGATGCCTCAGAACTGTGACACTTTCCTGCATGGCAGCTTTTAAAGTCCATCTGCTAGCCCAGGCATTCTCCTTCTTTCTGAAACGGAAACATTCAGAGGTGTGGGCACAGAGATCAGATGGAAAGAACAGGACAGCTCCCACTAAAAAAGCAGTTCACTGGGAAAAAACCACCATCATAAAAAAGGGACATTTGTCTAAGATGAAAAGCCCATTATTTGTTTTTAAAAAAGAAAAACATTCACAGCTCTGCATTCATTAAAAATAATTTACAAAATAATTAACAAACAAACAAAAATAATCACATCCTCAGAAAGTCCAACAATTTTAACATGACCTAACTGTTGCACTATCCCTTATCTACAATTCTAGCAGACTTTTTTCCAAAGCCCACCACATATTGTTATGGAGCCTTATTCCAAGATTTAAGGTTTTTAAAATAGAAGCCTTTAACCACAATGTCTGCAAAAATATCCCTCAATTTATTTTTTTTTAAAATGGAAAACTTTGAGTCCCGCCCCGTTACAGAAGCTGTTCCTCAATCGATTCACAGAAAGACACTTTGCATCCATGTGTAGGAAGCAGCAGCAGATTCATGATAGCACCACTGCAGAGGACCTTGTAACAAAATTCATGCCTGTTTGATACAGGTAGAAGCTTGGGAGAAGACGGGCAGTTTTAAAGGTTTAAGGAACATATTCTTCAATGGGTAAACTGAGGCATGGAATGAATAGCCAATTCCTCATGCGATTTATTTCTTCCAGCTAACACATCATCATCATCTCTACAACACAGGCTGCTGTGGCGAGAGACACGAGAGGGGTGAACCGAGGACAACCTCAGCAATTTACTTTGAATTCCATGACTCCACTCCTGTCCCCATCCACTGTGGTATTTTTCAGGAGGAAACCAGGAGAAAGCTTATAAAGGAAAACAAGACAACAATGATTTGGGTAAATGCTCACAAGCAGATGGGTCAGCCTATCTTGTGTTGGACATGAGGCCACAAAACTAGGTAGCAGCGTGCCTCCTGGCCATCTTGTGAGACATGCAAAAACTGAAGGTCTTCAGAGGCTGAACTATCGCACTCTTATCTCTAAATTAAAGGAATAATATTAAAAAGAACCCTAAACTTATGTAAGATGTAAGCAGCGAAGAAAAAAAGCAATAATAACAAGAAGCTTGCATGAGATGCCCCCATTGTCACCATAACACACGTGCAGCAAATTAGTAGGGTTTTTTTTACAGCCAGTATTTAGCATTGATTTGTTACTATTTTTCTTGAGACTATAAGAGCACTCTCCTTCATATGAACCTTACAAGAGGAAAAATAAAAATAGAGAAAGCTAGCACTCCTGGCATTGCTCTGGCAGACCTCTGCTCATTTAGGCTTTTGAAGGCAGAAATTTATTATGGGAATTTATGAAGAGAATTAAGACAGAGGAACATGTCAGGGAGGCGCAGGCTCCCAAGGCTGCTCCCTGCTGCCTCCCCTGGGATTGAGTATAGCAGCTCTTGGTTGCCTTCCCCATCTCTACCGTGGACGAGGCAACTGGGAAGATTCTGCTCACAGTCAGGTTTATGGACGTTTCAGCAATTGCCTCCTCCTTCAAGCATCTGCTCAAAAGCTTACCCAAACCTGGGCCCTCTGCCACATCATCTGGCTGCCCTAATTAATGAGCTCCTCTGTTCAGAAACCCAAGCCTTGACAGACACCCTCTGGCATGCAGGTACATAACACGTTCAGCACAATTGCAGATGCTCATTGTTCCTAACTTGCCACCAGGCTTCTCCATTCCCTGCACCACGCACCTCATGGGACACCAGCCCCTCTACTGCAGACTGGCAAAGGCTGGCACTTTGCAGGCTCTGCCCAAGCAGGAAAGCAGAAGTCGGGAGAAAACTCTCCAACAGCATTTGACTCTGCTTTGCAAAGTCAGCCTGTGACTAGTTCCATCTCACAGTGGGAAGGACACATGGGCACACCAAGCCTCAGAGAAGTTTAGCTCCCTGGGACCGCTAATGTCAACTACACTGCAGCAAGTCACCTTGTTTAGTGGGTAACATCTGTCATCTTTGGTCCATGCTCTCCTCCTCCCTTCAGGGGAAGAACACGCCCATGGCATACTTCAACCTGAACAGTAGAATTTTGGTGTTGCATTGCCACAAGGTTCTTCAGGAACATGAAAGATCAAAGAAAGCCACTTCAACTAAATCTGCAATTACTCTATTTTCTCTCCAATTAGAAGGTCAGTTCTAATTCTCTTCAAAGCATCCACAGAGTGCTTGCCTAAACGCAGACTCCAGAACAGCACAGTCCAGGCAGACAGTATATTGTAATGAAATATTAAGCTGTGGGCATCACAAAAAAGGTATCTATGTACCGAGACATGAAACAAAGCAACTTGCAGAAGCCACTGGTGTCATGCAAACCATGTTAGGAACAAAGAACAACTGTTGACAGTGAAAGATCATGAGACACCACATTAAAAAAGTCAAACAGAAGGAGGAAATATTTCTTCCAAGTGACCCACAACTGGGCTGTGGCATGTTCTGCTACTCAGAGCAAGATAGAGAAAGTATCTACAAAGTAACATGTCAACTGCAGGAGAACAAGACTGCCTGCAGCTGTAAAACCCAGCAACTCATTCTCCTTCCCTGAGGATTCACTCGGGTTGTCACTAGGAGGAGGATACTGTCCGAATTGGACCTTGGCTGGACCCAGCATGGCAGGTCTTCCACTCTTGAGCTACCACACATTGACATTACACCAAAACTGGCAGAGATTTGGGCTCCAGCAATTAAATCCTCTACCAGGGCTTCACAATATGAGCAAACCAAGGAGGGATCACAGATACTTCTAACTGTCCTTGAAGGGAACAACCACCACCTGCTCTTTCTTGGGCAGAGTATTCAGAGAGGAAATGTTTTCTCTGGTGTGGAGTCCCAAGCAGTGACACACAGCACATCCTGTCTTCTCCACAGTATGTCACCCTGAAACAGAAACTGCAAGTGTTCAAACAGACAAGAGCAAGTGCAGCAACCCATCTTCAACCCAAAGGCAGCTCAGACTCCAGGACTGAGATCGCCAAAGAGTTGCACAAAATTTATCCAGTATCCACACCATCAGCCCATTACAAAAGGCATCTGTTCTCATTAATGGGCCACAGGCTTTGCAGAGGAAATCTAAGGGCAAGAGGCATCTCCATCTGCCTGGACATCCCTGCCACATCAACCACTGCAATCTCAGATGCTGCAACAAGCAGATTGTGCTTACAAAACTCTTGCACCACCAAACAGGATGAGCTTCCAGGAAGACACTCCAGGATCACCTCTCTGTACCACAGCTTTTCCAGAGCAAACACTTACCCAAACTGTTACTTGGTGGATGATGTTGGAAGTCTGTAAAAATGGGTACACACACACGAGGAATAGGAAGACAGTGCTGGTGAACTGATGGGGGTTTAAACCACTTTATTCCTGGACTTCTCCTCTGGCAGTTGAAGCACCTGGACACTATTTCCAAACTGTTACTCTGTTTGATCAAGTCGAACCCTGGCACAAGCAAACCTTCTAGGGCAGCGTCAGGTGTGTTCTTCCTCCAAAAGGAAAACGTCTCTCATAAACAGCAGAAACATTCATGGCAGGAAGCAAAATTATCAGCTCCACTTCAGGGTTACTCTGTCAGAAGATGCATGAGTGCAGCACGGTCCAGGAAACAGGTTAATGGCTCATGCAGAGGACATTTCCATCTCCCTTGATCCAGATGCAGATGTAACACCAGTAATATGGGATAGAGAGATCAATGATCCTTGTCCCTGTGGCAACCAGCCATCCAGAACAAGCAAGCAGCAACAAAAATCAGGCAGAGGTCTCTTCTGAAGGTTTTTAGCCACTTCTGCCTTGAGAAGGGAAATCGTAAGGACTTTATGCAGACCATTCAACTTGTCCTCCAAGCCAAGGCAACTTGTCAGCCTTCTGCCGCTGTGTCAGCGATCACACAGCATTTGCCCACCGCTGTAGCTGCTTTCCAACCAGGCTGACTGGACCTTGCTGTTTCTCTGCACAACTCCTGTACTTCCCACTTCTGGCAGCTGCTTCAAGCACTCGTGCACTCTACGAGCAAGCAGGCACTCTCACATCAGGCTGTTCGCTTTTGAATACAAGGAGACAAGACTTTTAATGTATTAAAATTATAGGTTACTAAGATTTGATGAGGTTGCTCTGACCAGTTGCTGGTTAAATAAAAGACTGAACTTTACAGACATTACAGATAGTAATAATGAGAGTGATTATCAGAGTTAAAAACTCTGGGCCAGGCATCTCTCACTCCAGAGAGAGGTGAAGGTAAGTTACTTGGATCTAGTCACCTCTGGGGGTGGCAGGGACCATTCAGCAAAGAGGTGTGAAATCCCGTGCTACTGGAAAGGTGCACGCAGACATGTGTTACACTTCAGGGCAGACAAAGCCCTGCAGTGAGAAGGTTAAAACCAGGACATTCCGTCAATGGGGTCTGTGCATTCATGGTCCTCCAGCTGTGAAAAAATGAGAGCTGACAGCAGTGCTAATACAAGCAGTCTGTCCTCCCTCCTGTTCACTACATTTACAAGCCAACAATGCAGCCCATGGGTGCATTGAGCCTGCTCTTTACATACGGCATCCAGCTAAAACAACCCTTCCTCTCATTTCTTCTCCCACCTTGTACCAGACGGGCAACCAGGAGAGTAACGGGAACAAACAGGTCTCCTGCTCATGTGTTTGCAGCCATGCATCCTCAGCCCAGGTATTACAAATTCTATAGCAATAAACACACTAACCTAAGTGTCTCTGCCTTGTGCCAGACTTTCAAACAAACCAACCCACCTCAGCATGAAGCTAAGTGAAGCAGACCAAGGCTCCTACCGTATCACCATGGGGAGATGCTAGTACAGAACAGTCAAGCAAGCCTCTTGGTGCTGCCACACACAGGCACTATGCTCTGCTTTACCACACAAACTGAAAATGAAGATGAATGCTGGGACCAAGTTCCCTTTCTCCCCACTGTACTTCTCATGGCATCAAAACCACAGTGGAGAACAGAACCAGAGCTGTCCTGGAGAGCTGCACCTCAATTTGTCCAGTAAGACCAAGACCTGAAACATGGCTTTACTGCATCCTAGCTCAGCACCTTCCACCACTCTTAATCACCCAGCCTGCTTTTGCCTACAATTGCACCACCAGGAACATCTGTACCACCATGACTGGACTATGAAATCTCCAAACTGCAGGTTTCTGACCAGAGAGGCAAGCCTTTGAAGGTCTCTGACAACTTGTTTTTTCCTCCCTTACCTATCTAAGTTCATTTGAATACAAGATGCTTCCTTTGGTAGTTTCGGTTTCTGTTTTGTTCAGAGGTTTGCTTGCTTTTCTTATTTGAGTTGCTCTTAAAAAACCCAGCTCCAGGCTACAGCATAACCCGAGCATGAGGTGGGCTGACAGACTGCTCTTTCTGATCTACTAATATTGGCTGATTTTTTCTCTCTTCAGTTCCAGGGTAGGCGAATAGCTCAGGCTCCAGAGAAAAGATGCAGCACTTTCATATATCTCAAACCAAGCAGAGTGCTTCAGTGCAGAACTTGTAAAACACACACTGAGTTGGTGCCCTCCAGCATCTGCTGTGTAGACAGAGCACAGTTGGGGACAAGCTTACTGAAATGAGAAGGCTGACAGCTCACAGAATCACAGAATCACAAAATCACAGAATCTAAGGGGTTGGAAGGGACCTCGAAGGATCATCCAGTCCACCCCCCCTGCCAGAGCAGGGTCACCTAGAGTCCATCACACAGGAACACATCCAGGCGGGTTTTGAATATCTCCAGTGAAGGAGACTCCACAACCTCTCTGGGCAGCCTGTTCCAGTGCTCTGTCACTCTCACAGTGAAAAAGTTTTTCCTGATATTTACATGGAACCTCCTATGCTCCAGTTTAAAACCATTGCCCCTTGTCCTATCATTAGTCATTACTGAAAAAAGCTTGGCTCCATCATCCTGACACTCACCCTTTACATATTTGTAAACATGGATGAGGTCACCCCTCAGTCTCCTTTTCTCCAAGCTAAAGAGACCCAGCTCCCTCAGCCTCTCCTCATAAGGGAGATGTTCCACTCCCTTAATCATCTTAGTGGCTCTGCGCTGGACTCTCTCAAGCAGTTCCATGTCTTTTTTGAATTGTGGGGCCCAGAACTGGACACAATACTCCAGATGTGGCCTCACCAAGGCAGAATAGAGGGGGAGGAGAACCTCTCTTGACCTACTAACCACCCCCTTTCTAATGCACCCCAGGATGCCATTTGTCTTCTTGGCCACAAGGGCACATTGCTGGCTCATGGTCATCCTCCTGTCCACCAGGACCCCCAGGTCCCTTTCTCCTACACTGCTCTCCAGCAGGTCAGCCCCCAGCCTGTACTGGTGCATGGTGTTGTTCTTCCCCAGATGCAAAACTCTGCACTTGCCCTTGTTGAATTTCATTAAGCTCATCCCTGCTTCGCCGCAGAAGGTGTCCCGAAAATCCTCTTAAGAACTCAAGAGCATCCAATAAGCATTCATCTCCCTGTTACTTTCATAAACTGTAATTCTAGATTTGGAAGGAAAATAATGTGCAACTGAAATTAATCCAAAGACTTGTCTTCAGTAGGGTCGCATTCCCCACAAAAAAACAGGTGATTGCCCAATTTGTAGATCAACACAGGTTATAAAGTACTCAGTAACCACAAACGCTGTGACTTTTCAAGTTCAGTCCAATATCCAGGGCAATCCTTCATTAGATATATTAATAATTGAATATAATATGAACAGTTATGTCTACAAGTACGGTTTTACACAGGTAAAAATTCGCACTGTATACATTTTGCAGTGTTCATATCATATCAATACATAAATCATATTTCAATACATAAATCATATTTTCATGTGTGCAGCTGCAATTATTAAAAAAGCACCAGGCATCTAGCTTCTAAATTAGTAATACCAAGTCTGTTTTCTTACACCTCACCCTTGCAGCTTTTGCAATCTTATTAGGGATATCAAGGAATAATTTTATCATGAATACCAATACAAACATGATGAGGCAGCAAGTACAGAACAGAACTACCTTGTACCTCTGCAGCATGCCAACCTGGAAGGACAGAACCAAAGCCAACTTTGGTAGTATAGGTACAGGAGCCATTCTAGCTATACCACTATCATTAGTTCAACAGCATAACTCATGTGTTATGGCAAGGTTATAATAATAGGTTCTTTAAAAGGTGTGCCAGCTGCAAACCCTATCCATATTATTCTTGCGTGACAAAGTGTGCCAAGCCTGATCCTGTGCTTGAGCAATGGAAAAACCAGACTTTCAGGCAGATCCCCATGGCAATCACTCAGAAGCAGACAATAGCAGCTGGTTTTTCCATAGATGCTGTGAGCTGGGTATGCTTGCAGGCTGGTAGATACCACACATACGAAGTCCCTTGACTCAATGAAAGTTTAATCCAAAGGGTTTACAGCAGGAAAGCAGGAGTATCTTTCACAAATGCCTGCCAAACCTCTAAAGCCAGAAAGCTTAAGTAAGCTGTACAGTCCATGGATTTTTTTCCTATTTTTTATTTTTCCCCCCAGTTACCATACCAATAGCCTTCGCATCACACTTCTTACAGAAATGTTCTCTCTCCATGCTAACAGTAAACATTTATCCAAAAGAGCTTCTTAATTGAGGTAGAGAACCAGCTAATTTAAACACAACCCAGCCTACCAGGAAGGTTTATAAAACACCAGACGAGTCTAAGAGAGAAGCCGCTGCAGCATGGAGATGACTACTATTCATCTCGTCTTGGAGGCCTGAAGGGTATCTCCAAAGACAAGGAAAAGGTGTTTTCACTTAGAAATAATATTCAGACAACTGTCAATTACAAGCCCTTCTGAAAACTACATTTTTTAAATTGATCTCTAATTCTAACCAGGTTTTCAAAGAGGAGTGTAATTAACTTCTTTCTTTACACAGTTCACATTTTTAGGTAATCATGACTACACCTACCTATGGGATGCTGCAGTGACATGGTTAGGTCCTTCATTAAATTTGTCCTTCATTTAACTACACATAAAGCCTTCTGAAGGCTGAACACCAATATTTTTGGCTAGCATCTGAAAACAGCCAAAGAAACAGCTGCTTAGTGCAACCTCAAGTGAAACGAGGTTAAAGAAGGAAAGAAAGTGCATCTTTTTCTATGGAAACAAAAGTCATTACCATGCTTGGAGTATTGGTCCGGGTCAATATAAACAAGCACTGCATAATTTTGAAGAAAAATAATTAATATTCCTCCACACCTGTCACCAAGCTTCTCAGAGGGGTTGACACAATGAGGCATGACTTGAAAAGAGGTCAAGGGCTGAAACAGGAGAAGACAACCTCCTCTGCTCTGAGACCAATCCATCACCACCAGCAAGCACACATACTACAGCTGCCCAGCCACAAAACCTAACCAAGAAAAAGCATCTCCCAAAAAAACTCAGAAAGGTTTTAACTGTGATTAAAAGGACTCAGGTTTGCAGTTTCAAACACATGAACTTGGAAGGGATGCTCTGAGAAATGTTCCTCACATGTGGTTTCTCTAATGGCATCATCATTACAGTATAAAGGGGAGAAACTAATTAATTCAACATGCATTCGGCCTTTAGTTGCTTAATCCAAACATTTCTCTATGACCACTGAAGNCAGAGAGGCTGTGGAGTCTCCTTGGCTGGAGACATTCAAACCCCGCCTGGATGCGTTCCTGTGTGATGGACTCTGGGTGACCCTGCTCTGGCAGGGGGGTTGGACTAGATGATCCTTCGAGGTCCCTTCCAACCCTAGAATTCTGTGATTCTGTGAGATGACGCACCAACTGGTTTCCTCACATTGCAAAATGTTGATGTTACACCGGAAAAAAAAGCTAATTCAAAGGATAAATAAGAACAGCAACTTGAAAAAGGTTATTAATCCCTACACAGGTCCTATTCTACTACTCCAACCTTTTTAAATTTTTTTATTTTTTCTATCTTCAGGGGCACGATAATTGAGCATCATGCTGTTCATTGAAAAGCATCGAACTCAGTTGGTCAGCTGTGGCAAGGACTGGGATTGCACCATTCAAACAGTGAACAGTCAGAAAATTTATCTCCTTAGCACCACATCACAAGCTGCAAATACTTCATGGTAAGTAGCTGGCAGCTGAGAAGATCTTAGTTGACTTGCTGTGGGTGGCTCACATCCCATCCCCAAGCAGTTTGCCCGTCTCAGTCCTTCAACTGCTGGTCAGCAAGCTCATAGTTCGCAATGGGCAATGAGATCTTGTCCTCTTCAACAAGATCAGTGTTCATTACCGGAGCAGAAAAGAAGTCAGACACATCCTAGGAGACACCACTGCCATGCCAAAAATACCATCTACCCAGGCTGATATAACCCAAAGACTTTTAGCAGTATTCAGTGCTCAAGGGGGAAGGGAGAAATTAAAAAATGCAAATAAAGCCTACTTCTCACTTAAAAGATAATTAGTTCCAAAAAAATCTGAGTGGAGAAATTCATTATTGCTGCTCATTTTAGATTAGAAAAGCAAACCTAAACCTTTGCACAGCCAGAAGATCACTCTCTGAACAAACCAAGGGAGGTTTGCAGATCTTATGCCATGCCAACTATAGGGTTCAGCTTCTCAGCTCAACGTAAGTAAAAGAACTCAATGTCTTCAGTGCAAAGCTAAGTCAAGCCTAGTAAATGCATATGCATACAGATCCTAATAATAATCTGTTATTTCTGGTGGGAATTGAGGTTCCAAAAATAGGCATTGGACTGGAACACAGAAACCAGAAGTAGCAGGCTTTGTTTTGTCCTTAGAAATGTTTTAACAAAAGTCAACTCCACCAACCTTATGAAGTCCTGCTGAAAGCTGAACTTAGCACAATCTTAACTGAAACCTGGCCAAAAACCAAGCAAAAAGCCTGCAAGAATCACACTTTCAGAAACCCAAATATGAGTACTACAAAAGCAGTTTTCCTGCCTGGAGCTTTGAGTACAAGACCTTCTGTAACAGGAAAAAAATATTTTCTGCAAAGCAACCCAAAGAACTTAAAAAAGCCCCAAGAGACTGCTTTAGTTGAAGTCAAGAGGGGAAAAAAAAAGAAAGAAAAAAAAAGCCCATAAAATTGAAAGATAATGTGAACAATGTTGAGCTATTCATTCAAAAATGAAAGCTGCTGCTGGGAGGAAAGAGGAAATGCCCACCACAATAGCTTTGGAAAACACCACCCAAAACCCTCAGGAAAGAAAGAAAAAGAAAAACATACTCCCAGAAATCGAGGATGATAAAAGTAACACAGAACAGTTATAGTAGTTTTACTGTAGTACTTACAGCTAGGAAATAAAAGACCAAAAAGAAGGTGGAGCCATTTATCCCACCTCCCAGAAGCCCGTTTTTTACCTGGGTTAATCTACGAACGCATTTCGCAGAAACCCAGTGTGAGGGTTTCATCAGCTCCCAGCATTTGCATCACGCAGAGATGCAGCTCCTAGTCCTCCCACAGCTTCCATCCAGGCATGGGACCAGCCCAGGCACCACGCCTGGGCTGCTGGCACTCTGCCTCTCTGTTTAGCACCACACCAGGGGTAGAAAACAAGGAAAGAAGGATTGATTATGGAGAGAAGGCGGTGCCTCATCAGCCGTGTGAACCCCTTCCCATCCCCCCTGTGTCACAGAAACAAGCTACACCTCCTAAAGTAAAGGGTGAGAGCACATGGAATAAGTATGGGACTGTGGACAGGAACAGCAGCAAACATCTTACTTGCCCTCCCATTAGAAAATGTGTGTCTACCACTTCGCCTCCTTCCATAGATCCCTCCTTTTAAAAATTCCTCACTGCAGGAGACAGACAGGAGGGGCATCTTTCAAGCCACCACAGACCTTGCAGCAGTAAGTCTCAGTATACTTAAACATAACTAGCTAAATCAATGGGAGCCTGTGCTTCTCTTTGGTGTGGTTCTCACTGTGCAACAGAGGTATGGAAACATGTTGGGGCACTATCAGCATCACTGCACACCATGCATGCACCAGTGTCTGTCCTCCTAAAGCAGCCTTCAGACAGTCCTATTTGCACTCAAAACACGGCCAGCAAAACCCCAGAACCAGCTATCCTAGAAAAAGCTTTTTTTAAAAAATGGGTATTCCATGAATGAGTTAGTACACCTGGAAGTACCAGCCACCTCCTTGTGCTGGCTTCTTTCATCTGTGAAAGCAAATTGAATGGCTGCCACAGGCCCTGTCACAGCACGTTTGCAGGGTTAGAAGTAGACAGCAAGCCTCAATTCTAGAAACACACCTGAAACCTTTGCCTTCAGGTTGCCATTTCCACCTTCTTGCTTAGCCTCATCTTTCTGCACTTTGACAATCTGGTGCATCCATCCTCTCCAGAACACTCGGAGAGAAAAGTCCAAACACAGCTGCACACTGGCCAGCCTTGACTTAATTTTGTTTCTTCTCTAGTGGGTAAAAAGCCAGAGGCAATGCAAGACCAAAGATCATGTAAGGCCAGAAAACTGGAGCTCACATGGACCGCACTATCCATAGCATCCTGGATCCCAACAAGGGATCCAAGCGAGAGGCCGTGACTTCAGTTTCATAAATCACCAGCAGACCAAACCCAAGTCTTCCAGCAATGTTACTGCTCTCCTTCTCTTGCCTCCAGTTACAATATCTGAAGACCTAAAAATAATTCTTATTATTTAACAATTCAGCAATTCTTCACTACTTGGGATGAAGAAAAAAAGAGAAAATCCTTACCAGATGAGACCAGCAGAACTTTAAAGTAGAGCACTGGCAGTTGCCTATAAAAAGTGGTATCATTCAGATAGTTTCAAGCAAGGAGCAAAACAACCAAAACAAGCCTTAATTAAAGCTGTATCTTTTCTCTGAAGAAAACAAACAAGTGGAAGCCATTGAAACTCAGCCAAAAAGAAAAAGGAACACAATCCCTTGTGAATTGATAAAATATTAGATAACCTATTGCATTTCTAGCTTGGATAGAAAAAACAGAATATCCTTAGTGTTTAGTTTCTTTCTAATTCTGGGATATGTGTTTTTTTGGCAGCAAGCCTGGATTTCACCTGAGGGTAACACAAAAAAGAACATAAAAAACCCCAACGTGACTGACAACTGAAGAGCAGCCATCTGTGGGTGCTTCTCTTTCCAAACCGAACTAGGAGTGAAAAGGGTTTTCCAACAAGTCAGCCAAGGAAAAGGAAACTTCATAAAGAGACACAGTGGGATCTGCCTGGAGAGTATGTTTTGTGCAAGTGTCAGGGCTAAAACCATTGTCCCTGGCCACCAGCAGCAGCCCTCTCAGATGTTCATGTGTTCCTTGTTCCTTATCTTCCCTTTCAAAAACTGCAGAGAAAGCTGCTGGGAAGCATGCAATTCGTGGCAAGTCCTTACAGAGCAAGCAGAGCAGAACTGCCTCAAGGGATAAGTAGCAATTTTGACAGGCACCAACCACTGACCATCCATGAGGGCTACATGACATCTCTGACTATGAAAGCAAATTGAAAGACACTTCAATTGGCGTTCACGCCCAGAGGGCTGGGTAAGCACTGTGAAATTCTCAAGGAACCTATCTTTGTGCCACAACTACTTATTTGTGCTAAACAAGGATTTTAAAAACAGTGATCCTAACCTTGCAGAAGTCAGCTCTGTCCTTCACTGCAGGTAACCCAGAGACAGCCTTCCCACCGCTGCAACCACACCTGCAGAACTTGGTTTCAGTGCTCAGCCACAGACGTGGCTGCTGCTCACCTGCCAGGCTACCTGGGGCTGGAGGCTGACAGACAAGTGAAGCTCTCAGCCTGCTCAAAACCTAGCACATTTGCAAGCCACAAAGCCAAGCTAGAGTAGATGGACTCTTGAATTAGGCTGCTTAGCTTTCATCCAGCTCCTTCCAGAGGAGTTCATCTACTGCCCCTGGAGACAGGGTAGTGCTTTGGACATAAGCAGTTTAGATGCACCTTTGGCCCAATCCAGGACAGCTATTTTCACATCTTTGCCAGCAGAATACAATATAGAATGGTTTGGGTTGGAAGGGACCTTGAAGACCATCTAGTTCCTACCCCTCTGCCACAGGTAGGGACACCTCCCACCAGACCAGGTTGCTCAAAGTCCCATCCAACCTGACCTTGAACAGTTCCACGGAGGTAGCATCCACAGCTTCCCTTGACAACCTGTTCCAGTGTCTCACCACCCTCACAGTAAAGAATTTTCTCCTAAAATCCAATCTAAATCTCCCTTCTTCCAGTTTGAAACTGTTCCCTCTCATCCTGTCACTACACGCCCTTGTTAAAAGTCCCTCTCCAGCTTTCCTGTAGGCCCCCTTCAGGTACTGGAAGGCTGCTCTAAGGTCTCCCTGGAGCCTTCAACAACCCCACCTCTCAGCCTGTCTTCATAGGAGAGGTGTTCCAGCCCTCTGATCATATCTGTGGCCCTCCTCTGAACTCACTTCAACAGGTCCATGTCTTTCCTGCGCTGAGAACTCCAGAGCTGAACATAGTATTTCAGGTGAGGTCTCACAGGAGCAGAGTAAAGGGGGAGAATCACCTCCCTCAACCTACTAGTTATGCTTCTTCTGATGCAGCATATGCTGACATACTTTAAGCATAATCAACAATATCAGCAAAAATTCACTGACAGGAGAAATATTTTCCTACCAGAGTACTCAAAGCTTGAGGTGGACACCTCCTCCTCCAAGCACTCATCCGCTACAGCGAAATGCTCCTTGCTTTCATCCAAGGGTCAGAAGAAAAGCTGACCCAGGGATCCCCCCAAATTCCTGCTCATTTTGTAACAAGCAGCAAAGGAAACTGAGCTGGATATTCACATGATTAAGGCCATTTAAAGTAGAGACTGACTTTCCTAACAAATCAGGGTTCTTCAGGCCTCTGAGAGCAAGAGATAGGAAGGAAGAGAAATGTCTTTCAGGGAGAAGTCACTAATAAGATAGAAGTTCTGCTGAAATAATTAGCAATATAGGAAAAAAAACCAACAAAAACTCAACCACCCACAAACTTTCCCTTTATGTGCCCACACGTGGAGCCAAGCCCCGTTTGTCAAAGGGGTAAGTATCAAAGGCTTTGGACACAGTCATCCACTCCCTATTGTCATCCTCAGATGTCTGGTGTTTGCAGTATTAACAGCTAAGGGTAACAAATATGCCTCTGCAAAAGGAGTGGTGAAAATGTCAGGGGAGACACAAGAACAAGAAGAAAAGATCTCTGCACCTCTTGATGGGTAGTTGTTAATGTGAGAAGCCAGTTCCAGAACCAGAATGGTTAGAAGTTGCTGAATGCAATGAGGCATATGAAGACAGTTTGTCCCTGGAGCAGCAGTTGAGGACGACACAGCTGCACCCCTGTCCCAGGATATCACACACACAGCTGCACCCCTGTCCCAGGATATCACACACACAGCTGCACCACTGTCCCAGGATATCACCCGTGCCACCCTATTCCTTTCAGAGTGTCTGACAAGGGTACTCAAACATGGGGATGTCAGTGCCTGCACCATCACAAAGCTCCACCCTCGGTGAACCTTCGAGGTTCTTCCCACAGATGCTGTGGCTAAGGTGAGTTTGCTAATTAGCTACTCAGGGTCAGGCCAAAAAGTTGGCTACTTCAACTCCCAGGCCCTGTAAAGCAGTTCCCATCCATCCACTGTTGGTTACCCTCCGTGGCAGCCATCGCAAGGGAAAACCAGAGCAACTCGGATCAAATTATCCATTGCAGCAAGCGCAAAACTGTTCCCAGATTGCATTACCCCTCCTTATGCTCTCACAACAGCATCTCAAGCTATTTTTTCAAGTCAGCACTTAGCTTTTTTGCTAGCTAATACAGCATTTGCTCTCCCTTCCCCCAGCCTGAGTATTTGATGAAATCGCTGCTTCTGCAAACTGCACAGCAAAAGCTGAACTTTTGCCAGCTAGCAGGGAAAGCCTTGACTAAAAATAAACCACGTTTCAGGAGATAGATCCCTTCCCAGTACAATGAATGGATAACGCATGCAAGCAGACTTGCCAGGAGAATACAACCTCCAGATTTGAAAGAGAATCTCAACAAACTCAACAGATAGACATCTGCAACTACTGTG
Source organism: Aegotheles bennettii (assembly GCA_013398125.1). Lineage (NCBI taxonomy): Eukaryota > Metazoa > Chordata > Aves > Caprimulgiformes > Aegothelidae > Aegotheles > Aegotheles bennettii. The sequence continues at coordinate 26,815 of VZRW01002258.1, forward strand.
ACTTTTCCCTTCTTAAAAAAAAAAAATGGGGGATAAAAAAAGAGAGAGGTAGGGCTGAGGATGCTGAGATACATCAAGTTTCCACCTGCTTTGGCAGGAAGAGAAGTACCACCACCACCATCACTTTCCTGCATCCCCTGTGGGTCAAGCTGCTCATAACCCATACAGGAAGAGGAGGATGACACACTGCTCCCTACACAGCCACTACAGAAGGCAAAACCCTATTACAAGAAATTTGCTGCAATTCAGGTGTGTAAGACAACTTGAGCTTTTGCCACCTGAGTCACCAGGAGTCTGGGGTGCTGACTCAGTGCTGGCTCCCTCCAATTCAGACATACCTGTGACAGCTTGCTAGCAAATGGAGGCATTCCTTCCTTTGCTGTTCCCCTTCTCACTACAGCTCTCCCTTTAAAAAGAGGTCTTTTATGCTAGAAAATTAATTTAAGGAAAATACAAAGAGAAAGCTATCATGGGAAGCATAAGCAGTGCTCTACTAACAAGCTCTGCTTTAAGCTCCAAAGTGACAGGCACATCAGCTTGCATGGTGTGGTAAACCCCAGGAAATAAAAGCATTAGGTGGAAACAGCTCTGCTCTGATGCCTCCTCCAACATGTTTGCCACACTGCCAAAACCATCCTGGATGAATTAGGTTTTCAAGAAAGATCACTTCATAGTGGATTGATTTCACTATTTTGGGGATCAATAAAAGCTTCATGCATCAAGTTACAGTTCTGTTCTACAATCAAATGGGTCATTCAAGCAGGCCAAATGCAAGGCAATGCCATTGTGGAATGAGATCCAACTGGAACAGACATTTGCAAAAGGAGCTGCTTTTGCTCTGTAAGCTCTTATGGCAAGCTGAAGGCAAGTTTATCATGGCAGGCCAATCCCTCCTTGTCCATCAATGCTCCCACAGCAGCATCCATTTCCTTGCTTCTCAGATCTCCCTTGCATGACCACAAATGGCGAAATATTCCACTCCAACTCCAGTGGTTGCACACACACCTCTGGTCAGCTGAGAACATAATTTCAGTTAATGAAAAAGCAGCCTGCAACCCAGCCCTATATTTTTCCCTCCTCAAAGTAATGCAGGAATTGAAACTGAGATGCAAGCAGACCTGCTGGTACCACATCATGGGCCATCACTGAAAGCATGTTTGGCACCTCAGTGACTACAACCAACTCCAGCAACCCACTTCCAGTGCCAAACAGTTGCAAAGAGCACAGATGAGATTTTTCAGTTGAGCACCGATACCTTAAAGCAATAAATAATTCCAGTAACTCAGGCAAAGAATGTACTGGGGAGCACGGTGAAGGCACAACTCCACTGGTTCTGACAGCAATGAGTGGCAGAGCACAGCAGTAATTATCCAGGGAGGAATAAGAGGCTACAGGCTGTTCTTGCTGTACATTAAGAAAACAAAAGCATATTTTTTTTCCATGGTTGGATACCAACACGAAAACAGTTTCCTCCCATGCTCACTCAGGGCAGCAGGCAGATGCATGCTACAGGGGAGCTACCAAAAGCCAGCAAAGCAGGGGGGGCACAATAGCAGCACACACAGCCACAAGCTCGACCAGGATTTCCCAGCTGGTGCTAAGGGAAGGAAAAGGCCACACCTGTGTTAGCAAGGAGCAATGGCCTCCCAGAGCTGCTCTGCAGTGACACTGTGTTTTCCAATGCACAAACCTTACCTCCTGCCTGGGTGTTTTCACAACATAACTGGATGGAAAAAAAACATCCACTGTGGAGCAATCTCTCCAACAGTATCTCACAATCCACAAATACAAGGCAAACCTCACACACATTTCACTCTTGGACACATACAGACCTTCTTCCCCTAGCCAGAAGCATGGCAAATGGACCTGTTCAGAGCATCAGCTTCTCTTAGGGCACCATCAAGGAGCTGTAACACAATCCCCATTGGCGAATGGGAACTGGCAAATCCTGTAAGCGTTAGAGAGAATAGTAGTTAGTGACATTAATAAGAACTGGCTGGTAAAAGGGCAGGATGCCAAGGGAACCTTGTGAGAGATAGGATGGTGTCAGATCCCTGCCCCGAACACACTCCTGCCTAGCCCTGACACCACAGCAGAGGTACCTGGCATGAGACTGTCAGGGGACTTCTCCAAAAATCACAGAAGGAAGCCACGGTCAAAGGCAAGATGAGTCCCAAACCCAGGCTGTTCATCAAGCAAAGCCTCCTCATGAGTCAGTGCACTGACGTTAATGTCTAAGTAGAAGGGCAGAAAAGAGGCTGATAAATGGGATGGAACCTGCACAACTCCCCTACTCCTCTCCCTGAGATGCTGCTGAAGATCTGCTCCGCAGCAATTGTGCCACTTCTTCTAGTTAGCAGAGCAGATAACCCCCATCTGATGTCAGAGCCAGACTGCTTCCATTTTTTCATCATTATTATTATTGATTCATCACGATGGTTTCATAATGTAAATGGTTTTATATTCCCTACTGATTGCTTTATAAAGCTTTGTGTGACTAATGTACAAAAAGACATCTAGCAGCACTGAGCAAAAGCTGTGACACAAGTCACCTCCGCGGGCTGCAGAAACACCTTGCTGCAGGCATGCCAAGTACTCACTGGATATCAAAGAGGAGGTATCAGGAAAAAAAAAGATGTTCTACTGGAAACAATTCTAAGCACCCGTAAGATGCTTCTCTGATGATACAGCTGAAGCAAAGGCCACTGCATCTAATGTGGTTTTGCTTTTCCCAGTCCGTTCACGCAACAGTTTGTGGAGAGCAACACGAACAACCATCCTCAGGCATGTTGTAACACAGAGAGAATTTAGAAGCAAGGGAAAGTAAGGAAACAAGGTGGGACAACTTCTCCAAACTGTCAAGGGGGAACATATGGGATCAGCCCGATAACATCTCACATATTTCCTGCCAACTGGACCTCATTACAAACTGCAAAAAAACTTATTAAGTGCACTGGTTTACCTTGGACTGAGAAAGAGACTTCCTTGTTTTTTCTAGTCTCTGTGGGTGACTCACAGACATTAGCCATTGCCAGCTGGTTCTTAAAGAACTCAGAAAAACCATAATCCATTCAGTCCCCCCTTTTCTCCTTTCTCCTTTCCTATTACAGAAAGGCTGAAGGCATTTCTAAGGACGAAAACAATGCTGAAGACCACAAGACCACAGCACAGACCTTGGACTCCAGCCTCAAACACAAATTTTCCATCACCATTTATAATAGCTCTCCCTGTTGCTTTGCATTACCACTCTAGCTAAAACACAAGAGTTATTTACTTGTTATGTTTCTCCAGGAGGGTCTTTCTTTTGAAGTCAATAACTGAACATCATTCTGCTGTGGAACATAAAGTCTCAGCAAAAGAGAGAAATAACATGACAAATCCAACCTGGCCAATAATCTTCAGCAGCAGCTTATTTATAAAACCACAGAAAAACAACTTTCCTCCCCCAGCCAGGAAATTCATACCTTAGCTTCACATGACTTACTTACAACTAAAGGGGCTGCTCTGTAGGACTTCATCTGCATTGGCATCACCCACCAGGGCTCAGCACATTGGGGAGAGCAGCATGGCTACTGTGCAAACAATCTTTTCTCCCTTCCTCTTCCAGCTCCTTTGTCGTCTAACAACTTTCTCAATGTGATTGCTACTGTTAGACAACACTGCAGAAACATCACTGGCAAAGTCCAAATTTCTCGCCTCCTGGTACTCCTGAGCAAGGCAAACACAGATGCTTGGAGCTTCTCAAGTGCTGCTGAATCCAATCAAACCCATATGCAGCTGGCCTGGCCTGCTTTCCCAAAGAAACCGCAGCTCTCAGACAAAGCATTTTGTGTCACAGCAGCCAGATATACTGGAAACACAGCTGAGTGCCAGGGAATCAGCCCCCGCTTCTCCAATTCCCTTCTCACAGTGCCCAGTGGCATCACTGACCCCAGGGCTGCTCCTCCCTGTAGACACAACCACGCTCTGGGCAATGCAGAGCATGGATGACACAACTGTGACAGCAAAGCTTCTCTGGCGCCCTCCTGCAGCTCCAACTTGTCCACCAGAATATGCATTTCTCAGTGTCACCACACCAGTGACAGCTTTCTGTCCTTGCTCTCGATGTCCTGACATGTTGCTTGTTGGCAGACTGAACTACTGCTGTAGAGATGCAGTAACATTTTATTTCATCTAATGCAGCAAATAAAAGATTCAGCAGTTTTTAAAAACAGTTATGAAGCATTGGGGCAGAGGACTCTGTGATACCAGGTGACCTACAAAGGAAAAAGGAAGCATCATCAGATCAGGAGTGAAGGGTGCAAGCAAAATGATGGGCAGAGAAATAGGAGGGCTCTGCATAGCAGAAGTGACCAGGTAAGTTCTCCACGCCATAAGGAGTAAAAAAGAAGGGTGGCACTGTCCAAAAGAACAGGCACGTGACCTTGAGGGACCTGCCAGACCCCAAGCCCAACCATGCAGCTTTGCTAATGCCACTGTCACAAGCAGATACACCCAC
>VZRW01002261.1:0-79968 GCA_013398125.1 Aegotheles bennettii
TTCCCTTCCCTTCCCTTCCCAGCAGCTGAGGTATCACCAAAGGCTTTGCCAGCGCTATAAAACGCCTGTGTTCTGCTCTTGTCCAGCTGCACAGTGCCCGTGTCTCATCTGTCAGCCCACTGCTCGTTTTTCCCTGAATTCCGGCGGCGCTTCCACTTGTGTCCCACAAAGGAGCCGTTGAAACAGATTAAAAAAGAGCAGCCAGCAATCTGCATACCTTAGCAGCATCCATGGCAACAATTTTCCAGTGGCAATTAGGTAGGCTCAGGAGACAATAAGGGTGTTTATCAAGCTGAAGGGGATAAATAAAGACCGATAGCCACCTTTTAAATAATGCTTCCCCCGTAAGTCTTCCATCTCTGCTGGATGAATATTAATGGTTTATACTGGGGAGCGTGTGATCTCGCTGACTGGCATTTTTTATTCAGATACTCATCTTTTACGTCTTTTGGCATCTGGTCAGTGTTATCTCCCGAGCTGAGCTTTGTGAGATGTGTACCCAAACCCACCTGTTCTGCGGGCGCGATGAAGCACTGGCTGGCTTTCAAAGAGCATAACCTCCATGGGAGATGTATGGGTGTGCTGATATTAACGGTCATTTCTCTCAATCATTTTGAAGAAGTCTGTGTCTTACTCACTGAGCTGATTGTTGCAATTGCTACACCTGGGAACTGGGCTAAAACCCCCCCAAAACCCCAACTCTCAAGTGCAGGTTGCCATGAAGCCATGCCCTCGTTCTCTCCTCTGCTAACCCAGGCTGTTCATTTCATTAACCCTTCCCAATATAAATATTGCAGAAACTATCGGATATTTTTTGGCAATGAACTATTTATAACAGGTAACTAACACTGCAGTCCCTGCAGGCTGTGCTGCTTGATTAAAGGGCTCAGTGCCATCACAGTGATGGACGTGGTTGTTCTCAGGGTTGTTAAGTCCTACAGCGAACAATCAAAAAGCCAAGTTCTGACTCCTCCATTAGCTGCAGGGTCAACTCCTGATGAAAATGAGGCATCCCAAATGCCTCAGACAGTGTTTGACAAGGCTTTCTGCAATGAACTGCTCTGTGCTTCCATGCTCTAGCAGTTTGCTAAGCTGCAAGGGTGGTGCACGAGAAAACAGGTTCTGCTTTTGCTTATACCATGGTATCACACGAGTATGGAACATCACTGTGAAACCCCAAATACTCACAGCAGAGAGTCACAATATTCACTTCTCTCACACCTCCAGAGCTGGGCACAGATGGCAGGCAGCCCTGGGTGGGCTGATTTGCTGGAGGTGCATTCCAAGCAGGTCTTGCTCCGTTCGGATACCAGCCCCAGATACACACAGCTGGGATCTCATCACTCAGACCTGAGGAGGAGAGGCTGCACTGATCCCACAGAGGCTGTCCCTCCTCCGTGGAGGAGGACAAGGGGTAAATATAGAAAGCACAAGAGATCCGAGCAGACTGAGGGAGGGCAGAGGTGAGAAGCAGCAGCTGTGGGCAGGGGAGATGCTGAAGGACACGTCAGCGCTGGTGTCACTCCTCATGTCCCCGTGTCCTGTGCTGAGGAACATCTGCCCTACTCACATCCTGATTGCACCCATTGTAAGCCGTAGCATCACGGTTTAGGCTGGGCTGATAACAGGGGTGTTGTGCTTAGTCTGTGTCCCCAGAACATCCCAGGAATAGCGTCACACTGCCAACAGGCAAAGCGTGGCTGCAGGAGATCCGTGCAAGATAATCATGCTATGTCTGAATCAACTGGCTGTGTGAGGAAACATTAATATCAGCGTGGATGGCCATGGCTGACGTGGGAGTCCCAGTGTGCCCTAAGAGAATGACTGAGTGTGGTCAGGACTGATCTCTGCTGGTCTACAATAACTGCACTGACAGCAGCTCCGGCCGAACCCACCAGAGAGTGATCAATTGCTTGGAAAATTACTTAAGAAATTGCCAGAAAATTACTTCAGAAATTACTGGAAATAGAAAAAAGTGTCTCAGCTGTTGAAATGTCTGGGAATTTTGCTGTTGATTTGAATGGCATGAGGGTGTTGCCCGTGATACTCTACTGAGCACCCTGAGAATACCTCGCAGGGTTTGCGGAGTAGGACTCCAGTTATTTTTAATTACATGGCTGCTGCTCGTGCACAATACTTGCATTTTCAAATGAGTTCCAAAAGGGTTCCTGACTTGTTTAGTATGTACAGCAAGTTTTTGGGCAGTGGAGAACATAAAGGATCTAAAATAAACCTCACTTTCCAGGTGGATGATGCACATCTTAATGCCTCCATAATTCACTGCAACAATATCAAGTGAGCAAGCCCAATCCCTTATTCCTGGGAAAAACCATTCGTAGGAGGGATCACCATCAAAAGCTGTTTATTCCTTTGGTTACATAGACAATAACATAGGGCAACACAATAGTAACCAGATTTTCTCACCCTGTTCCTGTTGCTGTAAATACCAGGAGGGGATAACGAAGATTTATTATTGAGGAGCTTCGTAATCAGGCTTGGCTACAGTCCTTGGCAAAAGAAACCTACATCTGTCTCCTGGAATTTTATCTGTCGCAGTTATAAAGCCCTAAAATTTAATTCTTTTTATAAGGTTCGCTGTTAATCTTCTTGGAATGTCTTCAGTAGAATCTAAACAAGAAGAAATTAGGAAGCCAGAAGTGAAATGCCATCAGTATATCCCATTGTACAACAAAGCAGAGAATGTGTTTGTAGGCAGCAGAGGAAAATCAAAAGCAGAGAATGAGAGAAGTGAAAAGACCCGTGGCAAAGTCCCAGTAACAGATATTTCTGTTGTAGGGGAAGAAGCAGATGGCAGAAGGTCCCTCGGGTTCCTCCACAGCCTGGTGTCCAGGGCACCTTGCTGGGGTGTAAGACACCTCTGTTTCTATCCCTGCAGGATGGAGCTTGGGAGTGGGGGCTGAGGAGTGTACGTTGGAGCTCGGGAGTGAGACAGGGACTTGGGTCCATGTTTCTCTGGTTCTGCCATCCTTGCTTGTCAGAGTAGCTCGGTGTACACCGGTGAGTAAGGATCTGGACACAGGGTACTGGCAGAACTCACCCATCACCTTTCTTACAAAGAATTTTGCACAGAGATATTTATTTTCCCTTCCCCCTTTGCATGTTTTTCCTTTTCCCCTTCTCCCAAGCTGTCAGGAAGCCCCCCTGTGTGATGTTCACGAGAGAAAGTAGATGAATATCCTCCTGTCATCTCCCTTATTACAATGGATGGGCTGCTGGTTTTTTGCTCACGCTATTCTTAGACCTGTTGGCTATTCCATCAGAATGGCAAATGGTTGTAGGGACAAGCCCAGAGATCAGCTGTTTGCTGAGGAATATCCCCCAGAAAGTGGTTTATCTACAAATTAGGAGCCTATGCTACAAAGTGAGAGCACTCTCACAGTCGAATCTGGGCTTTATTTGAATATTATCTAAAGAACAAACCAGCTGGTGGTTAGCAGCTCACATCTGGAGCAGCTGGGTGGGCTGAGGAGCAGTGCTGTGGTTCACAGTGTTCATCACTCTGCGTCGTTTATCAGTGAATTATGTCCTAATTTAAACCAGGAGCAGCAATTCACAGCTTCAAGGACAATTGTCATGCTGGGGATGGGTTTCTGGTCACATCAGTGGTTTTCATGTCGAAGTGGTCAGAGGACACAACAAGTCAAGCAGCAGAGAACGTGGGGCACCACGAGCTGTGGCTTCCTCTGCTCCCACCCCAGGCTGGTGCCATTGCACATGTAGAGCTGTACTCCAAGCTTGTGTCAGCCACACCGTCAGCTTTATGAGCAAGGAGATGAACTGAAGTGTTGTCAGTGCCAGATTTATTAGGCAGGGCTCTTGCACCATATAGATACAGGGTGTGTGAGCACATGGCCAAGGACCCCGGGCTCTGCAGCCCTGCCTGGTGCCTGGGACCAGTGGAGCTGGTGCATGGCAGCTCTCCTCCAGCTGGTCCATCACCAGCTCTTCCACCAGAGGGAATCCTTTGGGACATACAGAGTATTGGGAGAGCCCATTTATGGGAGTGCTTTAGTGCCGCTTTTTTCTGCAATGGCAAGAAAGCAGAAAACCCACCAGTGATGGGACCTTTTTGTTTATCCCTGGCTCTTCCATGCTGAGTTTAAATTCTTCCCTGATTGGAAACTCTGGGAATGAGATGCAGAAAGTGCAATCTGGCTGGAGTTCACACAGCTGAATTCGAGTGTGAGCTGAGAAGTTTGGCTGGTGGGACGTAAATGCCATAAGCAAGTTTCCAAAAACCACATCTCTGGGCAGCTCCAGGTTCTTCTATTGCACATACCCAGAGTGGTCTGGGCTCATATGTTCCCTGATGGAACTTGATGTTCAGAAAACTGATGGCCCTGCACACTGGGTCCCCTGCAGGACCCAGTCATGGGGTGTGATTTGATCATGCCGACACATCCTGGCCCTGCTGAGTTCTGCTTTCAAGTTGTGATGGACATCACGGCCGTTTGTCCATCACCAGCCTACAAGATGTAAGGGTCCAAGTCCAAGAGTCCAAGTAAGGGTCCAACAGTGCTGACTGTAGGGCCAGAGCCTGAGCAGGGAGCAGATACAGCCCCACTCACCTCCAGCTCTCCACAGCATCACCTGGAGAACAGGCAGCAATGCCGGTGCTCCTCATTAGTCCTCAGGAGGATGTTTGCCCAGTGAAGGTCTTTGCTGGTGTCCCACTGTTCACTTTTTATCTCCTCAGTCCTTTTCTTTCTCTATGGCAAGTTTGTCCGTGTACCACTTGTTGCACGGTGGTGGCAGAAGGAACCCTCACCAGATGTTCAGCATCTGTGGTGGCCAAGGACTCGCTTTGACTGGGTAGAGGTTCCAGCACCTGCCAGATGTTGATGCCACCATACATTAGAGAGAAATTAAACTGTGGTGCTGGCAGCTGCCTCCCCTTTGAGGAGATGAGGATCAAGACCTGGGGGCTGTGTCTGGTAGAAGAGGGGTCTGGGGCTCTCTGTGTGCATCAATCCCAGCTTTGGAGGAGGGCGAAGGCAAACCACATCCCGGGCAGTGTTTGCTCCCTGATTAGGCTGGGAGATTAATTGCCAGTGAAGTGTTCACGGCCCAGCACACCCTGTGGCACTGTGCTCATGAGCCAGGAGGAGGGATGGGAAGGGGGAGGACGGGCTCAGGCTCCTCCGAGCCCCCAACACGCTCCTGAGGCCACCCAGGGCTGCATGGGGATGAGCCGGCAGAGCTCATCAGCTGCACTTCCCTTCCTTGGGGAAGAGCACGGGTCAGATTGGTTTGTGAGTCCTTCATTGGTTTCTGACCGTCTCTCAGCAGAGCTGCTCTGGATTTTCCAGTCTCTGTCGATGCAGGTGGATTCTGTGCTCTCTCCTACACCCCAATGCCATCCCTCTGCCATCCCAAGGGTCTTTGTGCCAGCCGACAGCCTGAGAATCTCAATTCCATCCCAAGTGAACAAACCCCAGTGGTACTCTATTGGGAGGGCCGGGAACAACTTGTGTCCTGCTGGGAGAGGAAGGGGTGTTACACATAACCACATCCCACTAGGGGAGAAGAGAAATCCAAGCCTTTCCCACACCAAACCTCCCTGCTCCTTGTGCCAGCCTGAACCTGCCTGGAAGAGCAGATGTTTGCTGGCAGTGTTCTCTTCCAAAAACGATTCTGTTGGCTAAAGCTTGGCTCCAGCCACCTCGCGGGAGCTGTGGCTGCCATGCCTGCATGGCCAGGACAAGAACAAAGGAATAAAACACCCAAGAAGGGAAAAGCATGATTCCTGGTGAGAGGGAAGCTGTGCCACTCAGGGTGGTGCTGGCTCCCCACGCCCCGCAGCACCCCTGCTCCCCTCCTGCCTGTGGGCACAGGGATCCTGCTCCATCCAGCCCTTGAATTGGAAGAGCCATATCAGAAAGTGGAAGCTTTCAAACCTGGCAGAACAAATATCTCAGGCTGCTCTCTGTTGGCTGATGGATTCAGTAAGCATTTGGCTGTGAAAATATCTCATTGTAGGCAGGCGATTTGTCTGGCGTGAAATTATCCCAGTGCCTGCCCCGGCTTCACCATCATCTCCATTCAGAGCACCATTATCGTTAGGTTTTATTATTTGTGGGACTAATGGGTGCTTTTATACAGCCTGGTTTTTGCTTACATTGCCAGCTGACTTAATGGTGAAAACAAATGCTTCAGTTAATTTTAGGCATGTGTTTGTACTTTTGAAGACTTCCAGCGTGGCAGTGAATTATTTAATATACAGCTACATGAATAAATGAGTACAATATATACATGGTCTGTGTAAATGTTGTAACATGGGATATACAATAGAGCTGCATTAATATGACAGTTTGGGTTAAGTTCTCCCTTTGGATGTGAAAAATTAAATGTCTTTGCAATCAATGGGTGTCTAATAACAGCCTGGTAAATCTGACCCCTTAAATCATAAGCTGATCAGCTTATGACTGATGGACCTTAAAGGTCTTTTCCAATCAAAACGATTCTGTGACTACTTATTTTCCATCTGTAGTCTTTTTCACTGCTGGCTTTCAGTGATCTATTTGGTTTGGGTCTCATTTTGACTTCTTTCACACCCAACTGGAAAGCTTTGAGCGTATTGACATCACCACAATAAAGCTATTACTTTCAATTAGTTATTAAAGATGTCAGGATCTGACACTTCCTTGTAGTTCTTGAGGACTGCCTCTGTGGGCTTTGGGCTATCAAATACAAATTACTAGTCTTGATCAAAGTCCAGACCAGTTCCTAATGAATGCACCAGTCCTTGGGAAAGCTGTGTGCCATTGACAGGCACAAGGAACTAGAAATCTAAGACAAAACTTAACAAAGGGCATGAAACGAGTTACACTTTGGTGTTCTGTATTTTCTGATCTCTCATTTTAATAGCAGAGAGCACAGCTTTGGATTATTGATTCCATTTCTTCCCTTCCTTGCAGCTCTCGTACTAAATTGAAAGAATAAAATCTGGAGAGCTGTCTTGGCATCGAGCAGAGGTCTGAACGCTCAAGAAACTCTTTGAATAATGCATTGCTGCTTCCCTGACTGATGCCCTTAATATCAGCTTCCCTACTCTCGAGCACGTTGGAGTGACCCTTTTTAAATCTTATATTGCAAGACCAAGTATATTAGGGCCCGATGCCCTGGCTGGGAGCCAGAAGATCCCTTCAGCTGAGCCCCTGGCACCATCTCAGCGTGGCTGCTGCCCTCTCTCCTGCTTCCCCATCTGTGCAACAGGGAATCATCTCTGCTTTGTTTCCACATGTTCCTCATAATACCATATGTATTAATATTCAACTCCATATAGAGACTTGTGTCTCTATGGTCTCTTGGTGACAGGCAGCTCTGACTGTGAAGTTGTTCACGCCTCCTCCTTGTCTTCATATATCATGGAATCAAGGAATGGTTTGGTTTGGAAGGGACCTTCAAAGACCGTCTAGTTCCAAGCCCCTGCCATGGGCAGGGACACCTCCCACTAGACCAGTAGAAGATTTATTATATAAGTCTATATATTTAAATAGAAATAAAAATATAAAAATAGATTTATTACAGAAATAAATCCAACAAAGTGAACAATAATGATATTAAAAAACCTCCTTATGGGGGGCCTATGAGAAAGGTGGGGACAAGCATTTTAGCAGGGCCCGTAGTGACAGGACAAGGGGTGATGGTTTTAAACTGAGAGAGGGGAGATTTAGAGTAGACATAAGGAAGAAATTGTTTGCCCTGAGGGTGGGGAGACACTGGCCCAGGGTGCCCAGAGTGGTGGGAGATGCCCCATCCCTGGAAACGTCCCAGGTCAGGTTGGACGGAGCTCTGAGCAACCTGAGCTGGTTGGAGATGTCCCTGCCCACTGCAGGGGGTGGGACTGGATGAGCTTTAAAAGCCCCTTCCGACTCAAACCATTCTGTGATTCTATGATTCTATGAAAATATTGAGATATAAAGCAATCCAGGACCTAAACAAACCCTTTGGATCTGGATCTGGCCAGTGCAGAGCAGCGTTCCCTGTGTAACTGTTGTTCTGCCATCAGTTGGTGTAAAGTGATCCTGGTTTACACCAGCCAGGGATACCCTCCTGGGAGAGGAACTCCTGAGTTAGAGGGTTTTGACTTCTAGGCCTTCCAAGTCTGGGATTGATTATGTTAATGGTTGAGTCTAAATGGCTTCGACATCTGCTCAGGAGTGAGTTGACCCTCTTGTGTGTGGAGCTGATGCTAAGTGAAGGTTTAGCCAGGCTTGTTGCTGAGGTGCTGTAGCAGAATAGAGAAGAATGGTTAATCTCAGTAAGCACCACATTGTCTGAACACCTGGAGGTAAAACCTTAATCTGCAGAAAATAAAAGGTTAGAAATGAAGGCAAAACATGTCAGTGACTCCCTTTTCAGCTGCTGTTCTCCTTATCCTTCCTGAGCCATTAACTAATTTCCAGCCAGAGCAATCTGTTCCGATTTAGTTTTCTAGACCCCACATTAAAAATCCCATCTCACTTTCAAAATGAAGACAATTTCATCAAGCTCTTGGGTAACTTTTTCTCTTGTCACTGATTGCTAACCTGCATGCCAGAGCTGAGTTAGCCACTGGCTCCTGCCGGGGTGGGATTACTGCCTGGGTTAGCTGGGGACCTCTGTGATTGCCCTCATTTGGTGCTGATGAGTCTGCTCCGGCTTCTGTGGCTCCTCCTAATGTTTTTAGTTCCCAGTGTGCCTCACCTCAGTATCTTACAGCCAGCTTCCACAGAAGGAGACCAGTCTGTTCATCCTGCCATTCAAACCCTTCTAACAATCTTTGGGAAGAGTATAAGGACTTAGTATAAGTTCTTTACTGGGAGGGTGGTTGGGCACTGGAATGGGCTGCCCAGGGAGGGGGTGGAGTCACCGTCCCTGGGGGTGTTCAACAAACGGGTTGATGAGGCACTTGAGGCCATGGTCTGATGGTCTAATGGTTAGGGATATAATGGGATAAAGGTTGGACTTGATGACCCTGGAGGTCCCTTCTAACCGTAATGATTCTGTGATTCTAACACATAAGAACGTGGAGATCATCAAGAGTTTAAATCCACCACCTTTTATGAGGAATGACTTGTGAAGTGCTGTGGGTGTAGAGAACTTTCTTCAAGCAGGTCATGTTTGCCTTAATGAGTGGGCAGCCTAACTTTATGAGTTCTTCATTTGTGTACGTAGCTCCTCAGTAAGTGCAGCTGAAGTCAGAGTGACTTGCACTTCAATAACCACATTGTGCCTCGTACAACAGGCCCTCGAAAGGCAAACTGGGATTCTTCATCCCCTCTGGCAAGCTCAGCCCTCCAGACTAATGGAACACGTACAGCCATGCACTTAGCCTCAATAATTTATTTGTTCATTAGTGCATCCCAGTTTGCTCCTGGGTCTCATTTAAAATGATGCTTAACTAAGTGACAGCCGTTCTTCTGATGGGCAGGTGCTGCAGATGCTCCTGCCAGTGCACTGCACCTTCAGTTGCCAGGGCCTGCAGTGGTTCCTGCTCCTCCCGTACATGGCCTTCCATAAAGGATCAGATCATCTGGACAAAACTGGACAAAATCCCACTGATTTTGACTAAAATCCCATTTCATTGACTGCAGGACCAGGGACTTCAGTCTGTGAGTTTATTCAAACACTTGAGGGTGAGAGGTTTTTCTTCCCTTGGTTGTTCTTCAGTGGATCATAGAACCATAGAACCATCTTGGTTGGAAAAGACTTTGAAGATCATCCAGGCCAACTGTTAACCCAGCACTGCCAAGGCCACCACTGACCCACGGCCCTCAGCACCACATCTCCATGGCTTTGAGATCCCTCCAGGGATGGGGACCCCACCACTGCCCTGGGCAGCCTGGGCCAGGCCCTGACAGCCCTTTGGGGCAGGAATTGTTCCTCACATCCAACCTGAACCTCACCTGGGCACCTTGAGGCCATTGGATGACCAGCATGGTACAGCTTTGTTGTCAATACACCTGTCTTTGAAAGCCATGTCTACATTTTGCCTTTGTACAAGCAAGAATACTTTAGTCCTCATGGAGATTTACTCCACAAATACCAAGCTATTCACAACACCTGATAGCACCATGCTGGAGTTAGCTCTGCATGGGCACATACCAAGAGGAACATGCCCAGAAAGAAAAGAAACAAAGAGGAAAGTCACAAACAGAGCTGACCTGCTGGATTTAGGGACGTTCAGAGATGTGATGACCTTTTTGCATGCACGTATCTTGATGTTTGTGGTGTCAAGCAAACATAAACATTGAAGAGGTGAAAGCCTCGCACGTTTGATAGCCCCGTGGTCGCAGCCTTCTGCTTTCCTACCACAGACCTCTGCCCTTCTCCTTGGCACAGCAATGACTTCCTTGTGCCCATTGCAGCCAGGGGCTCCATGGGAAACCAGTGCCCAGGCCTCTCTGGGAGCACGTGGAGCTGGCTCTGAACAGGGTTTAGCATCTGGGCAGAGGGAAGGGACGTGCCACGGGACCAGCCAGCTATTTCCAGACCATTGCTCTGCAGATAAGTTTGGATGAGGGATTTAGGCCAGCAGCCAGGAGCGATGGAGACAAGTAGTCAGAAAGGAATACAGAGAGAAAGGCTGCTCTTCCTAATGAGTGCAATAAAACGATAAAAGTGCAATTATGCAGTAAAACTATTGTCGTTTTGGGTCTGGGAGATACTGGACTAGGCAACAGAGCTCATTTTAGCCTGTGTTTTCAGGCATCCTTTAGCCTCTGACATTATAATCATGTACTCTCCCTCCTGCCTCTCTTCGTTTTTATGGGTACTGAAGCATTGCCTCAAAACAATGTTGGATCCCGAAACTCTGTGCACTCACACGGGTCCCTCCCTTCATTCTGCTTTGCCAGCTCGTGCACAGCTCGTGCACTGAGAGAGTCCAGTGCAGAGCCACAAAGATGATGAAGGGAGTGGAACATCTCCCTTGTGAGGAAAGGCTGAGGGAGCTGGGGCTCTTTAGCTTGGAGAAAAGGAGACTGAGGGGGGACCTCATCCATGGTTACAAATATGGAAAGGGTGAGGGGCAGGACGATGGAGCCAAGCTTTTTACAGTGCTGACCAATGATAGGACAAGGGGCAATGGATGCAAACTGGAGCACAGGAGGTTCCATGTGAATCTCAGGAAGAACTTCTTTCCTGTGAGAGTGCCAGAGCACTGGACCAGGCTGCCCAGAGAGGTTGTGGAGTCTCCTTCACTGGAGACATTCAAACCCCGCCTGGATGCGTTCCTGTGTGATGGACTCTAGGTGACCCTGCTCTGGCAGGGGGGTTGGACTGGGTGAGCTTTTGAGGTCCCTTCCAACCCTAGAATTCTGTGATTCTGTGATTCTGTGATTCTGTGTCTTGAAATGCAGCCCCTCCACTCACCACATTTGTCAAGTAATACCATAGCACGGAGAGGAATAATTGCAGCCGAGGCACCAGGTGTATTCCCAGTGCTGAACACAGTTCATCTATTTCTCTTGCACGTGAAACCAAGAAATTGTGTGTGAAATCATTTTATCAGCTTCCTCCATACCTCATATTAATACCCTAATTTTATCTGTGTTATAAATTATGGTTTCGGTTTGATATTTGAAACATGTCCTAATTCCCGTGCTTAATTCCCATCTTATTAACTAGAGATATTGTCAACCCCAGCCTAGCCTGCCTGATTGGGGCTTTGGGTTTCTTTTTGGCAAATATTATCTGCCCGCCCTCTGCTTCCCTGGTTTCCATCACGTATTTTGGGAATCAGTATGATGGTGGACTTGCAGAACAGGAGGATGAAGATACACCCGTGCTGTTTGTGTGCATTTCTACTTAACTCAGTTTAATATGATCCCTGGCTTCAGACAGTTATTTCTTAGGTATTTTTACACCTTCTTGTGAAGTTTCTAAGCCACGTTAGAGTGGAGTGAAGGGTTTCTGCTTCAGGGTGGTCTAAAATGGTCACCTGGGAGTTTGACCAAACTTCTCCTCTATGCTAGAACCAAGTGTTACTATGGAGATTGAGATTTTTAACTCAAAATTCTACCACCAGAGGAAACTCCTACTTCAACGTTAGCTCCAGGATTGGGCAAGGGTATAATCATCATCACCATCACCATCATCTTCTGTCCTTTAGTAAAGCACCATCCTTCAATTTTTAATTGACTTGGGTCTTATTCTTAGCAGAGGTTCATCTTGAGTGCTGGGATGTAGTCACTGCTTTGCTAAAGGTTAATATAAATCTGTAATGAATGGTGCAGATTAAACACTGGTGACATTCTGTTTTCCCATCTTGTATAGATAAAATATTTACACTCTTAATGGAGATCGATGTGCAAAGCAGGTGCAGCTTTGATGTTTACAACTTTTAATAAGCAACCTTAATTAACAAGTTGTTTGCTAATGATTAATCACCTGCACAAATACCATGTGGATTTGTCAAATCTGCACTTACAGGCATCTCTGATGCTGCAGTTTTTTCACCTTAAGATGAAAAATGATGCCAGGGGATGATGGTGAACACGTCCTTCTGGGTGTCTGAGCTGGGAAGGTAGGGAGGCAGGACCAGGCATTTTCCAAACACCAGGTAGGAAAGCCAACCATGGGCTAGGTGGTGAAAGGTACCTTTTGTAGAAACACAGATGTTACCTGTCAGGCTTTGGTAGTTGCTATAATGCTTTTAATATCACCCTTCCCAGTTGCAGCTTTGCAGGGAGGAGCCTGGGTGTGATCAGTACCTACACCTGTTAGTAGCTCCTCTCCATATAAGTTAGACTGGTGATGGTATGAGATATTTACTGGCCATGCAGCAGTTTAGCTTGGCTATGGCTTCTGCTATTGACCTCCCAACCAGCACTGCTAAAGCACAGGTTTGCTTTGCTTCTGTTTTTGTGGGGGTTTGCAGAGTGGTGACCTCTAGATGGGAGAAATTGCCAGGTTAGGGCATGGTCTGGTTTGCAGAAAATTATTAGAAAGCAGGAGGGAAAGAAGGAATCCAGAGTTTAAGGAGGGAAAATATGTGTGTTAGTACTTAATCTTTTGGGATATGCCCAATTCATTCTGTTATTAAACACTGTTTCCCCAAATCCTGCTGCCCAGGGGCTCACTCTTTGTCCCTGAGTTTAACTCTGTGTCCATCTGCATTTGATAGCTGCTGGCATTTGGGTTGTCCAATAAGAATGACAATTCTAGCTTGAAGTATTATTTTTGGTTTAGCTGGTTCAGTATGATTTTGGTGACCTTTGCTGGCTCTGGGGCTTTCTTTTGGCCTTGTTATTGTTGTGTTTTTGCTGTATGGAACTAAGCATTTTTTTGCACGAAACAAAGTAGCATTTTTGACTTGAAAGTGGTTAAAAGTAGCAAAATTGGAAGAGTTTTCCCCCAAACCAGGTGTTTCTTACCTGTTTGGGGTTTTTTTGCAGTATTCTTGCTAGGCAATGGGGGGGCCTCTTTCACAGAGCAAAACCTGCAAGTTTTTCTGTCAATGACCAATTTCTGGGCAAGCTCACTAAAGATAAACTCTGCTGTGCAGCTTGTAATGATTTATTTTTGTTATGCGATATCCTGCTTTCTGGTAACAAAAGGCAGAGGTTGGCAATTGTCTCTGACACGGTGGTGTCATTAAGTTCTAATTCACTGCTGCGTGCTGTGAAGGAGTCTGTGGCTCCATTTTATTCACATGAAGATTTTTGACAAGTCTTTTGTGTCCTCCTGGACAGGCTTTGTGGATGCTCCAGGTAAAGCTTGTGTGCTGTTAATGGCCAGATGATTTGCAGCCGTCTGTTAACTCATCTCATTACTAGTCATGGATCTTACAGCTGACCTCTGGAGTGATGAGGGGGTGTTGAGATGATTTGTGTCTATCTTGCTGTTTTATATTACTGTGCCTCCTGCGGGCTGAATTATAATGCTGCATCATTGAGGAAATCAGATTTAAGGGAGGTTTGGTGAAATGAGTGCAGTATTTCAGAAAAGGTAATCAGGGAGTGTTTAGAAGAACAAGACACTTCAATAAGTGTCTTCAGCAGAAGTGAGAGTGTCTGGATCCCCTGGAAGGCAGGGGATCTGTTGCTCTGCAGTGCAGTTCTCCTATCGATCAGTTGCCCATCTCTGAGGAGACAAGAGCTCAGTGTTTAACCTTGTGTGGTAGAGATGGGAAACCTGACCCTGGAGTGCTCAGAGCTCTGTGCTCAGCTCAGCTGCTCTCGGTGCCAGAATGAGAGCTGCTGCTCCTCACATGGACTCTTATCTGCTGCTTTAACACCCTGATAGCAGCTGGGTTTGTGAGCAATGGAAGGGTTACTGAAATGTAGTGTTTCAGAGAGACCAAATGCTCAGCTGGGAGGGCATGGATATGGTGGACAAGGAGGAGGTGGGACTTGCTGATGGTTATTTTTTCCTTATTCTGTTCCCAATATGTACCCTGGCTAACTACAGCTAATCCTGTATTTCTGGGGTGAAGAGAAAAAATCACCTACTGTGTTCCTGCTTTATTGGCTAGGGAATTAACAATACCTGGAGATACCAGGTGTGACCTCCAGCATGCAATGCAAACTGGGATTGGAGAAATGCACTTTGCAGCCTGGCACTGGTTTCCTTTGTGGATTGCAAGTGGTCTTAAACCCAGTGCTCTCATACCACAACAAGGAATGCTTCTGTGCATCAGTGGGGATAGATGATCTTCACCGAGATACTTCATGTGTTTAGGAGGCATCTTTTCCAGTTTGGTTGTCTCCAACAGGGTTAAAATTTGGGGATTTCTATCAGGGAGGAGGACCTGGGCTTTATCAGAGCAGTGCTTTTTTAAAAATGAAAGCCTCCAACACTCACATATTTCCTTTTTATGATGAGGAAAGACTGGACTTGGTTCTGTAGATCCCCTGGACTGCCAGGCACTGTCAGCCTTTGAATTAAATAATGTTTGTATGACTGATCTGAAGCTCCCCCTGCTCTTTGATGGGAAGTATCTGTATGCTGCAAGTTGAGTGCCTGGGGCACAGAATAGGCTTCTGTAGTAACCAGCTGTGATATTACAGGGAGTTGGGACTTCAAATGGAGAAGGAACAGATCAAGGCTCTCATTGGAATCTGGGTTTCATGCAAATGCTCTTTAGGAGGAAGAGCCTACTTGTCCCTTTGTTTATGACATGAAGGAATCACTAGAGATCTCCAGGCTCGACAATGGGAAATCTAAGGTCTGCAGGAATGCATATGTGTTTGGTTTAAGGTCTACAAATAGCAATAATTCCAGTGCTTCACAAGCAGTAAGCATTTCCAGCACCTTAATGAGGAATAAAGATTCAAAGGAAATGGCCATCTCCAGAGTTATTTGGCATTTCTTATCCCAAGTGTGTCTTGACCGTTATGTCCTTGTCGGCAGGATGTGGAAGAACATTGTCATCTCTCTTTGGTAGTTTATTTCCTCTAAAAATATGGAGATTTTTACCATGAGGGAGAACACAGGTAATTCAGTGTGGTGGGATGTACACAATGAAGCTGGAGGGTTTTCCAGTGACAGTTCACATCAGTATAAGAGCTCAGGAAGGAACTGGCTTGGTTTTGCCTTCAGCAGCACATCCTGTTCTTTGGGGGGTGCTCAGAAAGGGGACCTTGTCTAGACCATGCTTTGGCCAAGGAAGCTTCGAGCAGATGATCCTTGAGGTCCCTTCCAACCTTGGATTCTACGATCTCTTCCTTGCAAATAAGTATTTGCTATTCCCAAGTAGTCTGAGGGGAATCAAAATATTGTGATGAAAACTCAGAAGCTGATTTGGGGGAGGGAGGTGTTGGAAGGGTTGCTGAGGAACATCTACATCATTGCTGTTCCTGGGAGTTGCACGTAGGTGTGTAGTGGTCCTGCGCTTCTCCAGCCTCAACACAGCCTGTGCAGATGCACCACCTCTCTAGGGACAATGGGGATACAGAAGTTTGAAGGAAAGCTGTAATATCTTTGTTTTGATCCAAATGTTTGAGAAACTCCTATAATGGAGAAAAACCATTGTGATGATTAGTATGTGTGTCCAAGATGTTTGGTAGCCTTCTCAGCCTGCAGGGGGAGAGGGAAGGGGGAAAGAAAGGAGAGAAAGGAAAGTTCTGACTTTAAAAAAGGCAAAATATTACAAAACCTCCTTACTATAAAATTGTGCTGGAAATTTAATGAATATACAAGCAACTCCTAGGTGTGTATGGCAAATAGGTGATCAGTTATTTTCAAGACCTCTTGAGTGAAGATAACACCATGAAGCCTTTTAATACCATTTAATACCATTTTAATTTCCATTTGCTGCTCAGGGGGACAGCACAGGCAGATTATCATCATTTCAATGGTGTTTTGATGAATTTTTTCAGATTTGGACTGATGTGAATCCAATTAAACTGGCTGGGAATCATTAGATTCACTTTGTGGCTTTTTTCACTCAGCCCTGTGAAAGGTCAGGACTCTTCATTGCTATTGCAGTTTATTTCTAATTATTAGGAATAATTATGAGGCGTCTGGATGTGGTGCTGGGTGTTATGGTTTAGTGGTGATGTAGGTAGGGGTTGGACTGGATGAGCTTGAAGGTCTCTTCCAACCTCAATGATTCTATGATTATTGTTTGATGTGCCCCTGGGTCTGCTGTTCAAGTTACTCTAATATCCATATTGCTGAGGAATAGGGGTTTGACATGTGGCAGTACCTTGCTGCCACCCAAAGATGTGGCTGGAGGAGCCATGGTGTGCAGAGCTGTGATAACCCCCTTGCATGTACCAGCTGTGGGCAGTTTTGCATGGAACTATTTGGAAGCATTGAGGAAATTATTGGGTTTTAAGCAAAAACACATGGCCAAACCTTCATCTTCTGTAGTTCTGCTGAAGGTGCTGGTGCAGTACCTCTTTGCTCCAGCTGAGATAAGGGTTGCTGCATTGGCTACTAGCAAATTCACTAGGTGAAGGGCAGGGGTCCATACAAGCACGCAGGAGTGCTTCCCCTGTCCCTCACCTGATGCTCAGCTGTCTGATCCATGGTTCCCTGGAGCTGGAAGGCTGGTCTGTGTCCCAAAAATCAGACTGAAGGGCTGGCTTCATGCACTCTTCTCTCTTCTGCCCCTTGCCACCAGCAGGTATGGCATGTCCTGCCCAGTGTGGCTTGCTGTGTGGATCAGTATCTTGGCATGAATGCACCACAGGTTGGCACCTGGGGGAACAAATGCTATTTCTAATCCTTGAAAGGTCTCTTAATCTGTGTGGCATCTGAATTTCTCTGTAGAATGTGTAGATGTGGTGCTGAGGGCCATGGGTTGGTGGTGGCCATGACAGTCCTGGGTTAACAGTTGGATGATCTCGAAGGTATTTTCCAAACAAAATAATCTTGATTCTATTTCAATAACTTTCAAAGAGGGTTTTGTAGTTTCTTTGGTACTTTTGTGCCTGGTGGCTCAGCAATATGGGCACTTTGACTCCTTCAGCAAAGATCCCAGCAACCACCCCAGCAGCGTGCTTTGGCTGAACACACAGGAGATACCAAAGGAGACAACAGGGCAGAGAAGATGAACAGAGGGCACAAAAGACAGAGTCCAGCTGAGAAATGTCAGGCCCCTGACAAAGGGGAGGGAAGCTGGAGAGTGGTGCTCTTTCTAAAACACAGCTATGAGTGACCTTTAAGTGTTTGTAGCTGTCTGAAGAAAAGCAAGAGGAAGGCGTGAAAGATTTTGTTTGGCTAACTTTAGGTCACAGAAGATGGCAAAAATGCTGGAATCGTGCAAAACAAAAGGTCCTGCTTATAAACAGAAGTTAAAAAAATTAGTCACAGGGGTTGTGCACTGTAACATTTCATTTAGTCCAGTGTATTGGAGCTGGTTGCTTGGTTGCAAGCAGAAGGAGGAACTAAGCACATCACAAACTCATTCTCAGGAACTGATTCTGTTCAGTGAAACCTGGGCATGTCAAATCCTGCATCATTCATGTACTTTAGCCACCTTGAGTTGTGGTTTTAGTGCTTTGGTGTGTAGGCAATGAAGCCCCTGCCTTCATTTCAAGCATTGCCTCTTACCTGCTGGGAGCCAAATTGTTTTCAGGCATGGAAGCAGAATTTTCAGCTAGACTCAATTCCCATGTTCAGCCTGACTCATACCCTTGACTACATCCTCAGTGAATTTACAGTCATTTTGAGGGCTAAGTATCTTGCCCAGAGCTTTTTCCTACTGATTCTGGCTGAGTTGGGCCAAAGTGAAGGTTTTGGGCATGCTTTGCTTCCAGGTCCACTGCAAACCAGTGGGCTTTGCTCTCAGCCTTCTGAGTGCTGGGGTTGGGGTGGACACATCTCTCTTTGGCTGGCCAGATGAGCTGGGACTTGGAGCCTGCTGCTGGAGTACCAGGAAGAGTACTCCAGCAGGGACTCTGACACCCTGCTGGGTTACCCAAGCCCTGCCCGGTGAAGCTGTAAATACTGACTGCTGTATGAAGATGGCTTAGGCAGTAATAATAAAAGTATTAAGAGTCTGGTGCTGCCTGCAGAGCTTTCTGACATGAGTAGAGGGTGGCTGACATCAGGTATGCCAATAAAAAGCCACTAGGAATTGCTTGTCTTGTTTACCCAACTCTTGTTGCTGCTTCCTGGAAGAGCCAGGACTTGGAGAACCTTGAGTGAACCTCCCAGCATTAGCAGTGTGGGTCAGTAAAGCTGTCTGTCATTGCTCAGAACACCACTGTCTCCAGAGAAACACGTATAAATATTTCAGGCAGTGAAGGGTGTGGAGGGACAAATCTGTCCTCTCTCAGGGCTTTGGTTAGATGACTGTGAAGCTGTGACAGGTCGTGTGCTGCTCTGTCAAAGCCTCGTGCCAAGGCTGAGATTCCCTTCCACTTGTGCTGGGGGCTGTCCTGGGGGCATCTGCTTTAGCTTGATGAGCACAATAATGCCATCTAATAGGGCCACCCAAAGCCAGAGTGCTCCTGCAGCCCCTATTTTTAGTGACATGAGGTGTGATGGGCAGGAGTTATCTTGTTTATTTAACTTTAAAGTATGCTGCTGAATTTTTGAGACTAATATTTGCTTGGGAAAAAAAAAACCTCCTTTGGTTTCTCTTGTAAAGATGGATGTGCAGTTTTGAGGAGCTGTGTCTGTGTCCCAGAATAGTTAGCAGCTGCTGTAATAATTCTCCTGAAGTTATAAAGCAAGTGACAGGCTTTCCGGGGTTTGTTTTGGTAGGAGTCCAAAAGAGAAGAAAATTGGGCTTCAGGCATCAGATCCATCACTGGGACTGGAAGTGAAGGGAAGTCAGCACAGCCCTGAGGCTTCACTCCATGGAACAGCAGGAGGGAGCCTGGAGACTGCTGGTCCTGCTGCCGCTGAGAGGGGAAAAGGGGTCCATGGCTGCAGCTGGCTGTGGGCTGGAGAAACATCCTGGGCTGGGCACATCTTCTAAAGATGTTGGTTTGGAGTAGTTGCAGACTGGAGTGTGCTTATCCCTGTTGGTTCACATACGTCTCATTCTTCCATTCCTGAAATCATAAAAGAGAGGGTCTAAAGTGAAACAGGGAGTGGGAATGGTTACAGCTTCCTTGCAGCTTCTCCTGCTCACAAGGCCCATGTCCCCTATCAGTGCTCCTGTTCTTCAGACTTCATCAGGGTCCATCACTGTAGAAAAACACATAAATGCTTCCCGTGCCAGCACAGAATAATTCACTTTTTTCCAATAGAAATAGGGTAGTTGGAAGAAATGAAGCATAAAATATTGCACAGCAGGTGGCAGTGGTGAAATGATAAAAAAGAAACAGAAAATGGCAGTGTAGTTGCTCTTTTTTTCTTCCCCACAAGGGAAAATGATTCACAAGGTAATTTGAGATGGATGCACTGAGCCTTAGCAGTGTCAATTTTCCGTGACTGAGGGGACATGGTGCTTAATCTCCCTACTTGCTCTATGTGGGTAACAAGCATTTTTATATTTTAATGAGCATGTGTAAGTCATAGCAGGCTTTCAGACAAGCCAGAACAGCAAGGATGCTCCCAGAAGCTTGCTTTCCTCCTCAAACTCTGCTCAAAGCTGGGGAGGGGAAGCTGCAGGGCTGGGAAACTGAGTGGGAATGTCTGTGGGGGGAGGGTGAATGTGTGCTCTGCTCTTAGGGCTGCCCTCACCCCAGCTGGCAGCAAAAGGGGGTGGGAGAGAACCTGTGGGTGCCCTGCATCTTTATAAATGCGGAAATCACAGAATCCCAGACTGGTTTGGGTGGGAAGGGACCTCAAAGCTCACCCAGTGCCACCCCCTGCCATGGCCAGGGACACCTCCCACCACACCAGGCTGCTCCAAGCCCCATCCAACCTGGCCTTGGACACTGTCAGGCAGGGGCAGCCACAGCTTCCCTGGGCACCCTGGGCCAGGCTCTCACCACCCTCAGTGTAAAACATTTCTTCCTAATATCTAGTCTGAATTTCCCCTCTTCATTTAAAACCATAACCCCTCGTCCCATCACTCCCTGCCCTTGGCACCAGTCCCTCTCCAGCTTTCCTGGAGCCCCTTCAGGCACTGGAAGGTGCTCCAAGGTCTCCCCGGTGCCTTCTCTTCTCCAGGCTGAACACCCCCAACTCTCTCAGCCTGGCCCCAGAGCAGAGCTGCTCCAGTTCCCTGAGCATCTCCGTGGCCTCCTCTGGACTCTCTCCAACAGCTCCGTGTCCTCCTTGTGTTGGGAACCCCAGAGCTGGCCCCAGCACTGCAGGAGACCAGTCATCTCTCTAGAGGCCAGTCTCCTCTGCTGCCTGCTTGGTGGTGCAGCTCTTGGAAGTGTCCTCTTGAGGACTGGGCACTGTGGTGTCCCTTTGGGGATCCTGGGGAAGCACATAACAAACACTTGGGTGTAGGTGAGGAAGATGAGGTCACTCTTCTGACCAGAAAAACTCCTGGCATGCAGTGTAAATGTTGGGAAGTGAATTGACCCTTGTGGAGATCGCTCCCGCCACGTGGAGATCTCTCCCACCACAGGCTCAGCTTGAGGTTGTTTGGCTTTGACTCAGAGTTGTGTGGACCAACAGCTTCAGCCAAAATCTGCTGAGTTTTCAAAACTGGGAAGCTTTGCAGATGCCTCTTTAGGATTGCCCTGAAGTCCTGGGTACTAAAGCCTGTAGGGAAGATACTTCTAGACGAGAGAAACTGCTGCTTTTTCCTCTCGTGCTCTCTTGCAACAACCCAATGTAATGTCAGTGTGGAATAACTGATCTTAGCTGAACTTCCTTCACTCTGTCTGCTGGCACGTTTGTACCTGGAAAGACCCAAGGATAAATGGGCTGTGGAAACAAACTATCTGTGTCCTGAATGCAGCTTTGTGTGTTGGAAACCTGGAGGAAAGCAGCATTCTTCAATTCCCTCGGCGTGTTTCTGTTCCAGGAGCAGGCAGCACTCTTGTAATCTCCTCAGGAATCCATTTGGTGCTTTTTGTGAGCAATAAAATCAAATCTGAATCAGAGGAAAAGTAAACAAGGACAGGAACAGACTGTTTTGATGTCAGATCAGAGCCAAGCATGAGCATTCTGGCTGAAACAGGTTTTTACTAGAATCTAGTCATTTGACATAAAAACGTGCTGCAGGAATGTCTCTGGTTTGAGGTCCCTGTTGAAAGCAGCCAGGTTTGGGTGGGAGCACCCATAATGATGGGCTTGGGTTGTGAAGGCTGGCAGAGGAAACCTCTCTGGAAAATACCAGAGACAAGATCACTTACATATATCTGCTGTGGCACCGTATCTGTGTGTTACAGCAGTCACAGGTGATGTGTGGCACACTTCCTGCACTTGGAGACAGCTTTCCTTAGTCATATAACTACACATGCACTTGTTTGGATCTTCTTGGGTTTATATTCAATCATATCTAATGACGTGCAAATTAATTGAATTCTTGAGCAGTTTCTTTTTTGTTTTTCCCAGGAAAAACCTCTACTCTCATTTCCCTGAAGATGCAGAGCTTTGAAATATTGTTCAGCCCAATGTGGAATTTATTTTATTGCAAAACTGAAGATACTTACAGATGAAAAACAAATACCAAGAGTAAGTCATGCATTTTTCATTTTGAGTCTGAAGGCAGAGACCTGAGTAGTCTAAATATTTAAGATAAGCCCTCTGGTACCCAGGAGAGCTTGGTATGGATACGTGTGTGCTGGATGACCTCGCGATGCTGCAGGGATCTGTGCTGGCTTACAAGCCAGCTTTGAGGCAGGTGGTGCTGCAGGGATGGAGCTCCTCTGCCCTGAGGATGAGCCTTGTTTGACATGCAGAGCTGCAGGGATTGGCTGGGTGGTGCCCTGTCCCAGCAGGGATGGGAAGACCCCCATCTGTATGGTGTGCTGCATCCCCAAAGTACCTTATTTACCCCCATAGTGAATAGCATAAGGTGAAGTTCTCCTTGCAAAGGCTATCTTGACTGCCCACCGTTGTCACCAAATTAGAAGTGGAACTTTTTGGGGGAGGGTTAAGATCTAGGTGATCCAACCTGTAATCCAAGATGGGAAGAGGTGAGGGAAAAAGTAAAGATCTGATCCTCAGGCATCCCTCTGTAAGACAGAAAACTATTCTGTCTTTCTAGTTTCCATCTTTTTAACATCCTCAATGAAAAAGTTTCTTCTACTTCTACATGGGAAACCTCAATTGCGTTTCTTAAATATTGCTGCAACTGAACTTTCTCAGCATAACAACCAAGATTATTTGCTCTCTGTTGGGAGTAATGATCAATACATCGTGGTCTTCCAAAAAATACGGTCTTCTTCAAGAAGGTCATGCAATAGGCCAACATACACGAGGTAGCACATCACTGAGCTGTGCTAATTGCTCTTAGGTTGTCTCAGATCATCACCTCGGAGTTGGTTGTCTTGCTTCTAGGTCACTGCATGGGAATTGTTTCTATGGGTGCCTCTGGCAAGTGGAATTGATATCCTCAGCCAGGAACTGGTGAAAAATAAAGGATACAGCAGGGATAACAATTTTTTCAGAGATTAAGATCCATGTGGCTTTCAGCAAAGTGAATTTGCATTTTGTCTTCGTCTGTTTCCAGGAGCAGTAACTTTTCTTC
This sequence comes from Aegotheles bennettii, assembly GCA_013398125.1. Classification (NCBI taxonomy): domain Eukaryota; kingdom Metazoa; phylum Chordata; class Aves; order Caprimulgiformes; family Aegothelidae; genus Aegotheles; species Aegotheles bennettii. The sequence continues at coordinate 23,009 of VZRW01002261.1, forward strand.
ACTGCTCTCTTCCTTTGCTTTTATTGAGCTTGCTTCCTTTGACCAATAACATCCAGTCCATTGGAACAGCCTACAGGTTACCAGACTTTCATTATCACACCTTTCCTTACTTCTCCCTCTTGTATAAAGCTTGCCATTGTACAAATTGTTCTTCATCAGAGATAATGTGTCTCTCTGAAATAGAAGCACTTTTCCCTTTACTGGTTCCCAGAAAGTGGCCAAAACACCTGCAGATGCTGATGGATTTGAAAAAAGGGGAAATCAAATGTTGTCTCAGCCAGAAGGCTGTTCAATTAACTTTTCCTGCTGGGAATTATTAGACCTGAGGCAGTGCTGGTGGGAGGGATCATTTCTTAGCATCAATGCTAAATGAATTAGGACTTTAACAGAAGAACTTAGAATGAGAAGCAGCAGCAAAACACTGAAAGTTTAAATATCAGATGGAGTCCAGTTTTGAAGGACCACGATGTTTTGCTGTGAAAAATGCATTTAAATGAAAATGTCTGAAATTGTTAAAAAATTCATGGATATTTACTACAGGAATGCCAACCTCAACACATATGAAGAGCAGAAATTTTTAACGTTTGTTTGCTTATTTTTCTAAAACTTGCTTCTTCCTTAACACAAAATCTCTGAATCTGACCTAAAGCTCTTCTGTGCTTATCCTCCAGAAATCAGGGGGTTTGCTTCCCCCCAGAAACCAGCTTAGACATGAGAGGGGGTGATGCCCTTCACCTTCCTCTCTTCCATCCAGGCTTGTCAAGCAGCTCCTGAGGAAGGTATGGCTGCTCCAGCTCTCTTGCAGGAGAGCTTTGGGCAGATGGGGGGGACTGCTCCCAGGTAATGAAAACATGCTTTGCTGATTTGAATCAGCACTGAGAGGTACAGGGGGCAGTTAATGGGATTTCCTTACAGGGTTTTGTTCTCTGGGGGATGAGTGATGCTGAAATTTGAAATGTGGGTAGAATCAAAGCTGTGGGGTTGGGGCTGGTGTGGCTCTGGGTGGCCAGGTCCCAGAGAAGCTCAGTCTTGAGTGACTTGGGTGATTAAAATACTTAAAATAAAATACTTAAATGTGTAGCAGCACTTGGCACAGGGGCTTTTAACTAATGAGCATCCCAGGGAGTGGATGAGGCTCTTGGCAGCGCTGCCGGAGAGGAGAGGGAGAGGCGCAGCATCTGAGCAGCAGTGCTAATGGAAAGTGCAATTAAGACATGTATGTCAGCTTCCCTGCTAATTGAATCTCTGGGCTGCAAATAGGGATGTGAGCGTGCCAGTCCAACGGGGGTGCCTCTGAGCTGGACACATCTCTGCCCAGTTCAAGGTGCCAAAAAGACTCCTCCAGCTGGAGCTGCCCTTGCTGCGGTGCTTCCAGCACATCTGTAAAGCACATCTATAAAAGACCCAGGAAGCTGGGTCTCTTTAGCTTGGAGAAAAGGAGGCTGAGGGGTGACCTCATCCATGGTTACAAATATGGAAAGGGTGAGGGGCAGGACGATGGAGCCAAGCTTTTGTCAGTAATGACTAATGATAGGACAAGGGGCAATGGATGCAAACTGGAGCCCAGGAGGTTCCATGTGAATCTCAGGAAGAACTTCTTTCCTGTGAGAGTGCCAGAGCACTGGACCAGGCTGCCCAGAGAGGCTGTGGAGTCTCCTTGGCTGGCGACATTCAAACCCCGCCTGGATGCGTTCCTGTGTGATGGACTCTGGGTGACCCTGCTCTGGCAGGGGGCTTGGACTGGGTGAGCTTTCGAGGTCCCTTCCAACCCCTAGGATTCTGGGATTCTGTAGCAATCCTGAGGATTTTCTGCTTGGATTGGGGAAGGTGATGCTCCTTTCCTCACAGCCCAGGGGTGTGCTAGCTGCTCAGTGGGGCTTTCTATTTATGGAAGCTGGTCCTGGCCCACAGGGCAGAGATGTGGGACACAAGGGCTGGTGGGGTCCCAGTACCCGTGGGCTGCACCCATCTGTGCTCGCCCACTGAGGATGCTTTAACTGTTGGGTCTCTTCACAAGAAACTCCTCTTCCACTGGTGAAATACATTGTAGTCCTTATAAATCAGCAGTAGACCGAGTTTGTGTGTCATCTTTTAATTGCTGGAAAATCCCCGGAATCAGAAGTGGCACCATAAGTTTTATAGCACAGCTGTAGCTTGGATTCAGATGCCTTACTTGGTCAAAATGTGCTCTGAAATTCAGGAGGATTTGCCTGAACGAGGCCCACAGGATGCAGTTCATCACCACCATGTGCTGTGGGTGATTTGTACTTACTCACTCCCTTAGCCTCATGCAGCCTGATAAGACAAACGCAGCCAGATGCATTACAGACCAAACCAAACAGATAAATCCTGACTTCAAAATTAACGAGGCAGCAAAGCGTGGGGTTCTTCACTAAAGCTCTATACATTGCAGCTGAGTCAGGTATCTGCCCTCTCTGAATGGAGCAAGGGCTGTAAATACTGCATGGCACAGCCTGGGTTTGCTCTCTCCCATGTGTCTCAGTGATAGGAGTGTTGCAGGGATTAAGGGAGAGGATGCTCCCTATAGCTCAGTAAGAATAAACTGTGTGTCAGTGTGATGCCTGTGGTGCTGGCTGTTTGATGGGGTGTGGGCAGAGCTGGGTCAGGCTGTAAATAACAATTCCCCCTCAATGTATAGACCTGTTTGGGCTTTAGTCATAATCAGGAGTGTATTCAGCCTGGTGCTATCTATTCAACCTACCTGGCATAAAGATCTGGCTGAGGTCTGGGAGGGGACACACACTAGAGCTGAGATGAGGCTGTAAAGGAGAGGAAATCCTCTGAGGAACTTGTTTTTACAAGAGTGAGTCCAGAGAAGGGCTGGTGAGAGGTCTGGCAAACAAGCCTTATGGAGACCAGCTGAGGAACTGGGGTTATGGAGCCTGGAGAAGAGGAGACTGAGAGGAGACCTTATTGACCTCTACAGCTGCCTAAGCGGAGGTTGTAGTGAGGCTGGTGTTGGTCTCTTCTCCCCAATTGCTGATGACAGGACGAGAGGAAATGGCCTCAAGTTCCATCAGGGGAAGTTTAGGTTGGAGATGAGGAAGAAGTTCTTTCCTGAGAGGGTGGTTGGGCACTGGAATCGGCTGCCCAGGGAGGTGGTGGAGTCACTGTCCCTGGGGGGGTTCAACAAACGGGTTGATGAGGCACTTGAGGCCATGGTCTGATGGTTAGGGATATGATGGGATAAAGGTTGGACTTGATGACCCTGGAGGTCCCTTCCAACCGTAATGATTCTATGATTCTATATAGGACAAATAAAACAGAGCTCTGAAAGCAGCACCAGCCTCTGATGAGCTGCTCTAAAGGCACGGAGGGCTCTGATTTGAGTGAGGAGTAATTGTGTCCATTTATTGTATTTTTTAAGGCTTCTCGGTATATTATAACGAGCTGCTGTTTGGCTGCAAGCTCTGTTCTCCAATCTTATCCTACACTTATGCACGTTAAACCACTTACTGTGCTGTTTCTAGCCCAGACGGAGCAGCTGGGGTGATGGCAATGGTGCTGCCTGTGCTGGGATGAGCAGCTGAGCTTCTCACCAGCAGGCATCACATGAAAATCTGCACAATTAGCCTTGGGGGGTGGGGAAAAGCAGACACTTTATTGATCTGTGACCCATGCATCTCTTTCTCTTTTATTTCTTAGAAAAAGCACAAATGCTGCCAGGTTGCTGATTTAATAGAAGCAAATGGCCTCGGAGCAATCAGCATAGGGGTCTGGCAAGGCTCTACAGGAGAGCTTGGTTTGCCTCTTTATAATGACAAACACAGGCTGAGAAATGTGTTCTTCTACACTTGACATTTGTTGGGAAGCATGGGATCAGCTCTGCTGCTGAGGGAATAAAGCCATTTAATTGGGTGGTTGTCTTGGTGGAGGAGACAAAGCCCAGCAAAGAGGAGTCCATGGTGAAATTTTACATGCAATGGTAGAGTGGCTTTTTTCTTTCTTTATGTAAATACTGTGAGCCCATCACTCCTCTCTGAACTTGTTAGAAACTGTAGGCAGCAGGGCTTCAACATTTGGCATAAAGGTTTCCTTGGATAGGGACAACAAATGCCAATAAAACACATTTTTCTTCAGGCTTTCTCCTCTTGCAAATGACCCTCTTGGTCTCATAAACCATGGTGGATCCTGTTACCATGGCTCTGCTGGAGCAGGGGGTGAAGTTGCTGCTGGCTGTGGCAAGGGCAGGGTTTTGTGGTGTATAATTGGGTAGCCGAGCTCTCTATTTAGGTTCAAAATGCAAAGTTTCCTCGTTATGTTTTGGGAGATAAATGGCTTTGTTGAGTGACTCTAAAGGACATGGTGGGGATTGCTCCTTCTGAGGCAATGTGCTGCTGTTACAGGTTTATTTCTGTACTCAGAAATAAAAGCAGATTGGCCTTATCTAAGGTTACAGGATACAATTCACCAAACTACAGAGTTCTCACTTTCCCCTGTATTTGATAAATACTCGTTAGGAAGCACTTCAGGTTCCTCAGTAGTTGTTTCTAGAAAGCTTCCTATTTTGGGCTACTAAGATGATGCTCACAACATTAAGACCTTTTACTAGTTTTTAAAATTTCCACATCCTTTCAGGCTGGAGAATATATGATTCTGCTGGCTTGATTGAGTCAGATCAATGGAGTATGATGGGCAGGAAGGGTGGGTGTGATCCAGCAGGCTGGACAGGGCTTCCTTGACCTCCCTTTTGGCAGGACCAGGACTCCTGAACTTCTCTATCTACTTGTCTCTACTGCTGTTGGGCTGGTTTAGTTGACCAGGGTCTAATTCACCCTAATTTCTTATCCTATGAGATGACTGGGGAAACCAACCTGTTGCAAATACCTTTTCCCATGTGCTCTTTTTATACCCTAGATATTTTGCAAGACCTTCTTGTCTTGCTTTTGCAGGTGAGGTTGAGCCTAAAGAACTTCAACCTGTAAGGCTGACAGAACCCTAAAAATCTCTCTAGCTCTGGGACATCTGTGCTCCAGCCCTGGCTATTGAGCTTTGGGATGGCAGCTGTGTATTCCCATGACAGCTTATCCATTGACTCTGTCCCTTGGTGTTTGTCTGTAGCTGCTTATGATCAAAGGCCTGGGTATAGAGTTACTTTCAGAGGTAGAGTAATGACACACAGCTTTCATCACCATGAACTTTTATACTGTCAGGATGTGGCATTTTATTTGTTGTTTTCATTCTGATGAGGCTCTCTTGGAAAATGTGATATTTTGCACGGTTACCAAGATGGAAAATTTCCCCTGCAAATAAGTCTTTCGGATCTGATTAGAAATGAGCATTTGGAGTGATGTCCCCTGCTGCTGCTCATCTCCCTGATGAGCCCTGAGATGCTGTGAGCTCGTGTCGTGCCTGCCTCGCTGAGGCAGAGGCTGCTCAGTTGTGTGAATTCCTTAATAATGTCTTCAACTTCACCGACAGCCTCAGACACATGAAACTCTTTGTTGCTTACCCAAATGAGATGTGGCCTTGTACCCCAGAGTACAGTGGGAAGTGTGGCCAGCAGGTCCAGGGAGGTTCTCTTTGTGCCCTTGTGAGGCCACATCTGGAGCATTGGCCAGTTCTGGGCTCCATGGTTGAAGAAAGACCAGGAACTCCTGGGAGGGCTACAGAGATGCTGAGGGGACTGGAGCATCTCGTGAGGGAAGGCTGAGAGACCTGGGGCTGTTCAGCCTGAAGAGGAGAAGACTCAGAGGGGATCTCATCAATGCTTATCAATATCTACAGGGGGGTGTCAGGAGGATGGGGCAGGGCTCTTCCCAGTGGTGCCCAGTGACAGGGCAAGGGGCAATGGACATAAACTGGAACACAGGGAGTTCCATCTGAACATGAGGAAAAACTTCTTCCCTTGAGGGTGGCCGAGCCCTGGGCCAGGCTGCCCAGAGAGGGTGTGGGGTCTCCTTCTCTGGAGACATTCAAACCCACCTGGACACCATCCTGTGCCACCTGCTCTGGGTGACCTTTCTTCTGCAGGGGTTTGGACTGGGTGATCTCCAGAGGTCCCTGCCAACCCCACCATGCTGGGATTCATGTCTGCAGTGATATATTCAGCTTGTGTCCAACACCTGAGAGCTTGCTCCCCAGAAGTGATGGTTCCTAATCCAAAGCCTATTCCTTTCCTCTCCAACCCACTGATTTTGACAGTTTTTTGAGAGCTTCTCGTGATGCTGATTTCCCCCATCTCTCTCCCTCCACACTGGTGGATTATATTGATTTACTGTCATCTGCCCATCATGTTTCTGGCTGTTTCTCTCAAGCCATGCTTGTGGGAGAGGAGGTGGGTGAGGGGGCCATGCCTGGAGCCATAGTCATGCCCTGGCCCTGCAGAGCTCTGATGGTGAATCTGCAGCGTGGGAGAGGAGAAAAGGGAATTTCCTATTTTAATCCAGGTTCTTTGTTTTGCCAGGTACATTTCAACAGTGTGGGCAACTCCTTGTGCTGATGTCCATTAACGATGCCTTTCAGTGGGTTTGTTACACAGCTCTGCTATGAAATAACCCAATTTTGGATGTCCCCCAGAGTGCTAACCACAGGGCAGAGCCCTATCTCAGGTCCCTCTTGTATGTCTCATCAGTGCAGTGGGTGTCCCAGTGGTCCCTGTCTGTCAGGCACCCAGAGGAACCCTGTCCTGGGGTACGCAGTGACACCACATCCCTCATAACAAACCTATGGGAGAAGCAGCCCCTCCAGGGCTTAATGTGGGGGATGAATGAACCCAAAATGGGGATTCCTGGCCATGGGAAGGCTTTCATGTTGAAGCCTATCAGATGTGTGGCTGCTGCCTGGGTTGGCTGGCTCTGTCCTTCATCGTAGGGCTGAGCTGTTTGGAGCTGCAATGAGCCAGCCATTAATGAAATTCCCCTCTGCAGAGGACCCCGAAGTCATTACCCAGCAGCATTGATCGTGTGCGAGCGTCGATCGATGGCTTTGGCGAGCGTGGGTGCAGTCAGGTCATGTCCCTGCCCCTCAGTGCTGGTGGGTGTGTGCTAAACCTGGGCTGCTCTGCAGCTCTGTGGGGACAGAGGAGCAGAAAGGTTCAGTAAGGACCAACAGACAGGCATTTTTAAATCATGCAATGTATTTTAGACTTGTGCTTGCTGTTTTTCTTCATTGTTTTGGGTTTTTTCCCCTTTAATATTGAATTATAACAAATTGTAGCATCACCAACACTCACAAATTACTCAATATTGGCATTTCTGTGGATGGCAACATGTGCAGCTGCAGGTTCAGCAGATGCGTTTGCAGAATCTAGTGGAAAAAAAACCAAACCAAAACAAAAAGAAGCAGGTGAGTTGCTGTGATGAAACCCTGGTCTCCTCCCCTTCTGAATAATGAATAAACCAACCACTTAATTAAGTGTTCAAGGCTAGGCTGGATGGGGCTTGAGGCAACCTGGTCTAGTGGGAGGTGTCCCTGCCCATAGCAGGGCACTGGGTGAGCTTTAAGGTCCAACCCAAACCATTCTGAGCCTGTGTAGAACATGGATCAGGTTTTGTGTAGAACATGGATCAGGTTTTTGTGTAGCTCCTCTTCTACAGATAAGGTTTGATTGCAGAGCCATTTGAAACACCAGTGCCTTGGTTTGGGGTTATGTTGTTCTTTATGGGCTGGCTTGGTTCACACCCTGCGTGGTGCCTCAGCCAGACCTCTCTGAGCATCTCAGGTGGGACAAACAGCAAAACCCACCCTGGCAACTCTGGAGCTCACTCCAAACTCATCTGTGACTTTTCACAGCTGTAAATTAGAGGAAAGAGAAGAGGGTCGAGGCATCAGGAATTCAGATTACCCTGGAATCTCAGGAAACAGTGAGGGACAAAGGAGCAGTAGTGGGACTGATTTCTCACTGTGGGAGGAGGGAGCAAAGCCTGCCCTGGCTGCCTTTAAAGCAGGGGTTTCTGGTCTGTTCCTATTAGCCTGAAACAGCTTCTTATGAGTGTTTTCCAAAAAAAAACCCCAAGATTGCCTATGTCCAAGTGTCCTTGTAGGAAAGGACTTGAAGGCATAGACTTTGCATCATTTCCTTCTTTCCTCCTTGGAGATAAATATTAATTACAGCTTAATCAGATTTTTTAATAATTTCTGATAACAGCAGAAGTTTCCCCAAGGCAATATCTCGAGCCACAAACAAAATCACCAAAAGTGACCAAGATCTTCAGATGAAAATGAGACCAAACTGACCCCACCACACTCCTGGCACTCCTTCTGCGTGGTTCTAGTGGCAGTGGGCTGGGTGGGGTGTCCTGGCCCATGGTCTCTGTGATGGGATGGTGGCACTTGGGGGTGCTCTGCATGGCAGTGCCCATCACACAGCACATCCCCCAGCCCTGTGCTAGGTTGATGATGGCTTCAGGGCTGATGACCTGCTGGTGTGAAGCCATCAGGAGAAAGTGCACTGACAACTGGTCAGGGTTGACTTTCCTGTCAAATATGTGAAGGTGGGGAAGGAGGAGGTGGTTGGGTGGGTGAGGACCTCTGAAGTGACCTGGTGGAGGTGAGTCTTGCTGTGATTGGGGTGCTGGTGCTGCAGGGGGCTCTCACAGAATCACAGAATTCTAGGGTTGGAAGGGACCTCAAAGGACCATCTGGGATGATCCTTGAAGGATCATCTCTCTGGGTCCTGCAGGGTGTGCTGGTTTAGCAAAACGGCCAGGGCAAGCCACAAACCAGACAGTTTTGTTTCTATCACTGAAGGACCAGGCAGTGCTCAAGGGAAGAACAAGGGACTGCTGCCAGCCTAGAGGCAGGAAGCTCCAGGGCTCTTTGCTGCCCATGAAGATGAAATGCTGCCTCCTACCATCTTGCAGGTTCTCCCCATCACACTTCTGTGGAGCCCCTGGTCCAAAGCATGTGATGAAAAATGACTTGTGTTGTAAAAACAAGTCAGGACTGATCATCCCTTAGTGCTGTAGGTCTGTTTTGGTTGGAAAAGACCATTAAGATCACAAGTCCAACTGTTGCATTTGCAGTAAGTGGGAAGCCCTCATGGCAGTGGCTTCCAGCACATCCCATGGATGGCTGGTACACAAACTGCTGTCTGCTGTAGGTGTTTGGGGTTTTCACAAATTAAAGGAGTTATTTCCAGGTTATGTGCACTGGTCTACACCAAATTGTTGGGCTCCAGGCTCATCCTAGCAATGACAGACACTGGGTACATCACCCAGCTGCAGGAACTGCTCCTGGGTTTAGGCTGTGCCATCAGCAAAAGTGACTTGCCCAGGTTGAGCTTTGGCATAATAAATCCCCATAACTGTTAAATAGTATCTGGTGACACCAAAAAGTTAATCTCACCATTGCTGTGTACTTCCAAATAAAACCCAATGTGGTTCACCACAAGAAGTTTTTTATTTTTAATTCTAGCTTGCTCGTGGTCCGTTTGTTTGGATGTGTTTGTACAGCATGGTGGAGCACACCATTCAGATCTGAGCCCTCGGGCACTGACACATAACATCAGTAATTTACTATCACAGCTGCTTTTATACAGCACCGAGTAGCTGGCTGTTGCGTTGGCTTTGTAAAGAGCTCTTGGCTTCCATTAAAATGATAGAGGGCAATGTTGTAACTGTTTGAAATACTTCTGGTACTACAAAAATAGATGGCAAGAAGTGCCATTATTAAAGAGGCTGGAAGCCCTTTTTTCTACACAGTCTTGGCAATGAAGCTGTGTCCCTATTGGATAAAAATAATTCCATATTTTAAATAACTTCTGTCATCTTTATGTTCTGTAGGTCAGATTTTCACAAGGGCTCCCATTTTGCAAACACAACCCTTCTGTTCGAGTTCTAGCACAGGGATATCCTAGCTGGGGACCCTTCAGACTGCAATCTGGAATTGCTGTAACGATTGTTCCTTTGCAAGGTAAGGCCAAAGAGCTTAATCACGGGCACTAAATGACTTGAGCTCCAAACAATTGTATTCTCATTTTAATTGGACTGAAAATAAGTCAATAGCTATCTCCTTTCTTTTTCCCTCCATTCCGTATCTTCTCTTAATTAAGCCAGTTCTGCCATCACCCCTCAAGGGGTCCCCTCTGGTGCCCATGGTGGTGCCCCCAGACCTACCTGGGGCAGTGGGAGGCTGGAGCAAAAAGCTGCTCCGTGTTTATGGAACAGTCTCTGCTGTTCAATCTCTGCTCTTCCTGGCAGCATCACCTCCCAGATGCTGAGCTGTGTCCCCTCTGCCAGCTTCCCTCCCCAGGAGAGGGGCACCAAGGGCTCCTCTCCATAGAGAGGAAGACCAGTGTGAAGCTGGAACTGCTTCACTGCTCTTGCCATCCTGATGCATCCCCAGGTGGCCACTACAACCCTGACACCCCATTAACTGGCTGTGTGACATGACACAGCCTTGGTGGATGGTGGCTTAGATCTCACAGCCACTTTTGCTGGGCTTGGACAAGGTTTTGTCACGCTTTCTTGTGCTGGGCAATGTTCTCACTGTATGAGCACCACCCTTGAATTCAGAGATACAATACCACTGATAGAACAGCGTATTGCTCAACATAAATAACAGTAAAGCCTTGTGCAAAGTGACTTAGTGAGTCCCACTGAGCTCCAGGCAGGGATTTCTTCCCTCCTCACCTTTCCTGGGGGTTTTGCTTCCCCTACAAATGTTGCTGTGCTGGTGGATGAGCAACCAAGTGATGTGCAGGGGAGTGCTTGGGGAACGCATGGCAGAGTTGAGCGTGGAGAGAGCAACTCCTCTTTGCTGACTTGATGGTGGATACCTCATGGGTGTTAATTAACTGAATCATTTCAAGCAGTAGCTTTGAAAACTGCTGTGCCCTTTCAGGGCCTCCTTGAAGGCAGGAGCAGTGTTTGGGCCCCCTAGGAGATGGGTGCTCAAGTGTTGTCGTTATTTCTGAGCAAGAATGGGTTTGATGTGTACAAGTTATTTCTCATCAACTGGAAAAAACATCCACATACTTTTACACATCTGATTGAGGTTTGTAGCAAAAGAGCTGATTCCATACCACATGCCCACCTCTGTACCTATGGGTGGGGTGGGCTTGGGAAAAGGGCTGGGAGCTGGGATCGAGGTGTCACACAAGGCCCCTGGGGGGTGTTTGTTCCTTGGACCCGGTCCCACCAGGGCAGCAATCATCCTTCAACCTAGGGCTGAAACAAATAGTAAGAATGAGGTACTGTGGAAATACCCCTGTAGGAAAAGGGACTTGTCTTGGAGGAATACATCAATTTTCCTTCCTTCCCTTTGTTTTGGATAACACAAAGTTCCCTCATTGTTACCTGGCTGCCAGAGGCTGTTGCTGCCTGTGATTAACAGTTCACTTGCTTTGCCAAAGGGATGCTTTAATTCTGTTTTACTATGAGCAGTGGTGCTGAGAGAATGCTGTATGTACATGATCGAAGTAGTTTTTCACGTGAGAAATTGTAATCTCTGGACTGCAGAGTAAATCCCTGCCTCCTCCAACCAGGGACATGAGCACAAAGGCAGCCACTTATCTCTTGGAAACATCAAATATTTGGGTTTGGGTGAAGCCAGTGACTGTTGGGGGCTGCTTGAGCCTTCCCCGCTGCCCAAGAGGGGTGTGAAGGAGGGTTTTGGGGGTGCTGTGGGACCCCCCACCATGGTGCCATCAGGATGGGTGCTGTGCTCTCCATTGGGGTTTATCCACTAGCTTTGGGACCATCCATCAGCTCTGCATCCCTGCTGCACACCAGGGCTCTGGGGCACGTCTCCCAAAGGTTACAGAGGAGAGGTGCAATGTGCAGCAGACAGCTTGAAAGCAGAAAATGAAAGGAAGACAGCTAATAGCAGTACACAGACCTGATCTCGTGCAGAAAATGCTCTTGACAGCAGCAAATCCAGGCTTTAAAAGTCTGATTCACCCAGCTAAAGGTTCCATACATAGGAGGGCTCTCCCCTGTCGTGTTATTTTATGCTGTAATAAAGCTCCCTCCTGAACTCTCCTTTTAGTGTTGGTCTCCAAGCCTCCAGGCAAGAGGTTCCAGGTATAAATTGATTGCTTTTTGTTGTTGTCTGCAAGTGGGTCACAGCTCTGTTGGTCAGTGATTGACTGCTTTAAACCTTCCCCCTCCTGCCATGGCAGGTCTGAAGCCTGAGCCCAGCTACAGCGTTGGTCCAAACGAAGCACCCTTTGGTGGGCTTGCATCTCTGATGGGCCATTTGGAATGTAAAATGAGCTATAAATACCCCATTAATTAATTCAGGACGTGGTTACTGCTCTTTGCATATGTGACTCCGAGACAAAACCGAACCTCTGAGCCATTTGGGAAGGAAAATGGTGTGGTGAAGTCCCAGCCACGCAAGGCTGATTTGGTGACCACACCACTAATCACACAGTCAGTAACTTTTCTGTGTCAAGGTGTAGCACCTCAATGTGTCTTAATCACCACGCACCTCTCTTCTCGCATTTCTTGTATTTATTTCACTGTTTTGTGGCCAAAAATCAAATATAGATGCAAAATGGTCTAATGGTCAGGAATATGATGGGATAAAGGTTGGACTTGATGACCCTGGAGGTCCCTCCCAACCATAATGATTCTGTGATTCTATGAAAATCGGAGTTCTACCCTGCTTAAAAATGTGGCTTTTGTGTTACCCCATTGTCTTGACTCTCAGCTTCTCTGAGAGGGTGTAGATGTCTGTCTGTTGCCACCTCTTCCCTGTGTTTTGACTTCTCCCTACGTGTGTTAAGTTTATTTGACACGGCTGTTTCTTACCATAGGAAATGTTGTGTATCCAGAAGAAATACTTTCTTTAATTTAAAACCAAGTGACTCATAACAAAGCTTTTGAACAAGGCTTTCCTCACTCCTAGGCTAAAGCCCTTTGGACCTCATGGTAGAAAAATATGACTTGATTTGCTTAATGAGAGAGTTTCGACTGGAAACAAACATCCCTACAGGAGACCTGGGGTGGGGACTTCTGGCTTTGGAGGTGACTCAGTAGAGTCAGACCAGGCTTGGATTTGGGTTTAAAAATATTGGCTGATATTTGACTTCCCATCATTTCTAAAAGCCTTGGAAAGTGATGTTCAGCAGGTGGAAGTCTGTAGTAACAACACACTACTTGATCTGGTATTTATTGTTGATTTGCTAAATCTGAAGAGCCCAGACCAAAGGTAACCTTGTCATCCAGGATAGTGAGAACATTACCCTGCTGTGTTCCTGCAGCCAGCCATGAGGGGAATGTTTGTGAATGCTATCAAAAAGGAACAATTATTTGGTATATTGATTGATTTGAAATATTTCTTTTTTTTTGCAAAAAAAAGTCAAATTATTATACAGAAAATATAGTTTTCTGCTTTTATTCACTTCTAAAAGTAATAAAGTAGTGAGAACAAAATGCTGCTTTATTACAAAGTCTCCTGTTTTGCTGTTTTGCTCCCAAGATGTAATTTGTATAGTGACAGAAATAAATATCACTCCTTAAATTGCTCTCAGTGGTGCAATACCAACATGTACTGCAGCTCTAGCGTGCTTGGTTTTTGCAGTGCCATGCTCAGCTGTATTTACACATATTTCTGAGCAATGGATGTGATAAAGCGGCAATATAAATCAAATCCTGGGAGTGCAATGAAAGCCTCCTATTCTTATTTTGTTATTCCCATTTCAGTCTCATTTGTTGGAGTTTGTGGAAAAAAGTTCTTTTCAAACCTAACCTGATTTCTGCTAGCTCTGCTTCAGCCTGGTTTTATAAAGTTGGAGGGGAAAGGTGGATTTATCCCAAATGCAGCCCCCTGGCAGGCAGGGAGAGGGACTGGATGTGGTGCACAGATCCCTGGCAAAGGGCACAGAGCTGGGCTGTGGGATTTGCTTTGCTTGAAGTGTGGGTCTGGAGCAGCCACTGAGGTGGGACAGGAGGAGTGATGGAGCCACCTGGGGTGTGGATGCTGCACCATGGGCTGACCCAAACCTCTTGTCCATGAAGCTGGGCATGTTTTATAAGCAGAATGCTCCAAGTCAGTAATCTTGAATTAGAGCTTTGATTTATGAAATTTTCTTTTGAATTTGCTCCTAAATGTGAAATTCTGTGAATGAACATGACACACGTTATTTTCTGTGCCAGTGAATGTGGCTGAGGATGTTTCTGGCAAATGAGTCCTGTCCCTTTGTGTCCCACAGTTGGCAACAGCTTTGTAACTGCTGGGCACGGTGGTGGGCAAAGAGGAGGAGCATCTTCTCCAGCAGCTGGAATAGCCTCTCCCTTCTTATTCTTTATTATTATTCTTATTCTTGACCATTATATGGTTATTCTTGATCTGAATCACTTTCACAACCTGGTTTACACCGTGGCTGTTAGGAAGGGCAAAGTGAAGTTGTAGTGAGTAGCATAGGTGGAGTGGGATAAATGACAAAAGCCTGTGGTTGTCATGGTTGGGGAGAGGTGATGTGCATCTCCATGCTGAGAGGAGATCCCTTCTTTCTCTGAAAGAAATCTGCTTCTGATTCTTTCATCCTTCATGACATGAACTTGCTACGCAGGGTGTCCAGCCTGCCTGGGGAGGGCATGGTGGGAGGTGGAGAACACTGCTGCAGTTGTGGAACCTTCTGTTGGAGTGAACAGAATTCACACAGGCTCTATTTTTATGTTATGTTTAATTAAAATCTAACATGATAGTGAATTCAAGTTGAAAATGAAGTAACTGAAGTTGGAAACCAGCTCAGCATTTCTGACAAGCAATGACCCCCACCCACTTCTTCTGCAAATTAATGACTCGAGGGATTTTCAGCAGGATAATATTCTCAGCTCTTCACTGTGTAATTTAGACACACAGTGCAATTTCAGACCCATTTGATGGAGTTTGTATTTCTCAGAGATGATTCTTTCTGTCATGTATCATGAACAGTGGCTGTTGCCAGGGGAGAGGGGCCCAAATTATGGATTTTGTGCTACTCTGTGTGCTGGAGATACTTGTGCTGACCTCCAGCCACTTACTGCTCTGAACCTCTCATCCTAAATCGTGTGTTTTGGCCCTGGGGGTGTGACTTTCTNCCCCAGGATGCCATTTGCCTTCTTGGCCACAAGGGCACATTGCTGGCTCATGGTCATTTTCGTGTCCACTAGGACCCCCAGGTCCCTTTCTCCTACACTGCTCTCCAGCAGGTCAGCCCCCAGCCTGTACTGGTGCATGGGGTTGTTCTTCCCCAGATGCAAAACTCTGCACTTGCTCTTGTTGAATTTCATTAAATTTCTCCCTGCCCAACTCTCCAGCCTATCAAGGTCTCGTTGAATGGCAGCACAACCTCCTGGTGTGTCAGCCACTCCTCCCAGTTTAGTGTCATCAGCAAACTTGCTGAGGATACATTCTGTACCCTCATCCAGGTCGTTGATGAAGATATTGAACAACACCGGTCCCAGTACCGACCCCTGAGGCACTCCACTGGTCACAGACCTCCAACCAGACTCTGCCCCATTGACCACAACTCTCTGAAACCTTCAGAAGGTTCTCTGGAACCTTCTGTTGGAGTGAACAGAATTCACACAGGCTCTATTTTTGTTATGTTTAATTAAAATCTAACATGATAGTGAATTCAAGTTGAAAATGAAGTAACTGAAGTTGGAAACCAGCTCAGCATTTCTGACAAGCAATGACCCCCACCCACTTCTTCTGCAAATTAATGACTCGAGGGATTTTCAGCAGGATAATATTCTCAGCTCTTCACTGTGTAATTTAGACACACAGTGCAATTTCAGACCCATTTGATGGAGTTTGTATTTCTCAGAGATGATTCTTTCTGTCATGTATCATGAACAGTGGCTGTTGCCAGGGGAGAGGGGCCCAAATTATGGATTTTGTGCTACTCTGTGTGCTGGAGATACTTGTGCTGACCTCCAGCCACTTACTGCTCTGAACCTCTCATCCTAAATCGTGTGTTTTGGCCCTGGGGGTGTGACTTTCTCCAGGGAAGCTCTCCATGCCTGCTGCCATCCATCCCTGCCCTTGGTCTGCAGACGCTTGCTGGGGCAGTGCTAAGTTGAGGGGGGTGTCTCTGAGTGGTCCAGCTCCATCTCCTACTCCACATCGGGATCTGCTCGGAGTTCTGTCTAAGTACCCTCTGACAGATATGGATCAGCATGACTGATGTTTGTATTGCTAGTGCTCTTAATTAAGGCTGGGCTAATTGCCCGATGGTTTGCAGATTACCCCCACACGGTGGTGCTGGAGCTGCTCCCCATCCTGGGGACTCTGCCCTGGCACCTGGCTTTGCGTATTTGTTGTGTCAAGCCACGCTGCTCACTCCTTCCCATCTCGGACAGCTGCTCCAAAACCATACTTACAAAGTCCTTATGCACTGGAGGCTGAGGGGTTTTTATTTCTTTGGTCTGCTGTCCTGCAGAAGAAACGCACTGTGACCCATGTATGGTCATTTAAGCCTTAACAATTGAATTGGTCTGGCTTGTCCTGCTCATCTGCATGGTGGCATCACAACGCTGGGAGTCTGCTCAAGGACGTTCCCAGTTGCACACTTCAGAACTGGTTAAGGTTATTTCTGAGAAGAGCCCTGCTGCAGATGAAGCTGCCTGTCTGGTGCCCTTGAGGGGTCACTTTCTCTTTAATAGACATCAATTCAATAAAGCTATTTTTTTTTCTAGTTAGCATCTCAGCTACCTTCCCACCTACCTCTCGCTGCCCTCTGAGACTTGAGTGACAATTTTTGAAGAATTTATTTTTACACCTGGGAACGTGGCCAGATCTGAGCAGCTGCTTTTGTGGGCAGATGCTTCGGACTGCCCATGTGTTTGAGCAATCTCATGCTGGCTATGGCAGGTTCCTCATTTTTCTCTGGATTATGTATTTAAAGAAAAAGGGACGGGGCAAAAAAAACAAGAGCTGAAACACACTTTAAAGCACGACCCAACCTTTGCTCCATGTGGACTCAGTAACGTATGGCTGGTGTCACAGTTCTTTTTTTAGACCCAGTTTACTGCACTTGCTCCTCATAAAACGAGGGTGGACCTTATCTCTTCAATCTTGTTTGTACAGTGCCTTGGGATGCGAGACAGGAAAAGTACTTTACAGAGTTTATTGTATTTTATTAGAGTGTTGTGAGCTACCCAAGGCTGCAGGGTGGTGTAACCCTCTATCCAATAAGGTGATGGATAAAGGGCAGGTGTAGGAGGTGCACACATCGCGTTCCATCTTGCCCATGTGAAGCTTCATTATTGGGTTATAACGAAGAAGGATGGGGGGAGAGGTGGGATTGACTTCTCCACCCTGACCCTGCTCGGGTCCCCAGAACTGGGTGCAATCTGGTGGCTTTTGTGTCCTATTGCATCATTTTGGCTTGGCATTGACCATGGAAAGTAAATTAGACTCATTCCAAAGAGGCCCACAGACTGCCAGGAGATGCAAGTGGAGGGGAAGGCCAGGATTTCAGCAAAGTTCTCCCCCCATAAGGAAACGATAATTGGGAAGGTGGATAGTGTTTGCTGGGGAGTGGAGAGAGGCTCTTCTCTATGGGGTTTCAGGAAAGCTGGAGAGGGACTGGTGCCAAGGGCAGGGAGTGATGGGACGAGGGGGAATGGGTTCCAAGTGACAGAGGGGAGATGGAGATGGGATGGGAGGGAGAAATTGTTTGGTGTGAGGGTGGTGAGAGCCTGGCCCAGGGTGCCCAGAGAAGCTGTGGCTGCCCCTGCCTGGCAGTGTTGAAGGCCAGGTTGGATGGGGCTTGGAGCACCCTGGTGTGGTGGGAGGTGTCCCTGCCCACGGCAGGGGTGGCACTGGATGGGCTTTAAGGTCCCTTCCCACCCAAACCAGTCTGAGTTTCTGGTCCTTGATTTTCCTGTGATACAAACCCACAGAAATCATCATCTTTTTACAATAACACGTTGCCCCAAAACAATGTGCTTTGATGAAGAGCTTTAGCAGCTATGCTTTATGCTTTGATGTTGGGCAAGCATCAACATTCATGTGTAGTGATGCATCCAATCTCCTCACAGAAATTTGGCTTCCATTGGCCAGGGAATTTTGGTTTAGTCACGGGATTAAATATAAATTAATTAAAAATAGAAATGAAGCTATTCCATTTAATTCAACAAATACCGGATTGATTTAAAGAATTAAAAGGGTTTCAGAAGGCTCAATGTATTGAAAAGTTCTGGCCAGAAAAACAGTAGTAATTAGTGCTTAAGGAGAGAGTATGAACAGTGTGAGGCTCAACTCAGATGTTTATTTTCCAAACAAAATATATTCAGATCAAAGGAAACAGACCAAAAATTTAATCCATGCAGTTTTTACCAGGATCTGCTTCCTCTTGCTCCTCAACTGAGATGTAAATTATTCACTGAGTCCAACAATCCTGTGCGTATTTCTGTGCTTAATTTGGGTAAATAATACTTTTATCTCTAATCTCTCTGGTTTTATTGTTGTCATTCTGCAGAGGTGGTTGACGTTATCCCTTGTGCTGTTGTACAAGTGGAAACTGAGGCAGGGACCCCACTGGTAATAAAATGAGTTCCTTCTGGCTGCCTTCAGCAATTGGTGTCAGGGAAGCGGTGCAGGGATCTGCTCATGGTTTAGCCATGGTTTAGCATGGTGGGGATGAGAGTTGGGTGTCTGATTTTCTCCCATTCTAATTGTTATGACTGTTTAAATGAAGTCTTTTAAAACAAACACAATTGGCTTGCGATTAGACTAGGATGGAAATTGGTAGAGTCACCCGGCTATTTCTCAAAACCTTCATGAAGCATGATAAGACTTTGCCCTTATTATAAGACTAAATTATGCCTTAACTGCAGCACAGAGAACCGATCTTAAAATAGCACAATTTGTTTTCTCCCACTTGGTCCTTTACAAGCTGCTAAACTGCTGCTTGGTGACCCAAATTATTTCCATTAAAGAAATAGTCATTCAATGTTATCTTACTTTAAATATGAATATTTTCCTTAAGAGGAAAACTCAGGAAAAATGAGAAGGTTCTGGTTTAGACAAAAGGGCTTTGTGGGTGTGCAAAGTGCAATTCTGTTTGGAAGTGATGGGAAAAATGAAGATTCGGTGGTAGGAGCGGTGTCAACATTTGGGAGTGAGAATAATTAACCACCAAGTCTCTACGTGAGGACCAGGTACCCTTCTGTATGGTGCTCAAGCTCTAAGATAAGTCATGGGCTTGCTGGGGGAGTGCAGTGTCTGTTCAAAAGGAGCCTCACAGCAATTCCTCCAGACCATAAAGGGAACGAAACCATTTTAAGAAGAAATGGGCTCATCTGAGCGTATCACTACAATTTTCATTCCTTGTCTTCAACTCCACAAATAGCTGCTGCTGGATAAAAGACACCAAAGGACATCACTTTTGGCCAATTAGAACAATTGTAGGAAGGGATGTTAGACTTTGTGTCAGCTGCTGAGTCCAGCGATGGGATTTTCTGCTCATCAGCTGCTTCTGGAGATCCCACCCATGGGATGGAGCCACCCAGTGTGTGCCTGGGCTGTTTGCTGTTGTGTTACTCCTTTGCTGTTTTGTCCCAAATCCCACGGGCGAGCACTAAACCTGTCATACCTGCATGATTTCAAGTTAATTTTTCAGCTCTAACGAGGCTGAGATGCTGTTCCTATGCTCACCAAAACACTATTACCTGGGTACTTTCTGTGTCACCTTCTGATGGAAAACTCATCTCAATATTCAGCAGCTGCCTGAGGTATTGCTGTTCTTCCCAGGATAACGCCTGTATCCCCGCTGGCAGAATAAGCCCCTTTTGGGGTGTATTTAGATCATTTACGTAAATATCTTCATTTCCCATGGTGCTTTCTTCACGCTATCCTTGACTCGAGGAAGAAGTCAATGTGACTGTTCATCACTCTGAGGTTCCTGCTCTCTGGATACCCTTTTGTGGCTGGGAAGAAAGGTCAGAGATTTTTTTAAAAACAGCAGAAAAGCTGAATTTCTGCAGGCAAATGCTTTTTTGAAACCCTAAAATGGGGGAAGCAGTTTGCCAGGTTGTCCACGTACCTTGATTTAAGCAAAATTGATTTTTTAAAAATAATAAATTCTTAACATTTGCAAGGCAAGAGGATAGAAATGGTGGGGAAAAATCAGCTGTTTTGCTTACCTCTATCAAATGAAGTTCAATAAGCCTGCATCAGAACATGTATAGCTGTGAGGTTCCTTGTAATGCATTTTGTGTGGATGATGTGTATGGAAAGCAAGAGTACGAATGGAAAATTTGAAGTTAGATTAAACCTTGTTAGCAAACCATCTGCTTTGTGTGCAGCAGCTGAGCCCCTCGGAGCAGGCTGGCAGCTGATGTCTCTGCTGGTGGCAGAGCCCACTGCATTAGTGGAAGGTCTCACAGCTCGCCCAGCGTGGGCAGGGTTTGGGTCCTGGCCACCTCCACCTGCACCACCCGTGCCTGTTGCTGCTGCAGCCCTGGTCTATGGCTGAGAATAAATCAATGTGGATTTAAACTCGTAGCCAGCCCCATGCTGCAGGCTGCTGCTGTTCCTGCATGGTGTGAGGCCCTGACATTTAGCTGAAAGCAGGATGAGCCATCCAAGGCAGGTATTGCCATAAGAGGGAACAACAGGCTTAATATTAAAGTGTAGGTTTTGAGCTTGCTGTGGTTAGATATTTTTTCCCTTATTGTCTACCAGGAGAAAGCAACGGGAGGCTGCTGCTGGGAGTCTGCTGCATCCCTTTTAAAACAAACCCTTGGCAGTGACAATGAAATCTTTCTTGGGCATTGACTGCTTTTTTCTCTGGAACACAAAAATTACTGAATTTGGAGTCTTTTATTATTGTGATTACTATTAAGCTGCGTTCTTCTCAGTGTGCTGTCTTTGCTATTGATTTCATTTGCTGCTCTTTGTTGAAGAGTTCGACTTTCAAATTTTGAACCTGTCAAAACATGAATCCGTCATGGAAAAAGCAGGGCAGGAGCATCAGAGGACTGAGCCCCACTGGTGACACGAGAGGGGAATCATTGAAAAGATAAAAAAGAGATGCCAGGTGGTGGATGACTGTTCTGCTTTTCGCTGCAAGGCTGATGGCCTTTTTTTAATGAAGTCTGTACATCTGAAATGCTCCTAAAGGCAGTATCTTTAGCAGCAACAGAGCCTGGGGGATGGTTTTAAAACTCAGGTATCCTCATGTGGCCTCTGATCCATTAGCCATGACCTTGCTGCTGTGAGTGTCTGTGAAATGCTTCATCTAACCCATAACCTTCAGCTGGGTTATGTATCCTTGTACTCCAACCCTGTGGTGCTGCCCTGGGTGGTGGGGCTGGCCAGGAACCCTTTGCTTCCCCACATCTGCCCCTTTGGGGGGTGTGAGAAGACATCTGCCCCTTGGGGGGGAATGAGAAGCCCCCAGATACCCCCACTGGCAGATGGCCTCGCAGCCCTGAAAGCTGAGAGTGGCCAGCAGGTAGGTCCTTGTTCAAGAAGGACCATTTGCCACCCAAAGGAAGGTGATTTTCACATTCTCAGTGGTTTTATGGTAGGAAGACAGATTGGGCAGTACCTGGTGACACTGGCTGATGTCTTCTGTGAGGGTGTAGTTAAGTTTTAACTTAGATGAGGCTGTATCTAACTTTTAACACAGTCATCTTCAGGCTTTCCCATCAGGGTGCTGGAGTGGCTGTGAAATCCTTACTGAGCTTCAGGATTATCTTCAAATCATGATTAAGGAAGGAGAAAGTTAGGGGTAGGAGAACTGGACAGGGGAAAAGCAGGGTGGTGGCAGCCTGACTCCAGAACCATGTTGGACCCAGGCAGGCTGGGTCTGGGACCTGAGCTTCTTGCAGTCAGAAGGTGAAGAACCTGATTATCCTCTCACTGATACCTGTCACTGTTGTACCTGGGGGCTGGAGTGGGATGTGGTGCAGAGCAGGGACTGGGTGAAAGAATTTACTGGGTAGAGGAACTGAAATGAGGCATCACATGAGAATAAAGGCAGTTTAAGGTAATTCAAGCACTTTTTAAGAAAAAAATAAAAACATGGGCTTATCAGTAACGTTTGGAGTAATTTGCTTGCCACATCCAAGTTCTAGGGTCCAGCTGGGGAAAGCACTGATGATCGAAGTCCTGTTGGAGCTCAGGAGCTGTGGGTCTCTGGAGGTATCTCTGCCTGCAGCCTGGGTGCTCCGGGCAGGTTGCGTGCATGGGCTGGAGGGGGGAGGTTGGTAGCTTGGCTTTATAAAACAGACATCTGAGATGGTGAAAAACACTCAAGTGAAGCAAGGATGTTCCGCAGTGACAGGGCATCACCAAAGAGTGCTCTGGAAAAAATAATTGCCCTGGGGCGATATTGAAACCTAATGGATTTCTCTGTGCAACTCCAAGGCAGGCGAGAGAGGAAAATCAGCTTATTCCACTGGGCACAGAGTCACACCGTGTCCTCCCTGGAGGATCTGGTGCAGCTCCTGCCTGGTTATATAAAATGCCTCCATGGAAAAGCAAGTGCTTCATTTCTTTTATGCTAAACTCAGTATGTAAAAGACCAGAGAAAATCAGGGAGACTTGAATAGTGTAGGGAAGGCTGCTGCATCCTGCTGTTACATAAATTCAGGTTCTTTTCCCTCTCTGAAATCAATTGTCCTGGGGAGCAGCGTTACACGCTGACACATGGAAGAGCTTTGTCACAAGCAATTATTTCATGCTACAGTAAATTGCCACATAATCCATCGCGTTACGGGGCACTCGATCTGGGCAGAGTTCTTCCCCAAACCAGCCTGATTAATTCCTCATTAGCACAAATGGGATTTGCAAGGTTTTCATAGAATCACAGAATCATTATGGTTGGAAGGGATCGCCAGGGTCATCAAGTCCAACTTTTATCCCATCATATTCCTGACCATTAGACCATATAGAATCGTAGTTAGACCATATAGAATCATAGGATAGATAGAGCGATTCATAGAGTGATTGAATTGTTTGAGTTGGAGAAGACCTTTAAGATGATGATTCTTAAGACTTTCCCAAATAAACAGTGTTTTAAAAAGGAAATGAAACTCAAAATACCAAATAGGAAGCGTTGGTATCTGTTGGGAAGACTGTTCTGGCTTGGAATAGGAGAAATGGGTCTCTTGGTGATGCCCTCCCACCACCAGCCTGTGACTCTGGTACTCCCATATATCAAAACACAGAGCTGTGGGGCTGGTGCAGGATACTGGCCAGCCCCAACACCCACTGCCAGGCAAAGCTGAAATATTCCCTTATCCAGCACAGGGCACTTGGAAAAACAGGGTTAAAGCAAGGCACTTTAGAGCATCATTTTGGTGTTTTGTGGTCCTGCACCGAGCTGGGCTGTCCTGGTGGCTGCCCTCGGTGGCTAGTGTGGCCAAAAGCCCTCTCCAGCCCTGGGGACACCCTATTTGTGTGTGGCACAGGGTGTCTCACCGCTGGGATGGTGCAGCAGGGCGATGCCTTATTTCAGTGCAGTTTCCCTGGTGTTTGCTGTGGTGAGCAAGCTGAGACCTTCCCCTGCAGCACAGGAGGACCACAAACAGGGGCAGGCTCTGTTTAAATCCATGTAACTGGTGTAACTCTGCCCCATTTAGAGCACAATCACTTGCACTGAGACATGGTTTAAAAGTTTCATAAATACCATGTGTTTTTTTAAACAAGGAGATATTGCTGGGTGCTGCTTCAGACCAGAGGAGGAGCAGGAACACCAAAGCTGGGGTTGAGGTGACACATGTAGTAGGTTTTGTCTTTCCTAACACAGTTTGGGGAACACAGTGGGTAGGGTAAGTGTTGATGGATGGGATCTGGCAGGGGCACTGATGGGTGTTGGGGATGGAGTTAGGCAGTACCAGAGCACTGGACCAGGCTGCCCAGAGAGGCTGTGGAGTCTCCTTGGCTGGAGACATTCAAACCCCGCCTGGATGCGTTCCTGTGTGATGGACTCTAGGTGACCCTGCTCTGGCAGGGGGGTTGGACTGGGTGAGCTTTCGAGGTCCCTTCCAACCCCTAGGATTCTGTGCGATTCTGTGCTGTCTGGGAGCATGATCCCATGAGCCATGTCCCTGCTGGGCTCCTCCTGCCTCTGGTGTCACAGCTCTTCTCCCTGCTGTGCCGTTCCCCTGCTCTCAGCTCTGTTTATTGACTGCCTGGGCTGTGTTTCATGAATTGAATAATGCCATTGAATTGGTATTGCAGTCCTGTGTAATGACATTTAATGACGTTATCCAAACCCAAATAACTCTGTATTAAGGGCTTATTAATAGAACTGCTTGGAGATCCTTCAGCTGAATCCACTCATCTTTCTGTGTACACAAACGTGGAGGTTTTGGGACCTGTTCTGTCCTTTGCCTGGCACCCCTCCTACAGATTTGTGTAGACTGCAATGACTGTGCAAAGGTTACAGTTTTAAAGCAAGCTACTTGTGCTCCTTTTATTACAACTGGGAGCCTTCAGTTGCCAAAAGTATCTGAGATGCACAGTGGAGGGTTTGGCTAGGAGTTTGCTGCTGTCAAGGAAAGGCATTTGATGGCACTTGAACTTCTTGATCATGTGCAATGTTTATCCCATTGTTTCCCCAGCTGTAGCTCTCTCTCTGTATGCCAGCATCTTCAAGAACAGTTGAGTTTTGAGCAGTTCCAGGCTGGGAGCGTGGTGGCAGCTGCTGGTGGGTGGTGTGGAGCCCGTGGCTGCTGTTCCCAGCTGAGGAGAAGGTTGTCCTTCAGCATATGGGCCAGGAACCCCCTGCTTCACCCCAGTAATGCCAGGCATCATGACAACATCTGTTCTCTGTGCTTGTCTGCAAAGGCTTCAGCTGAGAGAAGTGCAGGAGGATGATGGGGGGGTTTCACCATTTCCCTCTCTGTTGTTTATAAATGACTTTTCCCAGACAAACCACTTGACCTGTTAAGTGCTGTCCTTCTAGCCAGTTCTGTCATCACTTCTTGTAAGCTGTCCTTTCTCTCCTGCCCTTTGCTTTCCTATTACGTGTTTTCCCATCAATAACTTTCTGGGCACAATCCATGAGCTGTGGTTCCTTTGTTCATCGTGGCCTGTTCTGGCCATCTTGACAAGGACTTGAGAAAGCCTCTGGAAAGGCAAGATCATTTTTGCAGCCTTACTTGGGTTTTGATTTGATTTTGAGGTCTCATTGTGATTCAGTTTACCCTTAGGAACACATGTAATTGTGTAGTGACTTCATTTCTTTGCTGCCCCTGGGGAGCAGAGCTGAGAAACTGCACGTAGGGTCCTCCAGCAGCTCCCACCCAGTGCTTGACCTGAAGGTGGTTTCTGTGGCTCCTCTCCAGCCTGCAAAGCCCAGGGGAGCAGGGTCTGTGTTTAACCAATGGCACATCTGCCCCTGCAGTGCTCTCCCCACCTTGCAGCCCCTGTGCCATGAGGAGCAGGGAGCCTGGCACCTTATGTGCACGTTCCCCATGGCTTAGAATCATAGAATAGAATCATAGAATCATTATGGTTGGAAGGGACCTCCAGGGTCATCAAGTCCAACCTTTAGCCCATCATATCCCTAACCATCAGACCATCAGACCATGGCCTCAAGTGCCTCATCAACCCGTTTGTTGAACACCCCCAGGGACGGTGACTCCACCACCTCCCTGGGCAGCCCATTCCAGTGCCCAACCACCCTCCCAGGAAAGAACTTCTTCCTAATCTCCAACCTAAACTTCCCCTGATGGAACTTGAGGCCATTTCCTCTCATCCTGTCATCAGCAATTGGGGAGAAGAGACCAACACCAGCCTCACTACAACCTCCTTTTAGGCTTGGTCACGGGGAGGGGAACCACCAAACATCCATCATCCCTGAGCTAAAGTTCAGAGCAGCAAAGCAAGCACCAGTGGAGATGGTGAGGGGCTGCAGGGCTCCGGCTTGGCCCTGTGTCACAGCCAGCACAGCATGGGAACTGGTCCTGGCTGGGCAGGAGAGGAGACGATGGGGTTTGGCCTTTCAATTCTGAAGTGGGACCTTATAAGAAAGACAGAGACAATCTTTTTAGCAGGGCTTGTCATGATAGGACAAGGGGTGATGGTTTTAAACCAAAAAGAGGAGATTCAGACTAGATAGAAGGAAGAAATTTCTTACACCGAGGGTGGTGAGACACTTGCCCAGGTTGCCCAGAGATGCTGTAGATGCTTCATCTCAGGAAACATCCCAGGGCAGGTTGGACAATGCTCTGAGCAACCTGATCTGGTTGGAGATGTCCCTGCTCACTGCAGGGGGGTGAACTGGATGAGCTTTAAATGTCCCTGCCAACCCGAACCGCTCTGTGATTCTCTGATTCTATGTCTTGGCACCAGTGTCCTCTGTTTTGGCTCAGAGTATGGATGGCTCCCGGATGGAAAGCAAGGAGGAACCTAACTGAGATGTTATTTTTAAGCATTTTTATTTTGGGAAATAATTAACTTCTGCACTCTTGTTTCAGATTTGCCACATGTGTACCCAGTTTTGAGAAATACGACCGCTTTACCTTGCTCCTACAGAGAGGTGCTCAAGGCAGGAGCTGTGTTTCATTTAGCAGCTAAATTAGATTGGTTTCAGCAGCTGCATTTATGATCTTTGGAACCGTGACCTCTGGAGATGATCCTCTCCCATGGATGTCATCTGCATGGCCGTGGCTTCTGCAGAGGGAACACAGCTCCTCAAACCCTGTGAGAAGGCACGTCAGAAACTCAGTGGCCCGTGTTGCTTCCTGGGGAGGGATGTTGGAATAGCATTAACCTTTGGTTCCAGCCTGTGCTTGCTCATCCCTCATGAATTTCAAAGCCCTGCACATCAACCGATGTGGCTGGGGAGCAACAGGGGTGTGAAAAAATGATGTGGGGAGTGAATGATGTGCACTGCTGACCCAGCCAGCCCGGTGCTGCCACGGGCTTTGCTGCTCTGCTTGGTGCTGTCTGGAGATGGCAGCTGGATGGTGGGATAATGGACCACAGGCATTCACCAAACCTGAGACATGCAGCCTGATCCTGCACTGGGAATGCACCCGAGATGCCAGCAGGCCGGGCTTCTGAGGAGCTTTCTGCTGGGCTCCTGGTGCTGAGCTCCCTTCGTCTCTCCTGGGAGGTATCTAATGAGATTTTTCCATGTGGATTTTATTCTCTTCTCCAGAATGACTTCATCCTTTCCTCCCTGTTTCCCTGATCACAGCACAGCCACCACTGGGTGGTTGGCACCTCCAGGGCGTTTTGCCATGACCCCTTATGGGAGGTGTGGGGTGGATCCTGTTGGAACAGGTTCAGACAGCACAAACCATCAGATGGCAGAATCATAGAATCATCTCAGCTGGGAAAAACCTTTAAGATTGAGTCCAGCTGTTCCACGATCCTTCCTAAAGGTAGGACCACAGCACTGGTGAGAAAAAAAGTGGTTTCCTCCCTCCACTTTCCTAGGATACAAAAATCCAAGTAAATGCCCTGTCCTGTCACGACTGACCCAAGGATGTTGCCCCAACAAGAGGGTTCCTCCAGCTCTCCCTGTGCCTGAGGACAGCTCATGGAGTCTTCCCCGGGCGAGGTTGCTGCTTGGGGAGGAGGGGATGCTGCAGCCACTCCCTGCTCCTGGGGGTTCTTTCTGTAACAGAATAGTGCAGAAACATAAAGAAAAATATCTTAATATTTATATGTGAGTATGTAGGCTTGACAACAGGTGGATGTTGCCTGAGGTTAGTGCTTGTGCATCAGAAATGTGATATTTTTAAACCAGAGAAAAAAATATTTTAAAAAGAAAAACATTAATAGAAGCTGATTGGTTCCTAAGTTAATTAGAGATGGGAACAGGGGAGCCTGAGTGACATCTGTTACTCCTACTTTCCATAACGCTTTAATTTTTCTGTCAACGTCGCTCGAGGAGAAACATATTTCTTATGTATTGTTTCCAGAGAAATGGTGTTCCAACAGCTTGGTAATTAATAATAGAAATGGCCATTATGTGAAATGAAGCGACCGTTGCAATATTTTATACTGTACTGCTTTATGTTCTGTCCATCTTCCAAGGAATTTTATTTCCAACCAAGTATTACAGTGTGTGAAATATAAACCCCTAAGTTTGATTTAATATCAATAGCTGTGTGCTGGTTCTTCTGCAGGTGTATAACACCCCTGAACCAGGGGGGCTGGACAACATAGGCTCACATTTGTCCAGGTGTGCTCCCCCGTTGCCTGGAGACAACAGCCAAACCCATGGGAGTGACCCCTAGGAATACTCAGAGATGGTTTTTCCCCTTCTCAGCAAAGACATGTTGGATGATAGGATGGGCTTAAATCAAAGAGGGAAACCTGGCCAGGCCAGGGAGGAGACATGTGCTTGGCCATCTCAGCTTCTGCAAGCTCATGAGAGGCTGATCCTAAGGTTAAATTTCATTTTGTCTATTTGCACTGGAAGAGCACAGCTTGAAGAAGGAGGCTGGTGGCCCCCATCCTGGAGAGGTGTCACCTGGAGACCCCCACCGTGCTGGGCCAGCTGGTGAAGGAGAAGGTGTCTAGATATGCCAGAGGGAATGAGAAGGCAAATGTCCAGGTGGGAGCTGGCTGAAGGAGTGGAGGGTCAAGTCATCTCCTTGCTCGCTGGAGCTCTGTGCATCACCAGGCAGCAAAGGCTGGGCAAGGCAAAACAAACCAAAAACCTGAAGACATTGCTTAGGCAGAGATGTGATAATGCCCAGGAGATGCACGTGAGGTCAGTCAACATTGTTCTGCAGCTGAATGCACTGCTTGGAGTGCTCTTGTAAAGCAAATGTGGCCCGTTCCAGGAGTCACCTGGACGCTGTTGTTGTGCTCCACCTTGTTGCCCATTTTATTCCAGGAACCCTCCTCCTTGCTCCTTCCTCCTGTGCTTTGTTTCCTTTGCAGTGTGAGCTCAGGCAGATGACACTTATTTACCATCACTCAGCTGCAGTGGGGACCCAGGACGTGCTCCAGAACCTGAGTGTCATTGATCCCTGTTATCACCCGGAGGCACCAAACCTCTGTCTCCTCCTGTCTGCTCGCGGTCTGCCAGCTCAGCGTGCCCATCTTCTGATGGCTTCTGCAGCCTCAAAACATCCCATTTATCACGCTGGGTCAGAGAGAGAGGCTCTTCATACCTCCTCAGTACTGTGTTGGGCATACTGGGTGGGACTGGGTGCTCGTAAGGATCAGGACAAGTGGTTTTTTTGCTCTGTCTCACCCTCTCTGCTGCTGGTTCCTCCTGACAGGGACCCCCTCCCTGGGAAATCTCTGCATCCCATGCTTGGAGCCAGCTTGTGCTGCCCCATCACGTTTTTCTCCGTGCAATCCCAGCTTTTGTAGCTGCAGGGGGAACCTGAGAGCTGCCACTGGGGGTAGAAGGTGTTTAATTCCTTTCCGTGGTTTTGAATGGAGGGGCAAGTAGGGGCAGCAGTTATCTCACTATGGCCAGGTCACCAGGGCCATGGTGGCAGGCAGGACTTGTCAGTGAGGGGGCTTGATGCAGGGTCAACAGTGATGTGCCAGAAATCCAGTGCTGACTCTAATTCACCATTAGAGTGGGACCTTGATAGGCTGGAGAGTTGGGCGGGGAGAAACTTAATGAAATTCAACAAGGGCAAGTGCAGAGTTTTGCATCTGGGGAAGAACAACCCCATGCACCAGTACAGGCTGGGGGCTGACCTGCTGGAGAGCAGTGTAGGAGAAAGGGACCTGGGGGTCCTGGTGGACACGAAAATGACCATGAGCCAGCAATGTGCCCTTGTGGCCAAGAAGGCCAATGGCATCCTGGGGTGCATTAGAAAGGGGGTGGTCAGTAGGTCAAGAGAGATTCTCCTCCCCCTCTGTTCTGCCTTGGTGAGGCCACACCTGGAGTATTGTGTCCAGTTCTGGGCCCCACAGTTCAAGAAGGACAGGGAACTGCTTGAGAGAGTCCAGCACAGAGCCACAGAGATGATGAAGGGAGTGGAACATCTCCCTTATGAGGAGAGGCTGAGGGAGCTGGGTCTCTTTAGCTTGGAGANCAAGGGGCAATGGATGCAAACTGGAGCACAGGAGGTTCCATGTGAATCTCAGGAAGAACTTCTTTCCTGTGAGAGTGCCAGAGCACTGGACCAGGCTGCCCAGAGAGGTTGTGGAGTCTCCTTGGCTGGAGACATTCAAACCCCGCCTGGATGCGTTCCTGTGTGATGGACTCTAGGTGACCCTGCTCTGGCAGGGGGGTTGGACTGGAGGAGCTTTCAAGGTCCCTTCCAACCCCTAGGATTCTGTGTGATTCTGTGTGATCTAAGGAGGGGTAGGAGTGGGAGGGTGGTGTGCCCTGGCAGGAGGCACAGCCAGCAGCAGCCCTTCATCCACCTCTCCCCTCTAGTGCCAAGCAGCACATAGAAAATGTGTCTGAAAGCCAATATCTGCCTAGACCCCAGAATCACAGAATTCTAGGGTTGGAAGGGAGCTCGAAGGATCATCTAGTCCAACCCCCCTGCCCTTAGGCTGGGCTCAGCACCCAACCCATGCTGTGCCATGGTGGAGGGCAGGGTGGCAGCTGGGTCTCCCTGGGCTGTGATTTTCCCACGGTGCCTTTGGGGTGAGCCTACCCCTATGGGATTGGGATTTCTAAAAAGCTGGAAGGCACTGCCACATCCCAGAGTTGTTTTTCTGAGACACTGGTAAGTGATGATATCGCCTGCAAACTGATCCCATTGAACATTCAGATAAATCACATTTACCTGCACAGCCCAGAGAGCCACGGGAATATGCCATGGGAATATGCCATGGGAAGGACAAAGCATGGGGGCTGTAATACACAGCCAGTTGCCATTCCCAGTGACAGACATTCAGACTTCAGCCTTTGGACATACGGGGGGGATATAAACCAGTGAAACATCACAGCAAAGCTGTTAGGTTTCAGATTGAAGTATAAATATTTAACTCGAGGTGGCTTGAGGTCAATTGCTTGCTGTCAACCCAAAAAAGGGTGAGGAAACCCAGCCAGGTTGGCAGGGGCTCACCCTGGTGTAGCTGCATTGGCTTTCCAACCTGATGTTGGTTTGGTAGCACCAAGGTTCCTGGCCATGAGCTGTCCCAAGTTGCAGCCTGGGTCCATTTCTCTAGAGAAAGGCAGACATGCACTGCTGAGGTTGCTGGAAATCTAAATTTTGGCATCTGCAAGGTTATTTTTTTTGTGAGCTGCTTTTAGTGACTGAATTCACCTGGGATTAGCATGGAAGTGCATGCTGCTAAGTGTTCCTTCTGTAACAGCCAGCCTTGTCTCCTTGCCCAGCCATGCCCTGGGTGCAGTTTGCCCGGGCACCCAGCACCATTTTTGACACCATTTTGTTTTCTGGTGTGTCAAATTCTTGCAGTTGAGTCGAATATTAAACTCCTTGTTTGTGCTGAATACAATTTTGCTGTGCAATTACTTGGAATTATATCCTTGAGCTTCTGAGAGCAAAACCTGCACTGTTTAGTGCAATGTTTATGTGCAATTATATGGCAATATCGGGGAATATTTTCATGTATATGGAAATAAGGCCATGCCATATTCCAGTCTTTCAATCTGCTTTCTGCTGGAATTTAGTTCTCTAGAGTGGGGCATGTGTGTGACAGAGCTGAGGACCTGAGAAATAAATAATAAATACCCTTGCTGAGGGAAATTGTGTGTTTGGGAGTGAATAAATCCCCCGGTGGGGCTGGGATGCAGTACAGCTGGCATCGGCACAAAGAAGGGCATGGTTGGAAACCAGACTTTTCCATTTCTCACCT
Source organism: Aegotheles bennettii (assembly GCA_013398125.1). NCBI lineage: Eukaryota > Metazoa > Chordata > Aves > Caprimulgiformes > Aegothelidae > Aegotheles > Aegotheles bennettii. The sequence continues at coordinate 54,632 of VZRW01002261.1, forward strand.
CTCACTATTCCTTTTGCTCATGATATAAACAGATAGGTCAATAAAGCACTGAAGTAGAGCTGCTCAAATTAACACCCAGCAGGCAAAATGTGTGATCTGAGGCAAAACTTGTTGCATTTTAAAGGCATGTGTTAAAATCAAGGCTTGCTGGTACCTTTCCATGGTCATTGATATTTAGAGTGCTGTGTTGACAACCAATTGCAAAAGGAATATCCAATTAGTATTTAAACATACTTCATTTTATGAGATACTTCCAGGTAAAACACCAGGATTTGTAGCAGTGTGTAACTTCCACACAGCTGGAACTCTTCTGTGTACTCTCAAATTCAGTATCTCCCCAGGTCCTTGTTTCCACCTTCCAGCAAAGCCCAACCTCCACCACGTGGGTTGGAGAGAAACCATCATTCTTCAGTAAACCACCACTCAGGGGTGCAGCTTAGTGAACCTATTATTTAAATTAAAGCCTGTATCATCTGCCTGGCAGGTGGCACATGCCAGCCTTGGTCTCCTCTCCTCCCAGCATGCAGGGGACCAGCTCTGCAGATGCTGAGCAAGGGGCTTTTTAGTGCTTTGTTTTGATAGCAAGAGATGCTCCATGGTTAAAGTCAATCTCCACCTGTCCAGTGAGATGGCTGAAAAACATGCATTTGGGGTAAAAACTAGTTTTACTAAACCTTTTGAGATGCCAGGTTAAGTTCTGGACTTTTTCTCCCCTTTATGGTGTGCAAAGTCATCTGGTGTGTTGGTTAGCAGGAGCACACAGCCAGTGCTGACAGGACTCTGGTCACCACCATCAGGTTGGGTTTTTCTTAATGATTTGTGTCAAAAGGAGGAGGTCACAGCAGAGAGGAGGAGCAGCTGAGGGAACTGGGGTGGTTTAGCATGGAGAAAATTAGGTCGAGGCAGGGTGGTGGTGGTGTTGTTAGTCTCTTCTCCCAAGGAACAAGCGATGGGACAAGAGGGAACGGCCTCAAGGTGCCCAGGGGAGGTTTAGGTTGGATGTGAGGAACAATTCCTGCCCCAAAGGGCTGTCAGGGCCTGGCCCAGGCTGCCCAGGGCAGGGGTGGAGTCCCCATCCCTGGAGGGATCTCAAAGCTGTGTAGATGTGGTGCTGAGGGCCATGGGGCAGTGGTGGCCTTGGCAGTGCTGGGTTAATGGTTGGACTGGGTTATCTTAAAGGTCTTTTCCAACCAAAATAATTCTATGATAAGGGGTTGTTTGAAAGGTTATTTTCATTGTAATAGGCAAGTTCAAGCCAGGTAACTCATGTGATCCTAGCTGAGTATGGAGTGAAGGAGAAAGGCTTGGCTTTGAACACAGGGATGAACCAGTCCTGAATAACTTCTGTCCTCTCACCAACATCTGCCCTTCTTCCAGCACTGTTGCTTTGCATTTGTTTTTTTTCAGTAACATTACTAGAAGAGTGGAGCTTGGCCCGAGCCCAGACTTCCATTAAGGTGAGAAGCCCTGGGGAGCTGGGGCAAAGTGTCTCTCCCCTGCCAGGGAGCCACCAGAGCTGGAGCCTCCACCTGCCAACCCCCAGCATCTTCTGCACAGGGTCACTGCCGGCTGCTAAATGGATCTGGTGCAGTTGCTGAGCTGGGCTCTTAAGTGCCTCTGAGGAGCTGAGCCAAGAGGTTCAGGGATGCACAGCCCTGGCAGAGGCTGTCCTGGCTGGCCAGGCTTGCCCTGACCTGGGCTAGCAGTGCTGCCAACATGGTGTGTGCTCTCCTGGTGTCATTCAGAAGTGTCCTTTAGACACCGACAGCTCTGAAGGGCAGCAGGATGGCTCTTGGGTACCCTGATGACTCCTGAGGGAAAGGTTATGCTTGAAAGGGGGTGGTTAGTAGGTCAAGAGAGGTTCTCCTCCCCCTCTGTTCTGCCTTGGTGAGGCCACATCTGGAGTCCTGTGTCCAGTTCTGGGCCCCACAGTTCAAGAAGGACAGGGAACTGCTTGAGAGAGTCCAGCACAGAGCCACAAAGATGATGAAGGGAGTGGAACATCTCCCTTATGAGGAAAGGCTGAGGGAGCTGGGGCTCTTTAGCTTGGAGAAAAGGAGACTGAGGGGGGACCTCATCCATGGTTACAAATATGTAAAGGGTGAGTGTCAGGACGATGGAGCCAAGCTTTTTACAGTGCTGAGCAATGATAGGACAAGGGGCAATGGATGCAAACTGGAGCCCAGGAGGTTCCATGTGAATCTCAGGAAGAACTTCTTTCCTGTGCGAGTGCCAGAGCACTGGACCAGGCTGCCCAGAGAGGCTGTGGAGTCTCCTTGGCTGGAGACATTCAAACCCCGCCTGGATGCGTTCCTGTGTGATGGACTCTAGGTGACCCTGCTCTGGCAGGGGGGTTGGACTGGGTGAGCTTTCGAGGTCCCTTCCAACCCCTAGGATTCTGGGATTCTGTGAAAGTAACAGGGATGCTCCTGGAAATTCCTCCTCCTCTGGCTGATCCCTGGTGCTTCAGCTCCGCTGGGGAGGTGGCTCAAGGCAGCCCCCAAAGGGTGGGAGTCAGCTCCTCTGCACCCACTTGGGTGCCCTTGGGGGGTGGCAGCTGTGGGCAAAGGGCAGTGCCTTCTCCTGGGCCATGAGAAACCTGGGGCAAAGCTCAGGCTGGAGCTGCTCCCCTGGAGTTAACCCCATCTCGGGGGATGAAAGGAGTCACCTTGCTTGGCTCATGATGCTCAGTAGCTTCACTCTGCACTGGAGATCACACTGGGCTCCTGGGTCTGACCAGTGTTAATGTTCATGCCAGGAGAGCAAAGGCTCTCAAACCACCCCAACTGGCACATCTGCTTTGCCAGGTCTGGCTGTGTCCCCCTCTCCAGGAGCATTAATTAGATACTGTGATTCCAGCTTAATCCAGGGGGGGGAAACATACAGGGAGCAACTTGTCCTGCCCCTGCTGTCCCCAAGCTGTTGGCCATCGCAAGTGTCCATCAACATCTCCAGAGCAACACAAACCCTCTCTATAATGCATTTCATGTCAGTTGGTCGTTTTCCTGACAGAAAAACCTCCCCTCTCCCCCCCCTTTACCTCCACAAAACCCATTGAATGCTGACATAAAAAGCCCTACCTTGTTTTTTAGCTAACTGATCATTGCAGTGCTCTTTGCTTTGATAGATATAATTTTTACAGCTCAGATCCTGACATTTGTAGTCATTTATAACCGAGGCTCACAAATAAGCAGGAGGTTTTTGCTTAATTTGTTTATAAACCCAAAGAGAAGCTTTGCCCGTGGCTGTGAGTTGCTCCAAAGCGCATCTGAAGTTCTCAAATGAGGCAGCAGGCAGGTCTAAGGGGTAACACCCACTGCCTTTAAAGCCATTAACAAATAACTTGTGCTCAGAAATCAGCCTAAGAGCCCCACAAACCCAAAGGACAGGTAATAGGAAAAAAAATGTTTGTTTGTTTTTTTTAATTTTAAGAAATCCAATAAAACAGGGGTTTCAATAAGCAAAGCAGGAATCCACTCCAAAATGTTTTCTGGAGGAACTAATAAATTTAAACTATCCTGACAACCATAGCAATCTCTTCATACTTTAATAAGATGAAGGTCACTCACCTCCATTCACTGTGAAGATTAAATAAAACCTGTTTTCCTTTAAGCTTACTGTGGCTAAGCATTTCCTTTCTCTTGTCTGCAGGTTCACTTTCTTTTCCAGCTCATGTTAAGTTCATTTTTCACTGGGAAATAATATTTGTGAGAAATGTCCCTGCTGTTTCCAAGTGGGTGCCCCTGGGTAACCTCAGCAATTCCCCCTCTCTTGTCATAGCTCTTCTGCTGTTTTTTTCCAACATGCACATCTCCCATCCCTGTGCTTCTTGCTGATCTTGACTTTGGGGAATGGAGGAAGGTGAAAATGTTCTGTGCATTGAACCTGGGGGATGTGTTGAGCACCCAGAGCACTGGCTTTGCAGGTGCCCCAACTTCCCCAGCCCGGAGGCATTGGGGTCTTGCAGCAAATACTGTCCCTGGGGAAGAAAACAGAGCCATGGCCACCTCTTCCCTCTGCCAGAAGGGCTTCTTTGGGGGATGGACACCTATGAAATGAAGCCAGAGACCACAACTGGAGGTACGTGAGTTATGACTGGCCATGCACCATGGTGGTTTTCCTCTTCCCACTGCTCCAGGGCAGGGTTCAGCTGCTCAGTGCTGCATCAGCACCGTGGCTACGAGCACCACCTCTTACGGTGAGCGGGTGGTGGCAGTGGCACCAGCAGAAGGGTATCTTCTCCAAGGACACGTAAGCTCCCTTGGGAACTGGGTGGTACCAGGATCTGTGGGAGCTTGTTCCTGGGGGGTCCAGCCTTGGCAGGGCCAGGGGCTGTGTGATCACCCTCTCCTCTGGCAGGGATGTCCCTTTGGAGTCCCCCCAGGCTGACCCCATCCCAGGGATGTCCCTTTGGAGTCCCCCCAGGCTGACCCCATCTTGTGGCCGTGCCCCCACGTGCAGCTCAGCAGCCACCATGGGAGGTGGCCCCCACCATAACCCAACAGTGAGCAAGTAAAGGACTGATGCTGAAGTAGGTAACACTTCATGCACAGTTTCAGCAGCTCTGTGACCTCACGGCCATGCAGACCCCTCAGCATCTCAGGGCTGTCCCTCAGCTTCCCGTGTCTGAAAGAAATGCAAATCACAGCAAGACTGAACAAGTGACTGAAAACCCATAAATTACCTAGTTGTCTCTCTATATAACCTTTAGGCAGAATTATGCTAGATGTCTTCTAGAAAATAGAGTTGAAATAGAGAAGAGGATATCCCAAGAGACGGGTGGATCTTGGGCAGTAGAGCACTGCTCACTGCCTCCTCAGACTTTGCTCGGCGGAGAGCAGTAAGGTATCAACCATGAGTAACAAGGGAGCAAGATGCAAGATCCTTACCCACCCTTAATCTCTCCTCCCCTTCAGGCAGAGCCTTTAATGTCCTACGGCTGCCCAGATGGGGGTGCTGGGGGTGAGTGGTCCATGGATGCTCCTGGCATCCCTCATCCATGGCCACTTACTGGGTTCATTTGGTTTCCACGTTAATTTGCAAATGACAAATGACTCTTCCTGCTGCTCGTGCCTCTCAGAGTTGATATTAATCAATTCAAGGCACAAACAAAGCAATTAAAAATCAATAGCTATGCAGCTATTAGCAAGCAAAATTTCATTAAGGTTAATAATTGCAGGAATTAGGGAACTAATCAGCCATGGTGATCTGCAGGAAAAGCCACCCCAGGCTCTGTGCTCCATCCTGCCTGCCCGCAGACTGCAGGGACCCTGCCAAACACTCACAATCAGGCACTGGCTATTATTTTGTATCTAATGGTCATGATAAGGCTTGAAAATAGGACTTGTAGCTGATATCTTACTTGTGTGCTGGGCAATGATCTCTTTGTAGGATAAATACGAGCAGTGTGTGGTCCAGGGCTGCGCCGCAAAGACAGAGCCACTTGTTCTGCCTCTGTTTCTCTCTGCCTAAAGAAATATTTTTTTCCATAAACCCAGCTTTCAGGCACTTACGTATTTCTAAATTTGCTTTTGTCTTGCCCCAAGGCACTGTTTCAGGATCCCTACCAGCTGAGCAAAGCCACGCTCCCATAAACCCAGCCTACTCACTCCTTCCCTTTCCCTGCAGGTTCAACAGGACCTCGGAGGCTCCTAAAAGTCTCAGTAAAGCATCCTAACCACCCAAAATTAAGAGGAGTTTCCTGGCTGTGCAGATGCTAACCAGTCTGTTTGCTGCAGGCAGGAATTATTTCGCTCCTGGGTTCGATCTGGTGGCCCTAAACCTGCTCCCTGCCCCATCCCGTGGTGCCTCCTGTGTGCGGCCAGGATGCCAAGCCATGCGATGTGCTCCTCACCACGCTGAGCTCCTTCCATCAATCCTTTATCCAAGGCCAGCAGCTCGCTTCTCAGGCCGTGCCGAGGTGTCACAGGGGACCTGGGCAGGAACTGTCTGCTGGAGCCAGAGGCTCTTGAGACAAGAAAATTTGAGTAATGAGATCAAGTGAGGAAAAGGAAGTTAAGGCTGGATAGGAAGGACAGATGTTTGGTCAAAACCCTGCTCCAGGCTGATGGGGAGGTCAGTGGGATGATTTAATATAAAGTCTGGTATGGTTCTGTGTTAATTTCTATACAAATGTTCTGTTTGTTTCTTGTTAAGGATCCTGACAGGCTTTCAGGGAGCCCTCGGGGTTCAGGCACGCTTCCCAGTGTTGTAGTAAATTCCCAGGAGCGTGCTGGGATACTGCTACTGGCACAGAATCACAGACTCCCAGACTGGTTTGGGTGGGAAGGGACCATAAGGCTCACCCAGTGCCACCCCTGCCATGGGCAGGGACACCTCCCACCACACCAGGGTGCTCCAAGCCCCATCCAACCTGGCCTTGGACACTGCCAGGGAGGGGCAGCCATAACACTTTGTTTATAACATCCAGTGTGAATTATCCAAGCAGAAATATTGATGAAAGGCACAGATCAGGGGGAGGGGAGGGAGGAAAGCCTATATTAACATGCTATTTTTCCTAACTCCTACAGGACTTGGTGAACTTGGCTCTACCTGCCCCTTAAGGGGATCACTGGGTGACTGCATAAGTGGACTTGTGACTTTTTTTAGTCTTCATACCCTAAGATATGGCACCTGCCTAGTAAGTATATATACTTGGATACCAGGAGCTCAGTCGTTAGCCTTAGTGAAGTCTCTGAGCTGATGGCCACTATGCAACCATCGCCCAGACCCTTGACACGTGTGTGGGCTTCATCTGGGAGCTCCAGACGTGGCCAAAGCAGCTGATCCCTGGGAGGTGTTGGCAGGTATTTGGAGTCAGCCCATCAGTGGCAACTATGTCTGCTCCTATGTAGGGAGAATGCTCAGAGCACGCAGCCAAAGCTCATTCCTTGCACCCAACGACATACCTGTCAAACCCAGACTGAGGGTTTTCTCTTTAATTAAAGTTAGCTGGAGACCTCATTTTAAATCATCACGTAGGATGGCTGAAATTTAATACACCCTTCAGAGAGGTAGCAATAGTAATAATAGACTTTGTGTTTACTTTTAAACGGATAGAGGCTCAGAGCAAACCAAACCTCATCCATCTTCCTGCTATTACAGAACAAGGTGTTTTTCATGCCAATGAGCAGCTCCCTCCTCCCCAGAGCTGAGCAATGGCAGGGAGGGCTCTGACTTCCATACGTGGGCAAGGGGAGGGCTTGGCTGGACAGGGCTGTAAGGGACCTGTTCTATCCCAAAAGGAGGAGGGCACCAGCAGTGGGACCCCCACCCCTGCCTGTGCCTCCTGCACAGTGTTCATCCCCACTGCCTCCTCCAGCGTGGAGTCTTCCCTCTCCTTTGATGTCACAGCAAAATGTGAGGTTCTTCAATTTTATGAATTAATCTTTATACATTCATCTATTTCTTCCTATTGATTCATAACGAAGAAATGTGAAAGCAGTTCACAAGAGCGATCATTTCCAGGGAGGTGGTGTTCTTTAAGAGACAAATCATGAGCCATACAACTTATTCATAAGAAGTAATTATCTTCAATAAACCCCAGCTAAGTGTTTGTACATGCCAATGCACATTTGCATCCAGGCAATGAGCTGCTCTGAATCTTCCCTCCAGGAACACAGAATTCCCCCAGAATCTGGAAAACCAGAACAGGTTTTGTTGTCTTCAGATAAAGTGATCAATCTGCTCCTCCTTGGCATGAGCAACCCTGGCCATGAGTGACTGCAGCAATGTGTTAGAGCCTGGGACATCAGGCAGTTTAGTATCAAAAACACAAAATGCAAGCAGAGAAAACCCATCCCCTCCTACAGCAAGAGCCCAGCAAAACAGTTCCTGTGTCCCAGGCCAGCTCTGTGTGTTCTTTCTCTAGGAACATCCATCTGATTTGGTGGCCAGCACTGGGCAAAGTTCAGCCTTAAAACACAAACTTTCCCAGTTTCTCCCAGTTAGGGTCTATGTGATTATTCCCATAGTTTGGCTTTCCCTCATCTGAATCGATGGGAACATGAGAACAGAGGCAGAGATGTGAGCAGGGAACCATCCCTCGGGGCTGTTGAGCTGCTGAGATGCTGGCAGGGACCTACACACTCGTGTTGTTTCTCTGCATATGGCCCCGTGATTTCTAATTAATAAGGTGGGCTGGTTTCAGGTGAACTAATCTTTATGGGTCAGTTGATAGGCTTAAACATCTGCTTATATCAGGCTGATGGAAGGAAAGTGAAGTCTTTTGCATAGTTACAATTGCCAAGGAAACCACTCTGCTGGTATCCACGGTTGGCATCTCATTTTGCCCTTCGTGTGGCCGTTGGAGAACTGTCTCTAGCACAGAAATGCTTCCAGTCTTAAAGGACTGTAGTCAGTACCTTCATAATTGTGTTGGTTTATCCAAGAGCTGCTGCCATCCTTCTGAAGTTCCTTGTAGTTGCTGGTTTTCATTTCTAAAAACACAGGCAGCTAAATTTAAAAAATATGGCACTTGGTGGAAACCCATGAATTAGAGAGTTGGCTGTGTTCAGAATGTTTTCCGTGCACCTCAAACATTTTCTAAAATAACCTTTTAATGAAATGACTTATTTTAATCTTTATTTTAGAGTAGGTCACTCTGAAGAATTACTAATGCATGAATCATTTTACTAAATCCAATATATTCTAGCAAATACGAATTGGGCTATAGAAAATTCAATGTTACTTCTGGAAAAGCCACGTTCTGAAGCTGAGCAGCATGTTTGAACAAGTCATAGTACAGAACTATGAACAGCTTGCCAGTTGTCCAGGTAGACTTCGGGTTGCTTGAGTGTTTTATTGTATATCTGTTATTTCTATCCACTCTTAATTTTTAAAAATATATTTTTGATGTCATTTTCCAGACCTGACATCTTAGGAAAACCCATGAAATAATAATGCAACCACTCCTGACAGCGAAGACACTGGGACCAGGAGTCTGGCTGATGGTCTTTACCAGGAAGGTGAGTTTTCCAGCTGTGACAGGCACACTTTTGGGTGAAGACCAGCCCCAGTGTGGCTGCTCTGATCATTTCAAGATGTTTTACACACCCGGTTTAGCAGCAGGCAGGATGGAGGTGGGCTGCTGAGCTGGCAGAACAACCGGCCACCAGAGAAACCTGGCCAATGGTTCTTTGCTTTCCATGCTTTTGAGCATGGACTTTCTCATCTATACTTACGAGTCTGGGTATAAAAACTTCTCAGGTTGTCATATGTCCATGCTTTTAATTACCTTGCTTTCTGCTAGTGCATGGAGAAGTCCTCCCTAGGCTTTAGGACCTCTGTGGAGTTATGATTTTCCTCTGTGTGGGATGAGGAGTAGGACCCAGGCTTCAGTCCAGAGCTAATTGAAGCCCTGGGGGCATTTTTGCTGCTTCCAGCAGCCTGTGGCCTGTGTCCTTGGTTTGGCCAACCTTTCACACGTGGGGCTTGGACTGGAGGGCCTTGTCCTGCCTGAGATTGCAACTGGGAGATGATGGAGGGGACACCAAAGGATCGGATCAGGAACAGACTTGTTCCTTGGTCATGAGACTAGAAAAGAGGAGTCAAGGAATGCAGTATCTGATATACTGCTTATTGCAGCACCTTCTCCAAAGCTGCTTGTTCCCCTGCTCAGACCTCTTACTCTGGCTGAGCCTTCTGCTCGACTGTCCCTCTCTTGGCAGGGATGAGCAGGGTCACGGCTCGAGTCAGGACCCAAAACCTCCTTTTGAGGGGAGGACAAGCCTGCACGGGAGGGGGTTTGCTTTTGCTCTAGGTGGAAATCCTGGTCTGGTCCAGCAGGAGACAGTTTTTAAAAGGAAGTCTCTAATTAGGCTCCACCATCTCTTTGGTGATGGCAGGATGCTGGTGACATTTTCTGTGACGACTGAATCAGTGTCCAGCATTTCCAAGAGGGAAACAGCAGTGTGGCTGGGAGAGAGGAGGAGGACAGGGAGGAGGACTGGCCACCAAACCATCCCACGGCCTGGGGAAGTGAACCACAGCTGGGTCTGGGGCTTCAGGAGGAACAGGGGAACTTCCCCTTTTGTTAGGAAATCCCAGCTGGTGAGCAGATACCATGAGGAGACTGGGTAACATGGAGTTAAACTGAAGCTAACCTGAGCTGGAAGTTCACCCCTGGTGCACACAATCCCTCTCTGCCCTGACTTACACAATACCCAGGGGTGGTTTCTCTAACCCAGGAGTCTCGTGGGGACTTTAGGTGCTTTTCACTTGAGAGCCCTGATCCATGCAGGGAGCAGCGAGTCCCTCCTTGGCTGAGCCCAAGCTCAGGCAGCAGAGGAGCAGATAACACCTTTGATTTCAGCACTTCTCCAAAATGACTCCTTTTTCATCCCTGGGTCTGTACGTGTGCTAGGGAGTGGTGGTTTGAATCAGCTGCTGATTTGTGATTTTTAATTCAGCTTATAGCAGGCTGTCTGTGGGGCTTTGTATCTGAGGAGGTAATTCAGTATAATTGTCACAGGGAAGTTTTCACAAAGCTGTGCTAGCAGCCAAGATAGCATCTCCACTCTTTTTCCCCTGCTAATCAGTTTACATGAGCCTTTCTTATGCATAGCTTTCTGACCAGACTGAATTTTTCTGAAACAAAAGCTCCGTCCGTGGTTATCAGCCATCAACATGCCTGAGAAATCACATTATATTCAGGAAAAAGCCTCAGAAAGCACAGGCTGGCTGCTGCTCTCCCTTGGAGAACCGGACAATAGCAGATTTTTGTATTGTTCATTTTTCTTCTGTCATAAGATCTTCCATCTTTTATTTTCTCTTCTATATCCCGGGCGTTTTCTAATCCTTTTCTGCAGACCGTACAATAGCAGGTTATTTTTCAGTTCAAAATGAGATACGACTAAAGCCTCCAGCCTGCCCCAAACCTCCTTGGTTCTCCTTTATTTTCCATTTTAACTCAATTCACATGGTAGTCACAGAAAACTAATTTGCATGTGCAGAGACTGGAGACAAATCCCTGGCAGGTCCTGCCTGGCACCGGCTCCTGTTGCCATTCAGGCTCTGTTTCCCGGGAACGGGACCACTCTTGTTCCAAAACTTTAAAGAAAAGTGATTTGACAATTATTTTAAGAGATGGAAAGAAGCCCCCCAGCAAGGGGAGTGCACTTTTCCCTGGCGTGGGGATAAAATGCATGGGTGACAGCAAGTGGAATACATATTCCCAGTGCTCATCCTTGGCACTGGATGGAGAAGCGTGGCTATGGAGCCAGGTTTGTCCTTACCCCAGTTCTTATGGAGTGAGCAGGTTATTCCCAAACTGGAAATATTGGTGTTTGTGCTCAAATGCAGCAGGGAGCTTACTGAAATAGGAGAATATTTTCCATTATGAATTATTATTATTGTCCTGCACCAAGCTTTGGGAGCAACACACCTTCCCTGTCCTGCTGGGAAGCAGAGGCAGGATTCAGAGGCGATGGCATCACCTTCCAGAGATGTGCTGATGTGAACGTTTGATGTCATGGACTCAACATGTTCACTTGTAGATCTTGACTTTCTCATAAGCCGTTAAAATCAACAGGACACAACCTGCTTGGACGAACAGTTGAGCTCCTAAGCTTTGCTATGGATTTGGTCCATGGTGATTTCAACCTCTCCGAGCACAAAGGGGCAGAAACCCAACAGCAACAGCACCAAAGGAGCCCTGTTCCCTCAGGAAGACAAGGACTATCCTACTGATACAACTGTAGGAAACTGTGAGACCCTTTGAGGCTGGAGGAGAAGGTCCTGTGGTTGTCAAAAATAGCCAATTTATTTATTCCTACCAAAACTACTGGAGACCAAAGAAATAATGATTTATCATGGGTGGGGACAGGATAGATCTTGCTCTCTGGGCTTCACTCACAGTAGTAGCAGCTGCATTAGTAACTGCCACGTTCATGAAGAATGAAAGCACAGCCTGAGATGTAGGATGGGGTTCTCAAGTGCATCAAGCAGGCAAATGACAAATCAAGTGACAAATCTGCCCAGCACTCTGGTGTCCAAGTGCCTTAAGCTCCTTCTCTAGGGTTTACTCAAATGTGAATGATCTTTGAATATGTGCAGCAGCAGGAAGGAGCTGACAACGTTGGATTCTACCCAGGCTCAATGTGTCCTCTGCAGACCAAACTACAGATCTCTGTCTCACAAACAAACAGTTTCCATCTGTTCCCTCGAAGTAATGATTTCTAATTAAGCAAAACACATTTTTCCCCTTTATAGAGATTCAGGGTGGATTCTGAAGATGCAAAGTGAACCGTAGGAAGCTGCATTTTCATGAGCCTTACGAAAACCTCAGGCAGTTGCAGAAGATGCCTCCCTGCTGCCAAATAGCTGGGGTACCAGGCATGTGAGATGCAACGAGGAGGCTGGGGAGCTGGGTCGTTTTGTGGTAGATCTCCAAGCTTCAAAATGAGGTCGTGAGCTGAGGGATGGAACTCGTCGAGAATAATAAAGCACAGGAGTCACTTAAGAAAGGAAATTACGCTGATGGTCAATTGACTGCTGACATTCTCAGTCTGGTACTTCTGCAAACAGAAGGAACCAAGGTGTGACTGGAAACAAATGGCCACTGAGAAGGTGTCTGCTTCCACTCTGCTGTAACTTCTAAGCTGCATGTCTGAGCCCAGGCTGGGGGGCTTCATGGCTGTGAGGAGCTACTGCAGCTACATGTGTCTGTTTGGCTGAACACTCCTGGGTTTGTATGATTTACCCTGTTTAAAACAATGGGGAAAGTGCCTTGTGCACCCTCACCTCCAGCAGAAAGCCCCCGAGCCCATTGTTATTATGAATAACAGAAATCATCACCATTTACACAGATGGCTGGCAGCCTTGGAAGGGCTCCTGTAAACATCCCCCTCTAGAAATACGGGAGTTCCAAACCAGCCTCAACCTCTTGGGCTTGCCTCACCAGGACCTTGCTGCTGGATGCTGCTGGATCTTGGGGGCTGCCGGGGAGCAGCACCCACAGCTCTGGGTATGGCAGGGGGACACAGGGGGTAAAGGAGCTGTTATTGCGTGGGACTTGGGGGAGGGATGAGGCTGCTGCCCACCAGCTAACCCACCCTGGGGAGGGGATGGGCTGTGTGGGGATGGTGCTTGCTGCAGTAGCACTTGAGCAACTGGTGCTTGGTTCTTTTTTCTCTTTATGGCTTTTTCCTTATTCTTCTATTTTTTATTCACTCAGTTATCCCATCTCCTGTTAAATCTAAAAGGCGTTGTAAACTGATGCATCTAACCACTTTAAAATTAGCTACAAGTGGTTAGGAGATCCTTTCTGCTCCCATTCTCTGGTTTTTTTAAAGATGAACAGGCCAGGGACTGCTGATCACGGGTCAGGCAGTAAAACCTAATCCCTTCCAAATTGCTCGTTATTAGGGGTGACAAATAGCTTACAGGAGCATTAGCTGTTCCTCTGGACCGTAACTGAGCCAGTCTGTTTTGCTGCTGGCTGCAACCAGCTCCCCTGGAACTGTTACTTACAGCCGACGCGGGATACCGAAATTGCTCATCATCACAGCCAGCCCAGTGCCACCAGGCACCATTCTTCTTTCACAGCATGAGCATGGAATTATTTTACTCATCTAGGATAAATGTTCGGGCCAAATTGCCATTGAAATACAGAGAGTATTATTTATTTCTTATTAGATATTTGAAGCACAGAATATATAAGTAGTAATGGAGCTATTTTCAATGGAAGATCCCCATACGTCATCTTGTTAGCCCCAAAATTGCTCTTTGGGTCAAAGGAAAGGAAGAAACACTGAAGGAATATGACTGAAGTAACGTTGCTGAGCCCAAATAATTGAAATATCATCTACTGGTAACTAGTGTCTGACTTAAAACAGGCCCCTTTTTATCATATTGTTACACAGTGCTCAGTAGAACTTCTCAGAACTATTTAATGTTTCTGGTTAGAAAACAAGGATTTATGGGCAATGGGACATGTGCAGAATGGTTGTGTGGGGTGGGCAGAGTTTGGATGTGTTTCTGCATGGGTTGAAATGGAGCTTTGCTGATTTACAGAGGGTGAGGGCCAAAGCAGTGGAGAAACACAAGAATATTGAATCAAAACTCAACCCCCAGGTCCTTCTCTTTGCCCAAGCGGGTTATGATGTGGGTGTGATGCCCACGGCGCTGGCTGGACTGGAGGAGGATCTGTAGGTGGGAAGCTGTTATTACTGAGCCGTTTATCTCAGCCCTCCGTGCACCAGCCTGTTTTAAATACAGGTGTAATATAGCTGATACCGGCGTGGCTGCAGAGGGAATGCAGAGTTTAATTCCCAGTGTCAGCTCTGGTGACAGGTTCATCTGTAACGTTATGAATTAGTCACAGCAGCTCTACCTGGGAAAACACTGCACGGACCGATTGGCTGCCTCTCCTAAGTACTTAAGCCAACTCTTGTCCTCTGAATTAATGTGAGCTTTTTTCCTATTATCTCACAAAGCTACAAAACTCAATTTAATTTCATTATACCTTTAACTGTCTGAGCTGCATCTTGTCCTCCCGTCCCAGTAACAGCCCCTTCAGAAAGGACTGGTACCTGGCTCTGAGCTTTGGCTGCTCCCTGCTCCTCTCACCACCTACTGTGGATTATTGAATTAGGAGGAAGTGCCAGATGAAAAAGAAACGCAGAGACTTTATCGTTTGGCAGTGAAAGCACAAAGACCTGAACAAAATTAATTCTTCCTATTAATCTGCCTTGGGATTTGGATGAAGAATGGAAACATAAACAGTCGTTGGATCATTTCTGTAGCTCAGTATCCATCCTTAAATAGCAACCGACTGCAGCCTCGCCATGCTATCGCCCTGCACGTTCTTCTGTCGTGTACAGGAGATGGGCAGGAGCTGATTTAAGGTGTTTAGAATCATAGAGTCGTTATGGTTGGCAGGGACCTCCAGGGTCATCAAGTCCAACCTTTAGCCCATCATATTCCTGACCATCAGACCATCAGACCATGGCCTCAAGTGCCTCATCAACCCGTTTGTTGAACACCCCCAGGGATGGTGACTCCACCACCTCCCTGGGCAGCCCATTCCAGTGCCCAACCACCCTCCCAGTAAAGAACTTCTTCCTAATCTCCAACCTAAACTTCCCCTGATGGAACTTGAGGCCATTTCCTCTCATCCTGTCATCAGCAATTGGGGAGAAGAGACCAACACCAGCCTCACTACAACCTCCTTTTAGGTAGTTGTAGAGGGCAATAGGGTCTCCCCAGGAGAAGGGACTTTGGACATTGACTGGGAGAGATGACGTCCCCTTGTTTCTTCCCTCCACAAACCCAGCAGCCTCGCCAAGAGCCAGCTGGAGCCAAGGTCGCTCGCCACTTCTTGGTAAGTCCCTGGAGCTGCTCAGAACATCAGCTGAGAACTAAAAGGAGATTTTCCTTATTTCTTTTCCCTCGCCCCCATGCCCTGGTTATACTCCACTATCTGCACCTTCCCTCACCTTCACACATGACACTCTTAATTCCTGCTCAGCCTCATCTTGTAGATTTGGAAGGAACAAACACAATTTTTCTGATATAGTCACACCACAGAGACCTGGTTTCACACTGCACATTTCTAAGATAGGAAGTACAGTAGGATCTCATCCCCCTTTGGGGCTGCAATACTAAATTGCAGCTCTGGAGAATCAAGTGAATATTCCCTGGGGGGAAGGTCTGTCCCAAGCCAACCAGAGGACCATGACGGGCAGGTTTCCTTTTCCACATGGACTGCAGGAGTGCTGTAGGGTCCATTTCCACATACCCCACTATGGAAAAATGATCTTGACTGCCAGGTTGAGTGAGAATGGGCTACATACAAGCCTATCTTAAATTAAAAAACTGTGTTTTCTGCAAAGATTGGAAAAGAGGCACTCTGGTAAAATGAAGGAGAAAAATGGCAAGCAGAAATAAGTGCATCAAGGCTTTTTAAAACAAGGGGTTTAGTAAAAGGAATTATATTATCTATGGTATTGTTACTAGATTACCAGGTAGGAGCAACACAGCTGTTAGTCATGGGGAGCGAAGGCACAAATGTTAAACAAATTTGTTCTGAAAATACATAATGAACATGCTGAGGGCTCTTGATGTTGCTTGAACAAGCTCCAGCCTGCTTCGAGGACCCCAGAGGTACACAATGAAATTTCACATCTAACAATGTGCCAATGCTTTGAGAGGCTGTGAGGAGCACCCCTGCTAATCACCTGCGTGTCAGGCAATTATATATATCCATATATATATCCATCCCCCCATCCACACATCCATTCACCCACCCACCCATCCCAGGCACAACAGGGGAGCAGCAAAACTGAAATCATGGATTACAAAAGGCCAATACAACAGTTGCCAATCTACATGGCCTAATGTGAGATAGATGTTGCCAATCAAACTTCACCCTTCATGCAGTGTCCATTGGATATTGTTTAACATGGAAAGGATGAAGAAAGTAGGCTGTGCTTAAGCCTCTTGGACTCCAGCCTAGGAACCCGGATTTTGAAGGGGTTTTACATCACTGAGATGTCATCAGCTGAAGGTAGGTGAGTGGTGTGACATTGGCACCAGAAGAACAGCTGGCATCCATACATTTTTTTTTAAACAGAAGGATATAGATTTATGGGGCAGAGAGAGGTCATTGCCTCTGCTTCCGTGAGGCTGCAATGGGAACAGTGTGTCCAGTTCTAACATCCCGAATGTAAAAAAAGACACTGATCAGTTGGCAAAGGTTCAGTCCAGTTCCATCAGCATAATTGCACTACCAAAAACATGGCTCGTGGTTCATTGAAAGAAAGTCCAGGGCTGGGAGTTTTTAAGCCTCATATATGAAATAGAATTTGGTAATGTAGAGCGTTCCACTGTAGGAAAAAAAGAAAAAGAAGAAAGAAATGCATGGGTGATGATGTGAGAGATACTGGGACAAAAATGGTGTGCAGCTTCTGAACCTCAAGGGTGACCAGCCATTGGAATGGTTGTGCTGAGTCTCCATAGACTGGAAACAAATTAAACCCCATATATGACATTTTAATGATATTTTATTTTATGCTACTTTAATAACAAAAGGCAGAATGGTGAAACTGGCCTCTCCATTCCCCTGAATACACAGATTATGATATTTAATGCCTCTATTCCTGTACACATTTACTGAGACAATACCAACTCCAGCGAGGCGTTCACTGCTCCTTGTCAAGCTCTTCCCAGGACTCACAGGCTCATTGGAGTATGAACCAGAGCCATGTACCTCCACGTGCACTGGTTTTGAGTTGGTATCTTCCAGAGAAGACAAAGAACTGTGTTTTTTTAAAAACAGATAACGTTTGTCACTGCTCCCTTCTGCTTCCCCAGCAATCCTTGCCTGGCTGACTTCTCCAAGGTGTTGGGCTCTGGGGGATGTTCCAACACAAGCTCTGCTGATGAAGTGAGTCAAGAGCCAAGTGCTTTGCTTTGGGGCTTCCTTCTTCAGGAAAGAAATGGGAACAGCCAGTTGGGTCCATACCCACCAGTGCTTGTGATTTTCACATATGGAAAGGATTCCTGCAGCTGGAAGATGGCGTGGGGCTGAGGGCTTTGGGCACCAGCAAGGAGGAGGAGGCACCATCGCAGAGGTGGAGGAAGGACAGGAATGCTCCTCCAAGCTGAGAGCCAGCCTCTGTGCTGTGTCCCATTGTTCATCTGCATGTGCCCATGGATGAGGTTACCCCTCAGCCTCCTTTTCTCCAAGCTAAAGAGCCCCAGCTCCCTCAGCCTTTCCTCAGAAGGGAGATGTTCCACTCCACAGTAGGGCCTTTGATAAAAATTAAAAATAGAGCAGTGCTTTGAACGCTCCTGGATCTCAGTCTGGCAGTGACAGAATGTCAATACTTGGCAGCAATCTTTATTCACAGCCTGGCTCCACGCTTTCCATGGGTATGGTTAAACACCCACGGTCCATGCCATGGGCAGTGCTCACCAGCACTGACAGATCTTGAGTAGAAAATAGGAAATTGTGGTTTTCTCCCTTGATCCACTTTCCTTTGATGTGGGGAAGCCACTGGACTGGGCGTGGGGTTGTAATTTAACCGTTGAGGGGGGATAAACAAGGGGATTTAAATTGTGACTGAAGTCTTGCTCATCTCCCAGATACATGGAGCCTCCCATGTCCCCCGTGAGGTCTCGTGCTTGTTATCCCTGTCCCACAGCAATGAGCTGCTCTTCCACGTCTCGCCAAGCACGGAGCCCTGTGTGTTTAATCAAATTAAGGGAGCAGCCCCACTACACGGCACAATGGATCTCCCTGGAAGCCTTTAGATTTCATTTACAGCACAAGTTAATAATATTTTCCCTAAAGCTTCCTTTTAATTAATGTATGTATTTTCATTTTCTGTCCAAGATGTGACAAATCTTGGGTATCATTAGCCAATACCTGCTGTGCTCCATTTTCCAATAACGCTGTATTTTTTTTCCCCCAAGGTAATTCATTTCTCACTTCAAGAATATCCTGCAGTCACGCTTTGTTCAGACTCAGGCCGTTATTTATGTATTAAAATAGCCATGGTGTACCCTTTGAAAAGGAGGAGAAGTGATAGTGAGTATATGGAGTGTGCAAAGAGCAGAATTACTTAAGATGACGTGTGGTTTCCTCTCTTCTAATATGGCACAGGAATGCGAAGGAGGTTTGACCCAGAGAGTTGGGATGGGGGAGGATCTGCTGGTGCGAGTAGTGTTGGTGCAAGTGGATGGGGAGCAAGGTTTGTTAGATGATGGGGCATCTCTGCACATGAGCCAGCATCAGCTTGGCGTTCCTGCCCCTTGTACCAATGTGAGACAGGGGGTGGTTGGTGTGTGAAGGCAGTGTAGGGTCGTCCAGGAGGAGGAGCACCAGTCAAGCTCCACGATCTCCATCTCTGCTGCTCTTCAGCAGCTCCACCTTTAGGTTTAGCACAGGGATGGGGAGATGTAGCTCTCATTAACCACGGAGGGAATTTAATGAAAGTTTGAGTGGATTTGTGAAACACTGAGCATATATTTGTAAGGCTTTGAGTGGCAGTTCCATTACACACACACACACCCTGATGGGGAACAGGACTTGAGACCTCTCCCTCGCTGTCAAACAGCCAGCAGTGTTCTGGGGGGGTGCATTAAAGAAAATGACATTTTTTTTCTCTGCTGCCTGAAATTGCCAAGTGTAACTCAGCTTCTCTTCTTTGCTTTGATAACCTTTGAGTAGCTCTTGCACATAATCAATATTTGCAGCATGATTGGCACTTCCCATTGCCATAGCCTCAGCGATACGCAGCAATTAGCTCAACCAGCTTTGTCAGCGATGGAGAGGTGATATTGGAGGGCCAGGTTCAGCTTCTTGAGAGTGCAGCAATATCCCCGAGGGAATATATTCACAAGTTTAGAGTAAAAGCCCTAAGTAAATTAATTTTTATATCTTTCCTGTAGAGATTATTCCACAGCTCGATATCTCTCATTTTCAAGACTTTCCTACAAACCAGTAAAATTGCTCTATTCCATTCTGGCCTCTTCCAGCCCATCTTTTCTGGATAGAGCTCATCTCCAAGACAATTTCTGCCCCACCAGATTATCCCATAGATGTGTATCACACGTTCTGCAGTCTTCTTTCCATTTCTTTGTCCAAGACTCCATTTTTTCTCCTAATGTGTGTTTATTCCTTTATAAGTTTCTCCAGGTGCCTGATGGTCTTTGCTGTTCTTCCTTTCATTTCACAATTTGTCGGTGGTATCCGAGTGGGATTTACACACCAGCTTCTGCTATCCAGGAACAAACCAGAGCAGGGAGTACCAATTCATTATTTATTTTGTGGTACATTCATGAATAAAGCACAAAACCCCCCTGAGATTTTACGTGCATGTCCGTGTCCATTTTTCACTCTGTCAAATCATCACTAACATTCTTTCAGGCCCAGTGTCTGCGGGTGAACCCTTGTGCTCATCACGTCAGCTCCTGGAGCTGGGGAAGAACCTGGACCTTGCTTTCCCAGGGAGGCATTGAGGGCGAAGTCATCCCTTCTGCTCCTATGTCCCCATCGTGTTATGTCTTCATGTAAGTAGGCTGCTCCTTCCTTTTAAGAGCACATGAGATGACAGCTTGAATGGGCATCTTTGGTTCCTCCTGACTGCATTTGCTTTGACAGACAAGAAATTAAAGTAGCTAAAATGAAAGAAAGAAAATAGAATTGGCACTGAGGAGGCAGCAGTGATGGAAGGAGATGGAAGGTCCAGGCTGGACCAGGGCAGCAGCTCCTCTGCCCCTGTGAGATCTCACCAGCACCTTCTGCTCCATCTCCTTCACCCCAGTGCCATGTTGCTCCATCCCCTTTGACACAGTGGACAGCTTTGCTGGGGCTGCCTCACGCAGCTGCCGTGGGTTTGATGGGCCATCACCTCCCTCCATCCTGGCTCCCTGGAGACACATCCAGAATAGAAGCAAGTGGGGGGAAAAAAATATCCTAACCTGATTATGATCGAATAAAGGACATGAAAGTGGTCTATTGCTTTGTGTATTTTTCATATCATGTGCTCATGACACTGTTTTTCCATGTGCTAAAAATACGTTCTCTAGCTGCAGAATAGGTCCCAAGCTGCCTGTGGCCAAATTGATGGATATGCCTAGTCCTGAAGAGCTCAGCCTTCCTTTGATTTCTTTCTTCAGCAAATATGTCCGGCCCCAAGTGATAAAAAAAAATCTAATTCTTGACGTTAAAAAATAAAGGTCAAAAAGCAAGCAGTCCCCTACAAATATATTCCAAGAGGGTAGGCTGTATGGCCACCAGTACCACTTGGCCTGGGTTTAAACTCAGTGGAGGAGGGAAGGGAGAAGATGGTGCTGTTATAATTTTGCATTTGAACAAGCGAAAAACAAAGCCTTAAGGCCAACAGGTGCTCTTAGCAACTTTAAAAATAGTTTCTGCAACTCAGCCACCCAGGTCCTGTGTCTGGGCTGAAGCCCACGGACGGTTCACCTTCTTCCCAAAGGCCCCCTGTGCCTTCCCCACCCATGGGACAGCTGATGCCCTGGTCTGCCCTGTGAACATCTACATCTGGTTTTATTGAAACCTGCTAATTTCTCAGACCTTTCTGCTGGACAAGCATAGGCTTTTTAAATAAAAAGAAAGTTTTCNCATTTGTTGCCATCCTTGGTGCTTTCCCCTGGTATTTTGTACACTTCCCACTGCTTGCTGGCTCTCCTCTCTCTGTTTTTCTCTCTTTCCATAGAGAAGCCTGTCTGGCTGTCCCAGTGATGGTGTGGCAGAGATGGGGAGCAGCACGACCAGCTGGATTGCTGGGGGAAAAGCTGGTTGCCAGCAAAGCAGGTGAGTGCCATGGGTGACACTGACTGCTCACTAGTGGTGAGCTAAAGGAACATGAGGGTTTCAGACACCAAGTTTAAGCCTTAATTATGGAGAGGAGATGCCATTTTATAATATAAAAGAATGGAAAGACTTGATGTCCCTCTGGGCACCTTCACTGCACCAATCTGACAGCCCCAGTCACCCTCTGCTGAAATCAATGGGATGGCACAGCCCATTCATGCACACAGAGGGGCTGGCAAGGGAGGGGGGGCACTGCTAATGCCTCATTCTGTAACCATAATGAACATGGGCACAGCTAGGGCTGAGCGTTACAGTGGGTTGCCTAGCTGAACAGGAAGGTTTTTTAGGGAACAGGTTTCCATGAGGGGTTCCCAGCTCCAGCCCAAGGCACGTTCCTGGCTGCTGAACCTGGAGAGTACGAGGGCAAACCATGAAGCTGTGCCTGTTGCTGATGGTGAAGTTGTGGTTTTTTAACTGCCAGTGATCAGCAGGATCTTATTTTCCTTATTAAAGCCAAACTGCTTTAAAAATCAAGGTGATTTTTGTCTGATATGAAATGGGAATGAAGCCCCACGCCTGCAGACACCTGAGCTGCTGAAGCACACCTTCTCCTCCTACTTCAGCCAACACTGGATTATTAGGCCCCAAAAGATGTGGCAAGCATATGGTTAAAATCATATCACCCTCTGGACAAATTCAGCCTGAGTACACCCACAGGGGTATCAAAAGCAGTTGCAGGTGCTGGAGTGTTTTTAATAAGCACAACTCACTGAAAGTGTCGAGCAAACCACTGCAGTGCATCTCTGGGAAGTGGCTGAGATGCCTTCTGATTTGTGTCCTGGAGGATTAGCAGGCACCTTGGGCTGAAAGGGTGAAATCTACTCTCTCATGGCCCCAAGCCACCTTCCTGGTGCAGAACTGGGAGAAAAGACAGGATGGGCAGAGAGATCAGGTGCCCCTCGGCAGGTGCTGAGGCTGGGGATGAGCTCTGCTGGGTACGTGTGCCCAGGGGAGCTCTGGCACCAGTGTCCTGCACGCTGGGAGCCAAGGCTGAGCATGAGGGCTCTGCTGCGTGGGCACTGCTATCTTCATTCAAGGCAAGAACTATGACGTTATAACTTTGTAGACAGTAATTAGGTATGCAGACAGCCTGAGGTGAGACCACTTCAACCTTGACTTCAGAGAGTGAGGTTTGAGCTTTTTTATTTTAATACTTGGGAAGAATTGCAAATGGTACCACGGTAGGGACTTGCTGCAGCTGGGGCTGTGTGGACCTTCTGGGCATGGTTCTCTCTGAAGCAGCCAAGGGAGAAGTCCTGCTGCAAACTCCTACCCCCATCAGCAGTCGCAGAGCATGGTGGTGGGCAGGGTTTCCTCACAAACTGGAACTTTCCCCTGGAAGAGCCCACGTGTGACAGCAACAACTAAGAGCTGGTCAGATCTACCAGGTCACTCTCATAGTCTTCTGCTCCTCTGGGAATTTCACGGATTGAAACATGGAGAAACAGGAATGTACATTAAGGAAAGGCCTCTCCAGTTTTGGTGGTAAAATTGAACGTTACCATTTAAGCTGAATAAACAAGGGACACATACAAAGAAGCAGCTCAACTGTTCATACTATCTTCAAGCCAAGTCCAAGGTGGTGGAGCCCTCCTTTGGATACCCACAGTGGTTTTATCCCAAACACACCCATTTCCCAACACCTCAGCACTGCAGCAAGGTGGATTTTGCCTTTGGTGTGTTCTAGGAGCTGACGGAGCTTTGCTTGTTGACACCACAGCCTCTCCCAGCTGCTCTCCTAGCAGCATTCCAGGCGCTTGTCAAAACATGTCCCTGGAATGATGCGTGCAGTGACCTGGGAAAGCCATGGTCACCCTGAGGTTCCCACCCCTCGAGCACACAGGCCATGGCTTTACATGTGTGTCAGGAAGGGACAGAGGGGTGCTCTGGGCAGGAAGACCCAGCTTTATGAAGCAGGGAGGTACCTGCAGCACCCAGGGGCCAGGTAGGGGACACTTGCTCGAGCATCACTCCCAGTGCCAGCAATCCCCTCCATCTGCACAGCCTGGGGAGGAGGTGGATGCCAGAGCCCTTGTTGGTGTCTGAGCTGTCCTGCTCCCCCATGCTGGCATCCCCCTGCCCACCGACTGACCATAGACATCCCAAGGCTCCTCCTGTCCTCTGTGCCAAGTCCCAAAGTCCCCAAAGAGAGTGAAGCTGATGGACTGGATGTGTGCGAGCATCTCTGCATCACCGAGTAGGAAAAACCCTTTTCCTGACCGTTCCCTGCCTAAAATGAGGTGTCTCTGTAGGGATGAAAGCCCTTTATCAGGGTGGGGGCTCTCACTCATGAGGGGTCCGTAGGTGAGGGGCACCAGGCCACCTGTGCTCTTGGGCAGAGGTTGAACATGCTGCAGTTTTATCACAGAACCAGGAGTTTGCCATGCCTCAGATTCACAGCGCTGGAAAAAGCTGTGGCTTCTGGCAAAGGTTAATCAAAATGTATTATGCTACAATTAATAAAGCGTGCCTTATGAACCCAGCTGTCTAAAAGGGTCCAAACGTGCAGTGAGCTCCTCACAAGTCAGATTACAGGAATGACTGTGTTATCTGCAACACCATGGAGTGATGCAGATTAAAAAGTTGGAAATGCTTTGTAACAACCAAAACACCTCTATTGGGAGTTTCCCCTCTTATTCTATTACCTGAAAATTCTGCTTCATCTCAGGGTTCTACAGCACAGAGGGGTAAGGAAAGGAGAAGCGGTTTGGTTAAATTTCTCACTAACGTTTCAGCTGGTTTAGTAACATTTATTTTCACGTAATGACAAAGTCCACAGCGTATTTGTTTCCCAGAGAACAGGCAGATCTGTTCTTTGTCTTTCCCTTAAATGTAGCTGTAAATGAGCGAGTCCATGGCCGAGATCCCTGCCCCTCCTAGGGAATTGTACCACGCTGAGATAACTCCTTTTTGACTCATTTTCTACCCAAAGTTTATCTGTTGTCTCAGACTCCAGGTTTATTTTATCCCTTTCCAGCTAAGGTGTGTTTTGTAGATGCCGAGTTTCACCTGATCTATCAAAATAGAAACTTGTGATAACATCTAGAGCTGTCTATAATGATTCAGTGGCTTGGCTGCCCTCACACCAGCTCAGGGATAAACTGAGGGAAAAGCAAGCAGCCTGGGGGCTGCACGGCTGCTCCGGAAAACTTCCCCGTTTTTATCAACATTAAAAATATTGGCAATGAACAGTCTCACTGCGGGACTGGGTGTCCTGAGGGGTTTTCTCACAGGCAGGTTGCTGGAGCCTTTCTGCTCCCATGCCATCGCTGTGGTCCCTGGCAAGCGTCTGTGCCGGTTCCACTCCTCCAAATGGAGAAATATTGATTAATCACTAGCAACCAGCCCAAGCCCCCGGGGATATGATAAATAGCTATGCAAACCTCTCACAGAAAGATGCTCTGTTATCCCCGTGAAGGAAATGGAAGAAGGCAAACAAATAAAATCCTGTGCACGCAGGAATTTCTCCCTCCTTTAGGGAGTCACCTGTTGGTGAGGCTTCCAGGTGGGCTAAGAAAAAGTACGCACAGCGGTTTTGCAGTCACCCCCGGCCGAGGGGGATACAGACGGGGTGTGCGGGGTCGTTTCCCTGGCCAAAACTGGAATCCCTGGGGCAGGAGCGGGATCCCGGCGCGTCCCCCGGGAACATCCCGCCTGCTCCAGCGCGCATAGGGAGCGGGGACCTCGTTCCCCCAGGCTTGTGCGACCGAGGGGGGTGGGCTCGGGAAGCGATCTGGGATGGAGGTGTTAGCACGGCGGCGAGACAAAGCCCGGCAAGGCAGAGCCCGGCAAGGACCGGGCACGGGGCGTTCGCCGGCGGGGAAGCCCCGCTCCCCCCCCGCTGCCCTCGGTGGCGGCGCGGCCCCCCCGGCAGCACCCCGGGCCCGGAGGAGGGAGGCATTCCTGCCCGCGAGGGAAATAAGAAGCCCCAGACCTGTTGCCATCAGAGCACGCTTTACTTCGGCAGCCCCTCGGGTCGGGACGGGCGGCT
>VZRW01002262.1:9065-259747 GCA_013398125.1 Aegotheles bennettii
TTTTTTTAATTTTTGCCTCCCTGCCAAATGTCCCCTACCTGCTTTTTCACCTGCCTCTCTCACTTGGATGGTGTGTGATGCTTATCCTCAGAAAAGTCACCATTGTTGAATTTATATTTAGTATAAACTCACACACAAACCTGGGAGGGGGAAAGGTGGCAACAGAATGAGAAATACAGCAACTTGAAGATGTGTATCTGCATGTGTATTCTGCATTTTACAAATGTGAAATATAGTGCATAGTGCTCTTCTTGGATTTCTGATCTTGAATTTTGTATGATGAGTTTAAATTTCTGTTGAGTTTATTCCTGTTAGATATATTCAAAGATGAAACAGTTTCTCAATGTCATGAGGATTCCAAGATTAGATTAAAAGCTTGTTCTGGATGTAAATGCTGAAATCTAGAGTTAAATAATTTAGTAGTTGATGATAATATTCACAGAATGAGTAGTAAAATTAACAATGTTGAGTTATAACATGAAATTTATCATCGATACAGTAAAAAAGAAATTATTTGTACTCCACATTCGGCATTGTACATATAACTAGAATAATGATGCTTCTTGCCAACGTTCTTTGAAGCAACAGGTACAGGACATGGCCAGAAGCAGAGGATTAAGCTTGAACAAATCAGTGATTTTATCAAAGATTTTCTTTTGAAATTCTCTTATTCTTCAAAAGAAAAATGTATTAAAATTCCTTGGTGTATGGGTATGCTAGAAAACATGCATTTCTGTATCTTCATGTATGATTTTTGGAGGTTGCTTTGACACTTGTTGCATTTTCATTTTGTAACACATAATAACTAACTTCTTTTTTCCTTCCATTTGTTTTTGCTTTTTGTTTTGTTTTGTTTGGGGTTTTTTTAATCATGCAAAGTAAACATGATTCAGGATGTTCCAGGGGAAGTTCTGTGGGCTTCACTATTCAAGATACCAGACTACCAGACTAGCTTGACACAATGGATCCCTGAAGGCTGTTAATAACCATAATTGTATAAATGATGCATGTGTTTAGAGTGTTCAGATTTTTATCCCAAGAATTTTTTTTTTCCCATATGAAGAGTAATCTCCCCCTTCAGGAAACCATTACAGTTCAGGAAAGATGCTTTATTAAGCTCCTGACTTAGAGTGCTTTGAAATAGCCTGGATGTTAAGTGCATACTGAAGAGTTGTAGTAACAGTCATCCCACTTCTTTCCAGACACAGATTTAGTGTGGCTTTATTTCCTACCAAGTCATGTAAAATGTCAAGGAGGGAAAAGGAACTGTGTAATGTATCAAGTGGTCTGGGGCAGCATCATGACTTGATTACAGAGGATAAAAATCCCAACACTGTAAATCTGGGTTTCATTAATAGATTTGGACTCTAACAGGGATACTTCACCAGGACTCTTTTCAGTGTTTTTTTTTACATACTGCATGTTATTTATAAGCATATGTGTGTTTTATTACTGAAAGGATGAGGGTTTATTTTTTTAAATATTAAAGGGACAGCTCTATTTACAATCATATGTGTGTATTCCCAGCTGTGTATACATGTAAGCACTTTATTCAATCTTATACACTAGTTTGCACTAAAATTTATGCTAGCTTTTCTGTTTTCTTCCAGGGGAAGACCCTGAAACAAGAAGAATGAGAACTGTAAAGAATATAGCAGACCTGAGACAGAATTTGGAAGAAACTATGTCCAGCCTTAGAGGGACCCAGATAAGCCACAGGTATACAGGTTTTGTGTAGACTGCTAAAAATTTGGATTGTAGGAGAGTATTACTCATTACTGAATGAATTAGAGACTTGCAGGAAAAAATTAACTATCACACTAACCATACTGTTTGCTAGACTGCCTCAACTTAAATGTGACTTTAGTGTACTTTACTGTAAGTGTCTTATACAATCATTCACAAAGATGGTGATTGTTTCCTATACATCTACTTAGAAGCCTATAACATTTATTTTAGGTTAGTTTATACGTAGATGTTATTGTGTACATAAACACGTGTGCACATGCAGATGCATACAGACAGAACTTTTTTAAAAAAATAGCCTTTCTTCCAGCCTTTGCTTTTCCTTGCTTCTCAGGAACAGAGAAAGCACAGTTCACTGACTTCTTCATTTTGTTTGGCAGCACGTTGGAGACAACTTTTGACAGCACTGTGACTACTGAGGTGAATGGGAGAAGCATACCAAGCTTGACAAGCCGGTCCACCCCAGTGACTTGGAGGCTAGGGCAGGCCAGTCCCCGGCTGCAGGCAGGAGATGCCCCATCCTTGGGCACTGGTTATCCTCGCAGCAGCGCAAGTCGCTTCATACACACAGACCCTTCTCGATTCATGTACACCACCCCACTTCGCCGAGCAGCGGTTTCTCGCCTTGGAAATATCTCACAGATCGACATGAGTGAGAAAGGAAGTGGTGATTTGGACATGTCCTCCGAAGTTGATGTTGGTGGCTACATGAGCGATGGGGATATTCTTGGGAAAAGCCTTCGAACTGATGATATCAATAGTGGGTA
This sequence comes from Aegotheles bennettii, assembly GCA_013398125.1. NCBI lineage: Eukaryota > Metazoa > Chordata > Aves > Caprimulgiformes > Aegothelidae > Aegotheles > Aegotheles bennettii. The sequence continues at coordinate 11,579 of VZRW01002262.1, forward strand.
AGTAGCACTTCTTCCCCATTTAAACTAATGCATGACTGGCAGGTTTAAAAGGATTTTTCTAACAAATTCTGGCACACAAGTGGAAGTTTCATTATGGTTGCTACATAAAAATATACGTATTTAAAAAAACAACAAAAAATAAGCCCATAATCTGCCAGTGATGTTCTCACCTACCTTCTAATTCAGTTCTCCTTTAACATCAACATGTCTTTGCTGTGAATTTTGATAAGAGCATAGGTAATTATTACTTGCTGGAATTTCTTAGTTATCTGGTAAGCCAGCATCTTGCATTGTTTGCCCTGATACAAATCTTCTTTCAGTATTTTTATGTTTTATTTGAGATGGTAGATATGGTATTGATGAAAAACAGTTGCTGACAGGCCTGACTTTCTGAATTTCCACTTCAGATATTGTCTAGCGTAGTCTGTGTTGTAGGCCTTTACTGCAGTTTTTCAACGGTGCACATTATCTGAGCTGTAGGGATATCTTTTCATAGAAGAGTAGGTCGGTCACTCTCCTAGCATACCCAGGAGGAAGAATGACAATTATTTTTATTTTTTATTTCTGTTTGCTTAATCAATTGATGAATTTGGGATATTGCATTCCCTGATTTTCAAATTACTATTTTACAATTCTTATATCAATCTTATGAACGTAAGTCACATCATATCTATGTTAGAACTCCTAGAGCATCATTTTAAAAAAAGCGTTTCTTATCCTTAAATTCAGTGCTGTTGTTGGCATCTCAAGGCTGCTTGGTGACTGAGGTAACATTGGGTTGAACAGGAGTCCTGCAGAGTACATGGCCATGTCACAGCACACTACTTCACTGTGTATAAATTTAGGACTCTTGCGTCAATCTAATCTTTTAGTTTGAAGTATTGCTATGATTAGAGAATGGTGACTGATGAAACTGGATATGATACATTCCTAAAGGCAAATGTAAGTCTGTGATCAAAGCCCTCTCTAGAGTAGTGTCTCACCTCAAGCACCATCCAAAGATAAATCTCTAGAAAAAGAATAATTATAAAGAAAGCATATTTCTGTATCTCCCTGATGCACTGTCTCAAAGATCTGTGAATGTAACACTGCTGACAAGGTTGTCCACAGCATAGCATTAGTGGCTGTCAAGTAGGATGCCATAGTCATGTATGCTAGAACAGAGAAAAGACATATGGTAAATGTAATACTTTAATGTCTGAAGATCCTTTATCATAAAGGGAGTATAAAAGCTGCCTTTGATGGATGCATGGGTTTATTTAAAAAAAAAAAAGATAGGGGAATGCTTTGCAGTGCCTGATGAGTTGTATTAATTAGCTAATCACATTAGAGAATTAATATAGTCATCTTGTGCGACTTTTCTTTGCATCTGTAATAAGGATGACTCAATAGACAGTAAGTTGCAATGTGCTCAGTTAACATTTTTAGGTGCAGTAAATGTTAAAAACAAGTTAATAAGCTCTGAAAATTCAAAATTCATTGAGGCATGTAAAGTCTTATCTCCTTTATGCCTCTTCCATTTTCAGTTTAATTACTTTAAACACTTGGGGACAGGAATGCAGCAGTAATTAGAATTAATGTGAGGAAAGCCTGTTGCACTTGTTAAGACTCTCCATTCAGGCCTTACTTTTAGAGGAAAAAATCCATATAGACTGGATTGCCTTCAAACCACATCTAAATTTAATATGCAATTCCAGAGCCTTGGAATCTTCTTCATAATTCTCCCCTAGCTAAATAATATGTCAAAAAGTCTAAATTTTGTCTTTAATAAAAGGATAAATCTCATGTGTGAGTGTGACTGTCAATTTACCTTCCAAAATAAATTTGAGGTTACTTTCTGCAGACTCCAGATATCAGGGTTTTAGAAATCCCTTGTTGAACTTCACACCAAATCTTACCAGCTCATAAAATGCCTTAGAGTTTAGTTAAAAATAAGCAAATCAGCCCTTTGTGTTTTAATGCACTTGAAATTACCTTCATCCAGATTGCTGCCAGGCACACAATGCCTGTCTCAAACTTTAGCTGTTGCACAGAGCTACGCTACCGCAGCTTTTCTCTCAGAATCTGCACTGGCTCACCCACCCTGAGCCATGGGGGTGGGGACTGGTGCTCCTGGGCTGCTGTATTAGCCCCGCAGTCTCTGGGACAGTTGATTTCAATTAAAGCAGTTCCCAGAGGGAACTGCAGGGAGAGGACCAATAGAACACCTGGAGCACCAGTGGTGTGTTTGCCTTGGTTTGTGCCTGGGAGTCTGTGTAGAGTTATTAAAATTAAATGTTTGTGTACTTGGACACACGCTTTGACTGAAGGATGGATTTGAGTGGCACCACTTAGTGGATCAAGGAGAACTTGTGCTAAAAATTATATGCATAGGGAGTGAACTCCAGTAGAGCATTTTAGCCATCATCCTAACTTTGGGACTATGCTTGTTTCCATAAACCTGTAAATTTTCTTTGAGCAGGTTCACAGAGTATACCAAATGTTTTTTCTGTGTATGTATACTTCTATGTTAAGTGCCACACATGTGCATGGTCCTTTACAAAAAAAATGTGCAAACTCTGTACTAAGTTGCTACACTAAAGTTACCAAAAACTACAAGAGGAAAACATAAAAAACAAGAACCTACGAGGGAAGACAGTTTGATGAAAGGTCCTTTGAGAAAATAATGGACAAGTCTTGAGAGTAGGAGAGGCTTGTGGTACTACTCAATTATATGTACTAAGCTCTAGGTAGGCTTTCCAGAAATTATTGCTGCTGCTTAAAATTCAGAAACTTCTAATGGTTCTCTACTGAGTAAGCAGCACTACACTCACTATTAAATTCATTAGTCATTCATTATAATGTGAAGTGGTAGGAATCAAGCTAAAGGAACACAGAAACAGATTCTTAAATGTTGTTATAAGGGCTTCAGCAGATATCTCTTTCGTATCTGAACTATTGCATCCCAGCAGGGACTATGGATTTGCATTCTCAATTTCTGTTCCCATTTAGATGGATGCTACTGATTTCCGTCCCATCCCCCCCCCCCCTTTTTTTTTTCTTTTTTAATGAAGGCTGGAAGGGACCCTGAGCAACCTGATCTAGTGGAGGATGTCCTTGCACATGGCAGGGGGGTTGGACCAGATGACCTTTAAGGTCCATTCTAACTCAAGCTATTCTGTGATTCTGTGAATTATGTTTCTTGCATCTTGTGCTATTATTTGACAAAATTGCAGTACTGAAAATGTACTTAAAATTTTTGAAGCTCCTTGAGGGTTTCAGTCTAAATGTATTTTAATAGAACAAGCTGCCCTGTAAGCCAACACAGAAAAAGACAAATACTCCTAGAAAATAGTCCATTAACTTTAGTGAAACATGGTTTCCAGGCGACTGCATTTTGCACTGATTGACCATACATTTATTTTCAGATACATGACAGATGGAGGACTCAACCTATATACAAGAAGTCTGAACCGAATACCAGACCTAACTGCCTCTCGAGATGTCATTCAGAGAGGGGTTCATGATGTGACTGTGGACGCAGACAGGTAACAGTGCTCTGTTAAGTGAAAAGCTACCTGAGCTTACAGATATTTTTTATCCTTCATATCTGCTAGTATATTGCCATTTTGTTTATAAGGTATAGCAAGAGAAAGCAAGCCTCTGAGACTGCTAGATTTCTGAGCACACAATAAGCCAAATATCACAATGATCAGGGAAAAAGCAAATTTATCACATGGGAAGGGAACTTCGGAAGAATTTATTGTTGAAGATGTAAGAGAAAATATTAAGAAGCCCAGCCCTTACTTGCAGTCTTGAATCTCTGAAACAGGACATGATTTTTACAGTTTGCCTTGTGAATTGATGGGCATAGGGAGAATACACATGGTCTCTAGGCAGCAGAGAGCTTGCATGTGCCTGGCGAAGTGGGTCAGAACATGCATTTGGAGTTGACTGGAACCAGAAACCTGATCTTCTCCACCTGTTTTGCCCTCTGTGGGTGTCAGAAAAAGGCAGTACCCGTGAGCAGTGGGAAGTGAGAAGTGAGGTTATGTCTCATTGTCTATGCAGTGTGAAAAAAGGAACAACACTCTCCTGCCTTTGTATGTGTATATATGGGTATGAGTATAAACACATGCTCACACTAGTACTTCTGCAGATTAGGCAAGAATTTTCTGTTTCTTTTCCTTGAGCTTAAAGTAGATTCATATTGGTGGCTTGTATCCATGTCTGAGAAATAAAAATTCATAACCCAACTTTTTCAGAACTTGGAGCTGTTAGCTCTAAGGTTTTGGTCAGACCACCACAGAGATAAGGCGCAGCTGTGAAATTTGGCAGTCTTCAGTTTTAGGGGGTTGATTTCAGTCCCATATTTTTAAAATCAAGTTTTCTTTAAGAAAAAAAATGTATTTAATCTGGGAGAAAATGTTCACAAAATGGCTCTGGTTTTACAAACCCAGCAAATTAGTTGAAGAAGTTCTAGGATGTTAACCTAGATATGATATAATTTTTACTTTCCACAGTTTTTGGGTAAAAATATATCTGTGGCACAAGTCAGGGATAGTCTGCATTAGTCAAAGAGTGCATCAGGATAAAGAAGATAATTTTCATCTAGAGAACCAGTTACTTAGAAAAGAAGGTTACTTTAGCTGACATATTAGCATTTGATGAACTTGCAGAAAAAGCCCATTTTAGATAGCAATTCAAATGAACACAGCTCAGTTCATTGGAACACAAGCATTGTCATGATGCAAAGACCAGAGAAAGTATACAGTAGGCGTTTAAGAAAATAATTTGGATAGAACTCAGGCAGTAACAGAAGGAGAAAATGAGATGTGGGCAGGAGGGACTTTTGCGGAGCTCTTTATGTGAGAACAAGAACCTTAAGCTCAAAGTGGGAGAGAAAGTAGAAAATTTAGAGACTGAGAGTCATGTAATTAGAGACAGAGAATGTCACTAGCCCCCGCATTTTTGTACATCTCTATATCATTTTTTTTCTCCTTGGAATGAAGTTATTAGAGTTCTTCCCACTATGCAATATTCACACCCAAGTTTCAAATCACACACATTTTTCTTAAAAAAAAAGAGGTCCTAATTAAGGGATTTTAAAATTTTTCTTGGTATTCCTCAAGCTCTAGATGCCATTCAAACACTTTGTGTTTGTTTTGGTTTGAAGTGTTACTTAGCAATGTATGTGCTAGTTTGTTCCATATAGTGCGCAGGTACATACATATATTGCATGTGAGACCACGGGGAGGTTATCATCAGTTCTCCATTAGTGAGATTGTCCAGCATTTCCTGATATATAAATCTGTCTTGGTTTGTTTATACAACTTTGTCAGACTGGCTGAAAATGTTGTGCTAAAAACTACTCTGCTGTTTCTTAGTCTTTTATCTCTGCGTCTATTGCTTGCCAGGTTGTGGAGCAGGGACTTCAAACTCGTCAGGAAATTATTTTGGGTCTTGAGTGAAAAGCTGACCAATTTTAGGCAAGATACAAGGCTTTTAAAAAGATTAAATTAATGTGTATTCAGGAAAGATTTATTTGATCTCAACAACTAAAATTTCAATATATTCCATCTTCACTGTGTATTTGCAAACTGCTCTTGACATTAGCATCCTGCATGAGCAAGCCCCAATGTAATTTTTGGGCTTAAAGCCTACAGATGTGAAACAGGATTTACTCTGTAATGACTGCTTTCCCTTATGTGAAAAATAAAGGCTGGACTCCTGTGCTCTTCTGGACCCTCTAAAGAGGATGTCATGGAACAAACTATATACTATCATGTAATTAAAAACCTTATTATATTGCGGAGGCATAAGGGATTCAAATTATGGATGTTCAGACAATTCTGGCATTTCTTGACCTTTCAGTGCTTGATTTTTACAACCTTAATCATGCTTTGTTGACACAGAGAGGGGTTTGTGTATAAGTGTATGCTGTTTCTTGAAGAAGCAAAAAGGTATCTAGGAAGTGAAAAAAAAATTAATGAGTTCTGATGATAACAAAAGACATGCTTGCTAAAATGTATCACAAAAAACCTGTATTAGATCAAACACACACAAAAAAATTGTTTATACTGGTCTTCAACAATGTGTGTCACATTTATGCTATGAAATCAGGTGGAAAAAACAATACAGAGATTGCTGAGACTCTCACTTTGTTTGGCAGGATAGGTTTTGGTCCTTCACAACAGCAGCTACTGAAGATTTCATCTTATCTCGCATAGCATTTTAGATCTTATTTTTTCTACTCTGAAAAAATAATAGGATTTGTGTTGGGTCTTCAAGTTATGCCTTGCCACTGGTATGATGAACTTCTGTGAAAGGATTATTGTCCTCTCTATCATCCCCATAGATATGTGAAGGACATATGCATTTTCTCTATGGTTTCATTAGTATAAGCCTTTTTCATAATTGGCATGATTTGCCCTGGCCTTTCTGTTGTAAAGGACTCTGCTGACATCTCTGTGCAGGCAGAAAATAAATTGTATCCTGCAAATATCTGATTTATATTAGCAGACAGGATAGAAGTTTCTGTATTCTGTCCATCACTAGAGCCAGCAACTTTTGCTGACAGCAACTCCATGGGCTTTGTGAAAGTTGAACTTGGGTTTTCTCTGACAACCTAAATTACAGCTTCAGCTTGTATTTTAAAACTTTTTTTTTTTGGGAGCTGACAGTACAATATTCTTCAGATATGTGGACTGATGATATCTCTAAGGGTAATGCCATTTCTGGCAAATGTATGCTTTCAGACTGATTCTCACTTAATAAATCAGGAATAATTCATTGAAATTAAGAGCATGGAACTACTATAAAAAGACAATCAGGTCCTCAGTTTGAGTCCACTCTAAATTGGTTTCACTCTACGTCTTGCCAAAAAGCAAAGGGTTGAAGGATATCCGTGTGGAAACCTAGCCTGAGAGAGCTGATCCAAATAATATTAAATTTCTCTTTGAACAACTTCAAAAAAAGTTAAATTTGTGAATGCAACACAAGCCAAGGCTTAAATGTTGCTTGCATACTGCTCTGGAAAGCATATTGGTGTAGAAAGGAACACAGCATATTTGCTTGTTCTAGGGGAAGAATTGTAATGGTACAGTGAAAGGCTGAAGGAACACTGGCAGCATCAGATGTCAATGTCTGTATCATCGTTCTTTTGATTTTTTTTCTAATATGGACTTTTTTTTGCTCTATGAATGCTTTTTCCTTGCAATTTACCTTGCTTCAGATAATGTAAGAAATTAGAGAAGAAGATGGATTCTCTGCAGCAGGTGTAACTTGGGATGTGGCTAGGAGAGTTCTCAGTGATGTGATATTACTTTTGTTGTTCTGTCTTCCTACTCTACACTCTAGCATTTGCCTGCAGGGACTCTTAGAGGAAGTATTTGGGGAACATTCTTGGAATTCAAAACCCTTTTCAAAGTAAGATGAGCCAAAAGAGATTAGCTGTAAGCACATAAAATGAATTATGTCTTTGCGAAGAATAAGGTTTATTGAAAAGTAAGTTGCAGTGTTTCCAAACCACCCTGTGTTGTCCATAAAAACTGTTAGGAAAGTTTAAACAAGCCTCTTTAGAAGGGTATATAGCTCCACTGACTTCAACCATTGCCCTGCCACTCCCTATACCTACTGAATTTTGTGTACTGTATCAAAAGCCACAATTTCCTTCACTTTCATCAGTCAATAGTCAATGTAAGTTGTGCAGCCACTTTCCCCTCACAACCCAGGAATGTACTAGTCTTTTGTTTTAACCTTTTCTTTGAATGAAGCCCAAAGTTTTAAAGGTAGCATAAGCTGCTTAGTGTGCTTTTATCATGACCTGCTTCAGCTACTCTGCTGTTGCCTTGAATCTGAGCCCCTGTTATACAGAGTTCTTGTGCACCGGGAATCTTTAAAATGCTTCCACCATCTGTCATATTGCAGAAGATTTGGCAGTTATCTCAGACTAGCTCAGGCTGGCCTGTTTATTCTCAGCCAAACCATAATCACCATAATACATTATTAATTATAATTATAATAAAATAATTCCAGATTTTGCCTGTAGTTTATTAACTAACTTCCTGCATGAATGACTATAAGTCATCTTCTGCTGTTTGTCTGAGTAGATGAGCCTTGAGTTGGAATATTGTACTTTTGGAAAAGGAACTTTTCCAGAGTTCAAAGGGGTATTGAATTGGGAGCACTGTTTCATAGGGTTGGTAGTATCAGAAAAGGCAGTGACTTAAAATCCTAATAGAATACAATGCCTGTTCTCATGCTATAAAGTTTTGGCAGCACATTGAAATTGCTGATGTTGTTCAGAATTTAACCCTCAGGGATGTTGTTCAGTGGACAGACGTACTTTATCTATTGCTTTTCTATCCACATCATAGAATCATAGAATGGTTTGGGTTGGAAGGGACCTTAAAGATCTTAAAGGGGGGGGGCAGCCACAACTACTTTGTGCAAATATAGCTCTAGATGCTTCTGATGCTTCGTAAATGCTTCTGTGTAATATGTATTTCAGCGCTGCATTAATACCATGCTCTCTACCATGTGTCCCTGCAGTTTAGTGTTGATGTGATCACTGTTCCGCCGTGTTGCAACTATTACCTGTTCTGTTTGGTGCTTCTGGTAGCAGAGCAGGATTTACTATGGATAGTTAAAGGAATTGTATGTAGCACAGTATTAGAGCTGTTCACTGTGTGCACACATTCAGCTCTCTAACCTTTCCTCTGTATCCCAACAGAGCCATGTCCAACTCTGGGTATCAGTGTCTATGTCAATAATACAAATATTCATCCCATAGATATGAACTAATAAATAAATAATAAAATATAAAATAGATATGCCTACTTCTTGCCATTTAAGACTTTCTTGGGAAAAAGTAACTTTTGCCACAAATCAACGGCATTGTGTAGGGAGGCTTCCCATACCTTCCCATTTGCCTTCACCATTAAGTATGCCTGTGATTGCTATTCTGTGCACAACCTAAAAAAGTCATTATAGATGTTAAAGTCAGCATGGTTAATCCAATTGTATGATCTGCTATCATTTTCTTGGCTGTGATTTTACAGTATTAGTAGGTTCTTAGGATATTGAAATAATTATAAATATCTATTACTCACTATTTTGCAGTTGTTACTCAGATATCTCCAGAAGCCATAATTAAAGAATCTCTCTTGTGAAGTAATTTAAATTTTAAACTGTTTTTACTATTGTTGCTCTGTTCTATACTTTTAATCTTCCATAATTTCTTTCCACAGCTGTTGCTGTTAACATTTCCCACCATTTACTTTTATTATTCTCAAATGATCCTGCATTTTCATAATCTCTGGTGTAAATCTTTCCTCATTTCAGCATCTGTTAGGCTGTTGAGAAGTTACTAGTTAGAAGTATCTATTTCAATGTGTATCTCACTATTGTTTTTGGAAACTAAGAATGCTAAATTTAAGTACCTAAAGCATAAATACGTGTTTGTCCATGCGTGAAGAGCGGAATAATTGTGTCAAAACAAGCACTCCTGTTTCTTTGGCTCATTATATTGTTTTGTTGTCCTTTGAGGATAAACACCTTATTTTCAAAGGCATAATGAAAAAAAAAAATCAGCAATATTATTTTGTTCATCATTATTAATTTAGAAATAATGCTATTTGAATTGAGTATGACTTTGTTTCTGGTCATGATTTCAAAAGCAAGGATTTGGACAATATAAAGTAAGCAGAGCAACTGGACTTTGATCTAATTTTGTGAGGTTTTCCTAGTTGTTTTAAATATCTATGGAAATTGCCCATAGAACCACAAACCAAAATGTGGAAACATTTAACAGCTGTGTGAGTATTTAAGGTCAGATACTGTATTTATATCAGTGACATAAACAAACTGCATTGTTAGCATGCTGTTGTTAGTATGTTAAACTGTCATGATCCTGCAGCATCATGTCTGCAGACACATTTCTTTGCACCCGGCTTACATAAGGAAATGACATTCAGAAAAGGCAAGAGTAGTGCATGGCAGATGTTTACTTTAAAACAAGACCAAGCTGCAAGTGATTATGTGAAATGAATGACAAATGAAGTTTTCTATCTTTTGTTTTTTGTCTAGTGACAGAAAGAGTGACAATGTCAACTAATTTCAGTTTACATGAAAAAGGAATTATGGAAATTAGTTTTTAAACTTTTGCAAGAAACGAATTACATTCTTATGCGTTCTTAAATGAGCTGAGCAACCAAAGTTTGGCTGTTTACAGCTGACATATTTAACATTCTCACAAATCTACTTTTTCAGAGTGGATGGTGTGAAGTTAGGTATTAATGTCATACAGTCTATTTACATTCTTTATTTCTGCTGTCTCAGTTAGGTTTGGATACTTAAAAATTATTTGAAGTGAGGCTGGATGGACTTTATTGTATGTTAACAGATTGCTAAACTTCCTTATAGAAAAAATGCAGGTGATTTAGGTTGCAATCTACTTCTGAAGAAAGTACTAACATATTTAATAAAAAACTACTTAAGATGGAGTTTACAGTTTCAGCAGAAGTATCATTTTGGTCCACTACTGTACTTGATTGTTATCAGTGAAGACTAATATACTGCCTTCCTTATGTTAGAAAAAAACATGAGTAGCAGGATTTACATCATTACCCAAAATGCCCTAGGCTCGAATATAAAATTAAAGAACTTGAATCTCCTGTGTGATACATATTTGAGTCCTGCAGTCAAGAAATATATGATGTTCTTTAAAATGTCTTGAATTGTTTGATGGCTGGAGGAAAAAATGTTGCAATATTATTCTCCTGCATGGCTATTAAAACAAAAATCATATTGAAATTTGCAATAAAATAGGTGCAATTGATATTACAGTTCTAACATTAACAACACAGTGTATTTTAGATGTTTCATTAAACTGAATATAAAAATTGTAATTTTGATAATTTAACATTGGAGATGCAGCAGGTTGTGATCACTAAGTTGTCTTTTGTTCTAAATTGCCTCAGAGAGATCTACTTCCTTATGAAGTTAAATATTCTTGTTTCTTACTTAAGTAATTTATTAAAGAACTGTTTTTATAATAGCTACTTACCAAATTGAGGTAGTGCTTGGTACGCATATACATGTAAGCTTGGCAAACCAAACATACAAATTATAAGAATGTTCCAACTGACACTTTCCTATAAAGTAATTCATTTGAAATACTATAAAAATCCCCTGTCTTGGATCCATTAGGTATAAGTTCATTTTAAAGAACATTTGGCAGCTTCAGCAGACCTCTAAAATTATGAGAAACAGAAAAAAAATTGAGAGCCACATTATGTTGCACTTTTTTTGTACCTGCCAGAGGTAATGAGAAAGGGGTATAATGATCTGCTCTGACAGCTGCTTGCTGCTTTTTTGTACACCTGCTCTTCCTCCTAGTTGGCAGGTAGACAAAACAGGTAGGTGAAAGGAATGATAAATTTAAATTAAGCTTCACATCTTGAGGGTGCAAGTGCACATTTGCTGCTTGAGCTGTAAGACTGCTTACAGTGCAAAAGAGGAGAATCGCAAGGTTTTGACCCTTTCCCTTGCAATGTGCTGCTCTTAGAGCATAACTGTGCTGCTCTCTGTCCTGGGGCTGCAGGAAAGCAGCGATGTTCAAATTGGCAGTTGCATTGCAAGGTAACTTCATCATTAGTGGCTAAAAAAGATAGTCATAATGCAGGGAAAATTTGATCATGGGTTATCTATGATTAGATAAAGTTAAGAGATGGATGTATCTAAAGCTATGCAGGTTAAAAAACCTGGGGGGCCTTTTATTTTCCAGAAAAGGAAATGGACTTTCAACCCTGTAGTCTGGCTAAAGACAGTGTTCAAAGGGAGAGAACATGAAGGGAAAGCTGGGAAGGATACGGTGTGGCAGAAAAACTGCTGGCCATTGCAGAGAATACCCCTCACTGCAGGACTCTCGCTGTGAAGCACAACATGTGTTAACCTTTCTCTTGGAAAAAAAATCCCTCCATTTGCTTGTATCAACATTTTACTTATAAATCTTAACTATGTCACCTCTGAGACTTCTTTTGATGGAGAGAGGAAAAGAGAATCCTCCTCCTTCAATCTGTTCTGTAAGTGACATTGTGGAGGCTTCCTGCCCCTCCAGAGCCCCTTGTGACAACCTTAACTCTGCACAGGGAAATGTTTGGTGCAGCAATGTGCTTGGAGTTTGTTTTCTTTTGAAGTTACAGCACTAATCTCATCTGTATCTAATTGTTAAAACATTAAGTCTTCAAAGATTTCCTTTGTAAACAAAAGATTGTCATAACAATTTAAGCAGGATCAGATGTGTAAACTTAAAGAGTGGAACCCTCAATGCATTTTACAGATGAAGTTTTGTACAAAAGGATGCAGTATAGTTATAATTCAAACCTGCTTAGTGGATTGAATATGCTAAAATACATTATTTGAATGAAATTTAAAACATAGCTTTGCTTAATTACAATTTACCTGTACAGATAAGCTTTTAATCTATTATCTGTGTGCATCAGCTTTAATTTTCAATGTGCTAAACTTTCTCTTATGTTCCTTTTGGATGCATTATGCTCTAGATCCATTTCATACCACAGAATAGAATGTAAAATGGCTGCTAACCCTATTAATTGCTGTGTTGTCATTCCTCAAAGTGTTTTATCTAGAAATAAATCTTACTGATATAAGCTAGCAGCTTTTAATTATCATAATATTCAACAATTTTTGATCAGACACTCAGTATACTGACTTACAAGTGAAATTAAGATGTTTCAAATGGGTAGTATTTGAACAGTTTCTGGAAAAGAAACTATAGAGACAGAAAAAATTGTTATGTATTACATATCTTCTGACTGTTCATCAATTAACAGATTGATATTGACAGCCTACAATGTCTACATTGTGTCTACAATCTGAAAATGTGTCTACAATCTGAAAATTTGTTGATTCAAGCTAGAAATGCACACACAATTTTAGTAGCGAGATCATGAACTTTAGGAACAAGACATGAGGAATGAAGGTAGACTACTAATCTTCATTTTTTAAAATCAAGCCTAGATCTTTCTATAAGATATTTATTTCCAGATGGAAATACCGAAGTAGACAAAGTTTAATGAGTGTTCTGTGTCTGGGGTGGCTGGAGGACATGTAATGCTTTATGAGAGGGAAGTAATCAATAATGGTGTATAAACTTCAAGACTCATGAACCACCATCTGGAGGCTCTTATCTCTTTCTAGTGACTGTACCAGGAATGTAGCTAGATAGCTAGCTTTTGGTTTATGTTACATGACTGTTTTGGAGAATTAAAAAAAAACAAACAAAACCTGGTAATTTGGTTTTGTTTTGGTTTTTTTTTTTTTCATTTTAAATAAAAGAAAGTCCAGTGGAGCACTGCAGTGACAAGCCTCTATGTAGTTATATCAGCTGCAGCAGTCCCCTAGTGAAAAGAGTTACCTTCTGAGGGATTTTAGAAAGGCTCCATCTTAGAAAAAACAATTTCTGTACAGCAAAGTTATTGAAAAAGAAATCAGCATATTTCTTTAAGGTTAAAGAGTTATTATTTTTCCTTTTTGAGTGAAAATCCTTTCCCTCCATGAAAAGAATTGCCTCAGTGTGCCATGTGCAATCTTCTGATGGATAAAAAATATCTGAATTGGCTGTATTTTACAAGTATTCTCCCTTTGTTTAGTATAGAAATAAATTATGACCCCTTGTTTTGTACATCTTTCTTTCTCTTTAATCATTTAAATTAATGATACCAGCAATACTGTAGAGAAATGGATGAATATAAAGTGGATAAACTCAATGGAAAAGAATGTAGGAAAAATAACTTCTGTGTATTAAAAATAAAGTACGTTGGCAACAATAATTTATAGTCTTCCAGATAAAAGCTAATATCCTAACTAGATTCTCAATAGCTTTCCCTGAACAACTCTTTTTCATACATTTACCCATCATATTTGCTTTTGGATCAGCAATTCTCTTGGATCAGCAATATGAGAAATTTTAAGACTGGGCTTGTGTCATTCCGGTATGCCACTGAATTGCTGAGTAGTGGTAAGCGAGCCCCAAGAACTCCGACTCAATTTCTGCAGATTTCCATTGTGGGCAGTAAGAACAGCCTACATCACAGAAAAATTGATAGATAGTCTATTAATTTTGGACTGCTTCTTTGGTGATATTTTGTCAGATTCTTGGACCTGCTGCATCTATTTGGTACAACTCAGCACAAAGGCAATAAATACTGAAGGTAGCTGATCAGCAATGCTACATATAGTATTGGTTCTCCATCTGTAGTGGATTTGACTAGTGCTTACTGAGGGAACCATAACAATTTCCTTGACAGGAGCTCCATTTCTTACACTAGCCATGGCTTTGATACAAGGGGAAACTAAACAATGCAATATTCGTTGTCTTAAACCTGCAGGCATCTTCTCCACGCCACCCCACTCTGAAAACACTAGCTGTTGTCCTTTCTCCATAAAAGTGAAACCCAAACACTCAGTTCATTTCACAAACTATTGATCTGCCGAAGGAATTACGGCTTTGAGCTTCTCTTTCAAGAAGACAGCAGTGCATTTCTGGATTCACATTTGTGGCCTTGCCATAGGTAATTGTTAGGATGCCAAATTGCTATCAACATTTCAACTTCTTAAAATTTAAGAAGTTAATAATCAGTTTATTCTTTGTTTTTTTTTGGTAGATCACAGGTTTTGAAAGAGATTTCTATCTTGATAATATATCCTAAGTATCATTAAGAATTGGTAACAAGCTGCAGCTTCTTATAAATACAGTCTAACTAAAGGGACCTCAGGGGTTTTTTGTGAATGATCCTTCTAGAAAGTGAATACATCTTATAAAGCTGGCTTTGAAGGGTGTCTCCTGCTTTCCAGCCTTCTGTCCTGTTCTGCCCTCTCCCCTCTCTCCATATAGTGGGTACCCCAGAGGAAAAATAACAACATATATCGAGATATTCACTTAAACCTTTAGAAGACGCCTTGTAAAATTTACTGGGTATGGTATAAAACAATCTTGTGGCTGATCTATACTTCATGGACTACCAAAGCTGCCTCCCATCAGCCCCATGCTCAAGGAAAATACATACAGGATATGAGGTCACCTTTTTCCCTTCTGGCAGCTGTGATGTTTTAGACAAATCTTAAAAATGACGATTAATTATCAGTGCCATGCTAAGAGTCATTCGTATAATACAGCAGAGAACAAAGGACAGTGTTGTAATTTTTATGTGAAATAATTAATATATTTGGGAGAAGACTAATCAACACTCCAAGTTAATTTCTTAGGAAATTCTGCTGTTCATGCTACCAGTTTCTGGGAAACCACCTTGTCTTGTTTGAATAGCAGTTTTATGTTTCATGCCTGCTATCTTGGTTGCATTTTGCAAGGAGAAACTGGGATAAAAGCCCAGCATAACTCCTAGGAAGAGTGAACCCAACTTAAGTATCTCACACCTGGTTTTATAGGATTTGTACTTAAAAACCTGAGTCCAGCTGTCAGGATATAAATATGGTCTACAAAAGGAAAAATAGGAAAATTTAGGAAAAACAAATAAGGACCTTTTGATTAAAAAAATGAGAACTGTAAGCAATCTGATAATTTCAAGATGGCTTACACTGTGGCAGTCCCAAGACTGTAAATAAAACTAGATTTTCAAAGGACAGTGTTAAATTTTTACAAGTTTACTATTCATCTTTTAGGCAAACAGAAATACACCTGAGTGATCTTAAAACAACTGAATCTTCCACAGTTAATTTTCTTCTATTTCATCTTTGAATGCTTTTTCCAAAATATTGTTTGCCAAAGTGTGCCATAATGTAAAAATTATGCTATTGTGTTGTCTGGTCTTCCTGAATGGTATGCGATTAGATTCAAGAGCTGGATGCTTAAGTTGTAGATTTAGCAAATTACTTTCTCTTGTCATTTGACCCTAGAGAATTCCCTCAGGATAAATTTGTACATTGATATATATGTCACAGAAAGCCTTCGCTCTTTAAGGAAACTCCTCTAGACGTGAATCTTACTCCTTTTCCCTGTCATTTTTATTACACATAAGAAAATAAACACCAGTATGCTGAACCACTATGATTTTAGAAGGTGAGTATATATTTTTGCTGAAACAGTCTCATGAGAATATTGTGACTCTCTAAAATATTTAATCAGCCTAACATTTATTATACATGTTTTAATATTGGGCCCCACTAAAAAAGATGGAACAGCTCCTACACTGGGCCCCCCATGACGCCTGGTTTCTTCTGGGTCTCCAGTGCATACCCTACATGCAATACTCTGTTTGCCATTAAAAACTTCCTGAAAAGGATTGTGTTAGCACACTGTAAGTTTCCTTTATAGTCAATCAGAGAGTATTCAAAATTATTTAGTAGTTTCCTAAGCAATTCTTCAAAAGGAGCATACGTTAAAAGGGTAGTCAGAAAGTGACCTGTTGACCGGGCTGCACCCGGAGCAGGAAGCTTCCAGAGACACAGCAGAGAAGGGCCTTCATGAAGAAAATGCAAACTGTGTTGATAATTATGTATTGAAGGAGAGTTATCCTACTTCTCCTAATATCTGAAGTTCTTCTAAAGAGCTCAGAAGGACTGAAGAGCGCAGCAGAAGTGATGTGGCTCCCTGAGCTTCATGTCTCAGCTTTTGCCAGATGCAGTGTGTTGTCAAATGGTCACTCAAGAACCATTTGAGACTCTCTCAATTATAAGAAGCGTTTCACTAATTTGCATTCGTCCCCAGATTGTGTAAATCGAGACATAGCCTGGAGGCTTCAATGTGTTTTGAGTGCAACTGGGAGGGACGAGGGAATTTAACCTGCAGTAATTTTTAGCCAGATAAATGAGATAAAGGAGGAAAACTGTATTAAATCTAGATGAATCAGTGCTGTATTGTGTTAGGAATGGAAAGACATTTATCAGCATAGTACTTTGGAGTAATATGGTTTAGTGGCAAAAAAGTACTGATAGTTTTCCTTTGTGCTGCAGTTTCAAAGTTCTCTGATACATATTTAGCTGCCGGTTTGTAATAAAGTCTGTGTGTCAGCACCATCAGGACTTCATGCAAGCCCTAAGAGTCAGCCAGCTTCATATTCTAATCAATGTAAAATCTCATGAAGTTAATATCAGAGGCTCTACAAAAATGTATGGCAGCAACTGTTTTTAATAAAAAATAAATAATTGAATGTGTGGTGTGTAGCAAGTTGTAGTCTTTAACTTTATACATGATTTCACTTTAATGCTCAGGTTCCTTTAATTTTCTGCTAGTTAAACAAGCGCAAGGCTTTTTTGGTTTCCCAGTATATTTTCATTTCTGCGTTGTTAAATGATTTTTTTTTGGCAGAAACAAAAATAATTTGTTGGCCAAGAACATATAGAATCATTCATGTATTTCCTGAAAGCTGATGTTATGCTGATATTTCTCTATGAAGCTGTTCCACCAGCTATTTTTGTGTAAATTTAAAAAGAAATCTTAGAAATCTTTTTAAAAAAATTATCACCAGTAAAGCAAGGGGTTTTTAAAGCCAAACTTTTGCCAGAGTTTAATTTTTTCTCACTGAAGATTTTTTTTGAACAGCCACTACCTCAGTTATTTCTGAGTCACTGCTGATTAGAAGTCAGATGCCCTTTATTAATGGGTTTCTCTTCCTAGTGCTAGTTTTTTACTCTGATATTTTTATAAAAGCCTTCTGTATTCCCATTTGGATAGCATTACTTCACGATGCTTCTTCTCAGGCGTTATCTCTTGCCTGCAAGACTTGGCTGAAGCCATGTTATTAATTGGTTTCCTCCCCATTTTCATCTTACTAGAAAGGACCTTTCTAACCTTTCTAACATTCGAACTTTGAAATCACATTGGTCATTTCTTTCTCTTTGTATTTTTCTTTTGAAGCAGTATTGAATTCCATTATACCTCCTGGAGTGTCTTTTAGGTTTGACCAGCTTTCCTGTACTGTAGTAGTGTTCTTTGAATATTTTTTTCTTACTTTTTTTTCTTTTTTTCCAGCTCCTTTCATTTGGATGTTTAAACATCTGTTGGATTTGATTGTTTATTTGTTTGTTTTATCAAATAGGAGGATACCAAGCTCTTACCTGTAGTTCCACCTTTCTAGGATAGACTCTAATTCAGAATAAACCCCGATTCTCCTTGTTGAGAGATACTGGATTGTATTTGTTACTCGGTAATTAGCTGCAAGATTTTCCTTTATATTTTCCCATGGTGATCCCCGCTTTTTAAATTTATCACCACTGCATTTTTGATGGTGGAATGATAGGTCAGTGATGGTAGCAATTTGAAATCTAAATTCACCATTTCATCCCTTCCTTTCTGTCGCTTCAATAAATATGAGAACCTGTTATTGTTGCCCAGTTATATTTATGAAGATGATTGCCCTTCCTTTTCAGTTTTGCTTTCATGGTCTCATATGTTTGTCCAGTGTACCAATTCCAACAGTCCTGTCTTTTTCCAGCTTACCTTTTATCCTCTTACACCTATCTCAGCAAACTTGGGTTCATTCTGGTTCACTTGTGTAATGAGCCCTGGCTGGACTTTGGGAGAGTGAAACAGTAGTCAAGAAGGAGAAAAAAAATAGCAAAAGGCTGTTGTCAGTATTGAATTTGGAAAGAAGCCTTTGACATCCTGATAAGCGCTGCTGGTGTGGAACAGTCAAAAAATTACTTCAGCTTTGCAAAGTGGGTGGTAAAAAATGCAATAGCCAAGAAGGCTGAGCATGAGAGGGGGACAAAGTTTCCCAAGTTGGCAGGGACTTAATTAATTACAAAAGGCTTCAAATGTTTTTACTGTCTGCAGCTATATTTTTCTTTCTCACTTGTCAGCCTGCTCTCCAGCTCAAGTGTTGCCATCATCTATTAATGCAGAAAGGGGGAAAGAATTTATTTGTAATCGAGGTTTTTATGATTTTTTAGTCTTTTTCCCCCTGTATATCGAAGTCATTTTGGTCCATCTCTATCTTTATATTAGTGACCTGCATCTGAACCTTAGGAGTCTAACTGGATTAATTTATGGGCTATATGGGGTGTGCCATATTGCTGCTGTGTCTCCTCGAAGCTTTCTGGCTGACAAAGGGGTTTTTTTAATTCGTATTTCTTTTGGTTTGGTTTGGTTTTGTGCTTTTTTTTTTTTTTTTGGTGCAGTTTCAGCCAAGCAGTAACCCTGCTGTTTTGGTCTGTTCTGGCTTTAACTCAAGATGACATTTATGGGAGATGAGAGACCTTCAGGATACCAGGGAGAGATCGAGGGTGATTGGCTGCTGTTCTGGCAGGGATTTATTAAACAGCTCCCCTTATCTCCCTGACTGAAATTCTGGTACATTTATTGCTACACACCCAGCTAGCCAGAGGTCTCCTTACCTTCTCAGCAAAAGTTTGGTGTGTCATCGACTTTGACATTCAAGTTCAAAGCTTAAGAATGATTTAATTTTTAATATCAAACATTCGTAGGTTCCAACTAAACTGTGGACATTCCTTGCAGCAATCAGTCATTTTGGATGCACGTCACCCCTTATATAATTTAAATGCAGAGTCTGCTTTGCTTTCTGAGACAAAATAACATGTGTTTTGCAGTATTTTTCGAACAGGATGAAGACTCTTTGGGTTTCAGCCAGACTCTTTGTATTATGTGCAGGTGCTTTGCAGCTTTAATTATTAGGGGACCTCCTAATAGAAGAATCAGAGAACAAGGCAAGAAAATGATTATGACATGGGTTGTCTTTGCCTCTACAAAAAACTAATCTTTCCTTCTTTAGCTAATATAAAATAGTGAACTTACAGCTGTGTTTCAGCCCATATTTATAGGAAACACAATACAGAATTGATGGAATAATTTAATCATTATTAAATAAGTATGTTCTGCTTCAAGCTACCTGGATTTAATCTCTTTACCATAAAAAAACACCAAAAGCCCAAACCAAACATTAATTTCTAATTGAACAGACAATCAGGGAAAAGGTCTGAAGCTTCTGGGTTAATACTATGTCACTTACTGTTTTTAAATTATCATAGTACAGTAAATTTACATGGATTGGGGTTTTTTTTTCCCAAGGGCGACTAAAGAAATGGATATGCTTTTTGTGGTAGGCAAGTTTGCAGTAGGCAAAATCTTGGGTTTTTTCTTTACCACGTCCTACCCCTAAGCCACACAAGATTTGAATGAACTCAAAATGTTACTTTTCTGTTCTGCAGAAAGCCTATCACAGTAAGTCACTAACTGGGACGTTATGGATTGATGCCTATATATCTCAGTATATGACAGTGGGACTGTTGAGAGGTGCTGTTGAAAGACACGTAGGCAGAACGTGTCTTTCCAAACCAACTCAAAGGGAAACACGTGCCTGCATGTATCCTGCCTGCAGGTGTTTATCCATATGGTGTGAGCTTGTGCTCACGTACAGACCTATACGTCAGTGTCTCTCTGTATGCGTAAAGTGTATGGACATGTTGTTAGCGGCGGATGCAGGGGTGTTCACAAGCTGCGCTGCCTCCGTGCTGTCGCCATCCATGTAGGCTCTGTGCTTATAGCTGGTTGACTTTGAATATCACCTAGCAAACTAATGGGAGTTAAAAGCTAAGGGGATGTGACCTTAAATGGTTAGCAATGACACAGCATGCTAAGTTTCAGCTCATGAAGGATAAAGCAGAAGAGTCATCTTGGAAGCTAACAGATAAATAATGACACTATGAGCCAGGGGGACAAAAAGGCAGTGAAAATGTTCTCCTGGTGATTATAGATAGAGTATAATTATTCATCAAAGCCTTTTGCAAAGATGCATTAAGCTCAAGAAGCTGTTTTGGTTCTCACAGTCTGATGAACTAGATAATTAAAAATTTATCCTGACAGTGTCATTTAGAGCTGCTAGTTATTTACCAATTTTTACTTGACAGCATGGTGCTGTATATTAGACCTAACTGACATTATATCTTACTATATGTATCAGAAGTAGAAATGGACAATCAACATAGGCTGATATTTTCCTTTCATTACACTGACAAAGGAAAGAAATATTCTTTTACTGTAGTGTCATCACCATTCTTAGGAAGTATCCAGTATTTAACATTTTGTATTGTTGTCTTCATTTACAAACATTCATTGATACTCCAAGTATCCCAGTGCTGAGTATTTTCCTTATTTTGCAATTAGATATCCCAGTGTTGAGTATTTTCCATATTTTACAATTAGAGAAATAGAGGAAAAAAGGTTATATTTGTCCTAAATGTTGGATTACTGAGTTTGCTGGTTTGTAGACTGGCTATCCATCCTTTTAGTCCATCAGAGATAAGTTTTCAAATGCCTTATACCCATTTTTGCCTCAGAAGAATCCATATATTTCCTGTGCTTTATTTCTACACCGGGAAAATGTCAACATCCTAGTAAGTGTGATAAATCTGCCCTTTGCACCTTTAATTCTCATGTTATTGATTAGGCACAGAACCTCTGTCTGGCTTTTTCATCTGCTTCTTTGCTCTGTTCTGCAGCTGGTCGCTACCGACTCTTCTATGCTCACCCTGGCTGTTTTCTCATCCTGTTGTGTCCTAAATGCTGTGGAAATTGTAAACTTTCTGGGGTAAAGACTCTTATTTGCTTGTTGCTCCGGTGTACAGGCAGCATATTTGACTAAAATATTATTTCTACAAGATACCTTAATACATCTTACGGTAACTATTAGTAATAATCACCCAAACAACTTCTACAAATTTAACTTTACAGCCTTTGTTAGAATTCAGTCAAAGCCATCACCTAATCCTATTCCTTAATTACTCAGTCATGCTTTTCTTTCAGAGTGCTGTGTTATTTTCTTTTCAGCAGAACTCCTCCTTGAGATAGCCTGGTTAAAATAGATGGAATGAAACTGTTCATGAAAAAGTTAATTGAGGGTATTTTGTACTGAGAAGGTGGGGCTGTGAAATTAGAGGTTTAGACTGGAAAACCCCTTGGTTGTTCCGCCTAGTCTAATTCTGCACTCTTGCTAGATAGTGATATTTGGACTCTGTTCTCATCTTGAATATTCTATTTCCCTTAGTAACAATTTTATGGTCTGCTCACAGCATCTTGTTAAATTGCCTCTTCTCACTGGGTTGGGTTTTTATATAGATTTTCTCAAATGCAGTAACATAAAATACTAAAATTAAAAATTGCAGTAAGTGGCAGAAGGCAGAAAATTTAAAGAAATATATGTGAGATAGCTATCAGGAAAGCAGTCAGAACATGCAAGGCAAAAAAGCAAAGCAAAATAGTATTAGAGCTGGCAGTCAAAGAAAACAAGTATATGGTCTGAGTAAAATAAAAACAGTAATAAAACGATCACAATAGAATAAAAAAAGTGATAGATTTCATATTACTAAAATTGAATTAGAAAAGATGCTTTTATCAGGTAATAATATTTGTGTACATTTTGATAAAACATTCCACTGATTTTCTGTAAGGCAGCGATTACCAAGGTACAATTAGCACTTAGTAACAACAGGCAGAAATGTTCCCTGACAACTGTATAATCTGGTGTATATGGAGAAAAAGCATCCTAGCATTGTAAAAGGAAAAGCAGGAAAACACTTAAAAATTTTATAATGATGCTCAGTGAACTCTTGCAGGCAGGAAGACAGTGTCAGGCAATTCAAGAAGTTAAATGCAGAACCACAGTATGGGAATACAATGCACAGGGAATCAAGAAGTCGTTACTTAGTAATCCTGACACTTTATGCAATATTCGAGTGTATATTATTTGCATACTCCTCACGTGTAGTGACGAATATCTTATACTTGACAAACAGCCAAGATATGATGAAACAGAACATGCCAGGCATATTGCTGCTTTTCAGTAGTGCTGTTCCCTTGCATTTGCTATAGATTTCTGGAAAAAGCTATTCAATAAGGCTTTCAGTACCCCTCTCGCGGATAGTAAATTTCTACTATAAAATAACAGAGAGGCCTCCCAGACCTGCCGTGTGAGAAGTCAGAAAGAATTCCTTATCTAATTAAGAAGCAGCATCTCCTGACTCACTCTATGGTATTATACAACCATGTGCTTTGCTGTAGGTGGGCTACCTATTGAACACTAACCCCCAGAGCATGTTGGAATAAACATTTTGCTAGACAAAATAGTAAACTGAAAATTCTTTTTGGCACATAAAACAAGAGGAAACAGGAGAATTGTGGTATTTCACAGTGATTGTTGTCACTGATGTTGTTTTAATATTCATTGCACTGTTAATATGTCATCAAGTTAATGGAAATATTCATAAAATAATGACAAAATATTCACTATAGTAGCAGAAAAATGTTTAATGATGTTTTCATCCATCAAATATCTGAATATTGAATTAAATTAGTGCAATTAATAGTAAACTGATTAGAAAATAGTAAGACTAAAGTTAGGTAAAATAATTCAACTTAACTCAAAATGTAATTTTTCAGAATGCTGTTTTCAGGTTCCATTTTTCTGCAGGCACATTCTTGAAAATAACTGCAGCCACTTTAAAATCTTTCCTCTTAATCAATATTTTTTACAGCAGTTGAGATTAGGTTATTCATTGTAGTGACAACGTCGATGAACTCATTTGGCCTTAATGATTTGATTCTGGCAACAGCTACTAATTCTGCTTGCTAGGAAACCTAAGGTTTTCTTACAAAGGTTAAAGATAGAAGTGGTTCTTGGGATGGCTGGCAGGGTGGATTAGTGTTGCTGAGCTCCATAGGAAAAGGTCACTGCTGCAGTACACAAGGGCAGGTTGTCACTGAGGGAGATAAAGTCACATCTAACCTACAAAGACAGGTTTGGACTTGGGTAAATCAGTCACTGGCAGGTGTAAGTAGGATTTGCTTATTGTCTCCTGCTTATCTTTGCCTACCAACACTACTCTTGGCTTCTAATCATCACTGCCATGTAGCTGTCACATTGATGGGCCTGCCAGCTGCTTTCCTTCCTTCTTTCTGCTCTGACATTATTTATTTGTGATATTTTCATACAGAAAATCTTGAGCAAGCATGGCACTGCTGGGTGAGTAAGGGAAAATGAAAGACCTTTATCTAATGGCAGAGATTTTGAAGCTATGGAAAGCTCCCTTATGTTTTTATTCTATTTTTGTAGTTGCACACAGTATTCTGTGTTATCCGTATCTCACTGAGAATTCATGTTCAATCCTAGTAACTTTTGCATCCCATTTAAATGAGAGTAATGGAAGAACTCATTACTTAGGGACTTTGAATGATCAGTCATTGGGGTGTAGGTTCTTTAAAGATTCATATAACAGTGTAGCATGTAGTGGCCTTAGGAGACAACTTCACTCAGTTGCACAAAGGTAATATTGGTTATGAAATATTGCTTGCTAGAAAAATGATGGCTCAGCAGTTCACCCTGAAATGTCATGCATTTCAAAGACTTATCTTCCACAGTGCGGTGTGTTGCAAACTTACTAGGCTGTACATTGAAGCCTATATACACAGTAAGAATATTACATGTAAATGGGAGTGCATAAGAAAGTGAGTTTGCAAAATGACAGCTGAATGATAAGAAATAAGAACTGAATGCCAGCTTTTGATTTGCATTTAATGATACCTGGGCCACCCAGCCTTGTAAGCAGCTCCATGAAGGGTGCTATCTGAATTTTATAAGGTGACGGTCTGGTCTCAGTTAATATGACTAACTGCTTAATACTGCACTAGATTCCTCTGTCTGTTTTGTTGGGTTTTTTTCTTATACAAGCTTCATACTGTGTTCTTTCTTCAGTCTTTCAGAGGGTCCAGAATTTGGGGGGTTTTACTAGCTCTGTACACTCCTGCTATACTGCAGTACATTCTAACACATAATAGAAACTTTCTTAACTGTTAGGAAAGCAATTGCAGATCATTATAGATGTTTCTTCTCAGTCCCAGAAACTAAACGTCAGGGTGGAGAGTGACTTGTTAAATATGTGTATCCCAAACTTCCACTCATTCTAATGACATCATTGCATATAAATAGTATGCAAATATACTGTGCAAATGGTAACAGGAACCCTCAAGGTTTGTACACAGCTCCTGAGTCAGTTTAACCTTGTAATCAATTGAGGAACTAGTCTAGTTAAGACAGACACCAATTGGTAGGATCCATATACGTATTGCTACAGAACTGTAGAGCTTAGTTCAGGAGAGAAGACCTGGTCTTGAGAAGGTAATTTCGTGGTTCTACCCATTGTTTGTCACCCAGCCTCTCTGCAAGGAGCACTTAGTATGTTACAAAAGGCAGGGGAAACCAAATGACTACTTTGAAGATCTGGGAGGCAGTGAATTTGGGTTTGGAACATGAATATTCATTAGATCTTGCTCCCCTAAGATAATCATCAAGCACAACCTTTCTTTAGGAAAAGCTGTTAAGTTTGATGTTCCATGCATTCAGAACTTGACTTAGAAATTATTAACTTTGAAATGTAAGAATCTTTTCAAGCAGCATTAAACAGAGCATTTCAGCATTTTCCCATTAAATTTTCTTCAGTATTTGTAAAGTTCATTGGTTTCAGAGAAATAAAAAGCAGCAACGTGTAAAAGATGAAGACTCAGTGCACTGGAGTAGACCAACTCCTCCCCCTCCAATCTATAAAAATAAAAAAGAGGATCAAAACTGCATTCAGCTAATGTGAAGGGGTAAATTATTCTGTCTCATATCTGGGAGTGCTAGATAGAAGCAAAGGCAATAGGAGGCCTTCCTGCTTTCCCTGCTCAGCTGTACTTTTGGCTATAATTTTAGGCAGACTGTCTCTCAACAGACTGAAGGGTTTGCAGTAACTGAGCAAATCAGGCCAATTAACAATGTCCTTAACTGCTTAGGTGTCACATTTTTAGTCACCCTACACTTAAGAATCTTGATCTCTACCCAAATCCTACATGTTGTAAAGAAAAATGACGCTACATAATATCATCTAATTTGGTGTTTTGAATCACTCAGAAATAAGTGCTAAAATCCCTCTAAGTTATAGTTTAATAACAGAGGAAATCCCTTTTCTCTAAGGGAAAGTCCTAGGAAAATGCTAATCCTAGGGCAAGGGTGTTTAGTGATGACTTATACCTCAGAACATAAAGGCATTTTTTCTGCTTACTCTAATATAAAAATGCATATTTGCATTATCCTTATGAATTCCTAATTCCTTTAAAAAGACTACCTAGGCTCAGGCATTTAATTGTGCACTGCTTTATGAAATATATTCAATTTTTGTCAGTTGTTGTTGCTTTTCAATTTTAAATTTATTTTGTCAAGTTTGCTTATATCTCAGTTTGTTTCATTTCTTCCCCAAGAGACTTCTGCTCTTGTGAGTGTCCCAAGTAAGGGGTTTTAAAGAAATTACTTTCAGTAATTGAACTATAAATAAAATAGTGAATACAGAGTGTTTCAAAAAGATGGACCCATTTGAAGTGGACCTTCAATGGAAATTGAGTCCATCTTTTTGGAACATCCTGTATTTCCTTCGGACAAACTCTAGTAGAAGTTTGTGTATCATAAAAAACAACCAACCAAAAAGTCAGCCAAAAATCTGTTAGAAAAACCTAAACTGAAGTATTTGATAAGATAAAATATTATACAGAGAATCAAGTACCATTAGATGTCAGATTTATTTATTTTTTTTAACAAGCGTATATCCTGACTTCTACTAGCAAGCCATTTTGATAGTGAAAAGGAAGATATAACGAGATGGACTCACACACTGCACAGTCTAGGGGAGAGCCCCTAATGGCTTGTTTATTTTCCAGGGTTGCACACTTCAGCATTGCAAGTGTAAGCCAGTGCATTTGACAGATTTGAGTATGACTAGAGGCCTGAACCAACAGCCTGTCATGTTCAACTATGAGGAATGCTTTGAATAGCAGTGTTACAGCAAAAGAGTGGAAGCTGAGCAACTCATCAGTCTCAGGAGACTCATAGACTTTGCCATGTTACAGACAGACCACCACTGACTTGCGGTCATATCTTAGTAAGAGGAACGTAGAAGCAATCTTAATATTTTTTCAAAGAAAAAGCTTAAATAGGTGAATAAAAAACCAATGGGCCATTGGAGTCTGCCTGTTGTCATACTAAGCAAGAATTCTGTGATGTTTTCTGCAAATATCTGTAACAGTTGCACTCTCGTTGTTGTACATGGGAGCAGCTGCCCATAGCTGCAGCTGACCAAGTCATGGACAAGTCTATTTGCAACCTACTGCAACTGGCTTCAGACTTGGACTTTAGTTTAGCACTCTCTTGTTTTTACTCTTCACCAGCATTAATTCTGTGAAGTTTTGGCTCAATGCCTAGGTTTCTGATGAATGAATCTGAGGCCTAAAGCTAGTGTGTTCTTGATCCAGGACATGGATCAGGTCCCTCAGCAGGGAAAGAGAAGCAATACCAAGGGAGAGGAAGGCCACACACTGTGCTTCACTGCTGAATGTAGACTACCTGATGGCCACTTTTTTTTGGAACAGCGTGTATATGTTCTCTCCACTCTCCAGTTTTAATAGTTGTTAAAAGTGAATCTTTAACTCATTTAACTATCACATTTGTAACAATCATCTGTATTTAAGTATCTTACAATCAGAAAATTAGAAAGGAATTACTTGAGTACTACATGAAGTTCACATGAAGTTCTGTTAGATGCAATGGCAACACTAGAGGTACCAATTTAAAATCAGAGCTCTGAACAAAGGATAGGAGAGCAAGCATCTTTATTAAGCTAGTGAGTTAGCATAAAGTGCAGGAAGGTCAAAGATCCTCTGACTGCTTTCTGGGGTTTGTTTTCTCCTTTGGAAAAAGTCATAAAACGTACTAAGATGACTGAAGAATTGCCTCGATGATACTGCTTCTCCTTTGACCTTACAGGGACTGAAGCAATAGTCAAGATAAGGGAGCAGTGTTTTTTCAGGGTTTTCTTTTATACTGCTGCAGGGAAAAATGCTAGTCTTGGTTTATTTCTTAGCAATTACATACTTCCATAAAAGTTTGTCCTCTCATAGTTGATTCTGTCAGTTATATTTTAGCACAACAGTCTTGCTTGTTAACCAGTATAAGGTTAGCTATCCCTTTAGCCCAATTGTAGTCCTTCAAAACCATTTTAGGACATTTTCTGATTTATATTTGTGCCAGTAATCCCATACCTTTCCTGGGAATTGAAATTTGGGGCAGGGAGGGGGTTAGATATGGAAATTCAGACGGTTTATAAGGGAAAATGCTATAGATATTATCAACATTGATGAATTGTAGAAGATCTGTTACCAGTAGTATTACATATTGTACGTGTTGGGGATTTTAAGAGGTAAGTTTACACTGGTTTCCAGCCTGCAATAGCCTGTTCTCACTATTGCAATACCCTCTGCCCTTTAATTTCCACTACCTCTGATAATTTAATGTGGTCTGTCAGTGAGCAAAGATTACTTGAATTTTAGGTTAAATGGGAGAGAACAGGGCAATTTCAGGTGAAAAGTAAGTACACAAAGTACTTGAACAACGTGAAGACAACATACTTTCTCTGCTAGAACTGCATGGGAGGATTTTTGCTGCTTGCCCTATGCTGTCTGTGGTGTCCTTTGTCTCAGCTGTGTCTAGGGTAGAGATGATGCAGCGATTTGATTCTCCAAACTCTCTGTTCCCTGCTAATGGCTAGCGCTCTGACCTTTGGAGATAACATCTATCCTTTTTTCGTGCAGGGTTTGAGATTGGTATCCCTCTCTGCTGCAGTCCATCATATTTCTACAATCTCTTGCTGTCTGGTCTTTTGATGTCTGTCTTGCATCCTAATTCTGTCTACAACATCGCAGATGTGTTCTCAGTTCTCCTAGGAGATAATAAAAAGGACTCTGGTCCTTGTTCTCTTTCCAGTAGAACTGCAGGTTTCATGCCTATCCATTACAGTGGGTTTTTTTCTTTTTCACATGGAAAAACTGCATTGAAAAAACAGTGTGCGTGCATTGTTTCTTTTTTTCCTGATAATTTTAAATTCATGTCCCCAGCTCACCTGGGGTGGGTTTTTTTGGGTGGTAATAATAAATAGCGAACTTGCTTTTCATATTGCTAAAGTTGATTAAATAGTTGCAAGGATAAGTTGCAGCCCCCATAAAATCACCACTTTGGAGAGATGTTTGAACTGGCTCTGCAATGAGGTGACCTGTGTAGCAAAGTGAGCTGCCAGGAGAGACCCTGTCACCAGTGCCTGAAAGATAACTGTCTCCAGCAGGATGCAGTGAGACTGGAACAAATGCCATAGCAGATAGACAAGGTTCCTCAAGTGCCAAAGTCTCCTGCCCTTCCTCTGGATCTGCTGCTACCATTCCTCAAGCACATGTGCACAGCTGTGGTGGGCTGAGGAGGACCAGCCAGAGGGCTTTTATCACTGTCATTCACCACTTCTTCTTTGGTCCTGTCACAAAATCCTCTTTCTGTCCCTTGATGCAAACTGCAGCACATTCCCCAGTCCTGAAGAACTGAGAAACAGCCAGAACCAAATTCCTAAAACATTTGATAGATCCTGACATGTTAGGGGAGTAAATCCACTCAGGCAGTTATTTATGTGCCTACAGGGAGATCAGGCATTGTTTTTCTCCTGCTGAAGACACTTAGAGGCTGAAATGGGTCCCCTTTTAAAAACCTGCAATCCACACTGTGCTGACAGGCAGTGCCAAGAGTGTCTTGAATTCATGAGCACCATTTTTCTCTTTTCTCTTTCAGTAAATTTGGCAATAACAATAATTTTGGTACCTTCATCCAATGGAGAGAATTCATAGTGAAGTACATTAGTGCTGCCACCTTTTCAGCTAAAAGTGGTGCTTTTAACATGCTGTTTCTCTGAACTCTGAGCTAAAAACAGCCAAGGGAAATATGATGTTATCCAGAAGGAGGACTGCAACTTTCTAAAGGCTTTGGGTTCTTCTTTTTTGAAGGAAATTGTTTACAGAACTGAATGCAGCAATGCCTTCAGGAAACATCTGTCACTGTACTAAGAAGAATACCAGAAAGCTTAGGATGCATAAAAAATAGTTATTGTTGTTGGTTGAATATCTTTAAAGATTTGATCAAAATTTTCTGTTTCTTTCTGAAGGAATTTCTCATATTCTGGCTCTGGTTTTGAAATAAATTACAACCAAAATGTTTTCTTAATTTCTCACAAGAGGAATTGAAATATGTTTGATTTAAGAAAAAAAATTATCTTTTGAAAGCTTTGTTTCAAGTATCCATGGCATATTATTGTTTATTATCTATACATTTTTTCATATGGCTAACATATGGTAGAATATTTCATTGAAGATTCCTCAATTTAGAAAAAGGTAGTTTTGTTCAATATTAAATAGATTTCTTCATAATGATTTTAAATATCAAATAAAGTAAATTGAAGCATCTGAAAACTAAGATATAAAAAGAACATTTGCAGTGTCATATTACACCTGTTTTCTCAGTGTAAAAAAATGTTATTTCTGATTTTAATATGACAATCACAGAATCACAGAATCCTAGGGGTTGGAAGGGACCTCGAAAGATCGTCTAGTCCAACCCCCCTGCCAGAGCAGGGTCACCTAGAGTACATCAAGACTTCTACTTTGCTTCTGTCTTCACATGGCTGTGTATTTGCATGACAGTTACCAACTATAATTTTTTGAATTGTTATGTTTTCTACAAAGTTTGATTAAAGTCAGCCAGCCATTTTGCCCAGGCAGCAGTGATGAGCAAGGGCCTGAAGGCCAGATACACTGAGAGCAGGAGCATTGAAGCCTTCATTTCTTACAAAATGATGCTAAACATCACGTCATGCAGAAACAGGAGAAAGTCTCTTCCTACTTAATGCTAAAGCAGTAATCTGGGTCTTCACTCAGCAAGATCTGGGAAACAACCAGCAAGTGTGTGACAGTCTTGGGAACAGAACCAGAAGAAACAGCTTTGTATTCTTTTATTCTGCTTAACGTGCTTTGCCAAACAGGTTGTTATGATGCTGACTACAAGCAAGTAAGCCTATTAGGCTTCAGATAATAGGCTTACCCTGTTATCTGAAAACGTTTGTGTGGATCAAGATCTCCAAGAGATTCAAGGGTAAAGTTTTTTATTAAGAACCCCTGTAGATGTTGAGCTAGCAGCTTTTCCCACAGTCGCAACTTGTTGCAGAACTTAACAAACTAGCACCTTGTCTTGAGACCTGCAGCGAAACATTACACTGAACGAAGGTAGGTATGTGGGAAGAAGCCCATTGCTTCCAGTTACTTTCCAGATAAAATTCATCCCACACTTTCAGAAGGGCTGCATTTTTGACTGCTGACTCGTGGGGGAGCCGTCCTGCTGGTGGGGTGCTCACCACTCCCCGGGTGGCTGTGCAGGGCTGCAAGCTCTGCGACCACATTATACCAAATGGGTAAGAAGGTTATCAGGGAGTGCTGCAGCGAGGTGACAAAGATAGGAAGTGTCCAGCCCTAAGCGGTCAGTGTCAACTTACAGTTGTAAAGGATGATTTATATTTTTTTTTTAAAAAAGGTGTGAAATTACAAATTACATATAAAAATTTTCTCTTTCCATCATCAGGAAAGGATGATGTGGAATAACAACTATCTCTTACAAGCCAAAACCAACTCCAAACCTTGCTTTACCCCAACAGCAAAGCTGCATGAAGCTGCTGTTCTTAATTCTTGCTATTTCATGGAGGTTTATAGGATGAGTATCATGACCAGAATGAACAGAAATTTACTTCTCATCATTCTGCTATCACAGTTATGAACATTTTTTTCCTCAAATTGAGTTTAATCAGTTTCAAGCAAGAAAAATAAATTCCTGCTTCTGCAGGTAAGCAAAAATAGGGTAGATAGTTTCAGCAACAATATTCTTAAGCTCGAGAGACTATGCACAGCAGAGGAGGTTACCAGTAAATCAGGACTTTGACACCAGGCAAATAATTACTGGGAATAATTCTCCCCTGAACAATTGCCAGGAAGATCTGTTTCATTTCTTTATATACTGTAAAGACAAGGTTGAGTAAAGAGCTTTGATTTTTCACTACCTCCCTCCCAGATGAAGCTCTGGCTGGCAGTTTGCAAAGGTGAATGGCAAATTCTGCTTATCTCAGGGTCTTTAAGGTGCTGGTTTCAATATGATATTCCTTGAAATACCAGTGTGGGTCCCATGAGATGTTTTTTATGCTGTGGGATCTCACTTCTCTCTTCACTTTTGGGGATACAAATTGATGATATACAAAGTGAAGAAGGACATTTTTACTTCTTAAAATGACAAGGTAACACAGAGTAGAACTTTATATTGCTTTTGTATCTTCTGAAGAACTGTACAGGCACTGTAATTTGTTTATTTATGTCCATTCAACTGATGTTAATTAACTTGTCCAAATCTGCATTTGAAAAATCTAAACATCTCTTGGATCCAACCAGTGTATTAAAAACATTACAAACAGCAGCGGGAAGATAATTTCATCAAAAGCTTTTTTCCCCTTAAGTTTGTTATGATATTGTCAACAATTCTTGATGGAATTAATTCCTTACATCTTGCTTCAGCCCATATATTATTATTTTCCATACACTGTTTGAAATGTAATTAAAAATGGATGCTGTTTATCTGCCTCATGCAAAAAAAAAGAACTGTAAATTCTGGGAACAAAATATCTTTTCTAGTTGGATATTTATTATTTTATTCAAATAACACTTGCCTAAATTCCATTTTGCAAAGCTCCTTCTTCTGATTGTTGATACATTCTGTTATGAATTTAGAGCTAGTTAATGACTTTCTGCTGTCCCTATCATGTCAGATTAAGCATTGTATTCAGAAATAAGTGGAAACCAGAAGGGGTTCTGGCAAAGACTTACTCAGATCAAGAGGTATGAGTATGCAGGTTTTGCAAGGTATATATATAATTATTACAAGAAATGTAAATCTTCCATCAATTAATTTTTTTCCTGCAGGCTCTAAAACCAAATTGTTTCTTAAAGCAATTATTAAATGCTTGGAAGAAGAAATTTGGAAATACATTGACCTTGCAAAAATGCATTTTGCTCTAATTGTGCTCTTGGGCTAGAAGTAATTTCTGTAGTAGGATATAATTTTCTAATTGGAACTTCCTATAAAAAAAAATTCAAATGTGAAATAAAAAATCCTCCCAAAGTGCTACTGCATGAAAGCAGATGCATAAATGCATTGCTATTCTTTTAATTGTAAACAGTTTTCCTTAGAATATGCTGAATGCATCCATTTTGAAGCATACATGACATGATTTTCTATCTGTGACTTCAAAGTAATTCAGGATTAATGCTTCAGTGATTGCCTTGTTTGGGTATGACAGGTAATTCATTACACTTTCTGAGTGAAAGGTGATGAAGTATGAGTCCAACTGGCTATGAGGGTAAAATAGCTATAATGAAATTTATAGCCCCTGCCAGTTTCTGGTTTGATTCTGGGCTTTCGCTCTCACAGTCTGTGGATTGAAACAAAGTATTGATTTTGTGAACTCTGTGCCATCTTGAATCTGTCTGTGAAGGGTCAGTGTAGCTGTTTTATGAATAATGAGAGGCTGAGCTCACAGTGAAAGATTTAAAATTCATGATGAATTGAACTTTGAAGGAGAATGTTTGCCAGCTGATATATTGGCACGCTAGTGAGGAGTTGCTTGGAGTAAAACTGTCCAATTATTTTCTTATCTTTTCTTCTTAATGAGCTAAGAGATCATTTCTGTTCTTAAAAGTCAGTTAGGGGAGTAGTTATAAAGTCGTTATTTTAGGCTGAATCTTGCCTTACTCTCCTGAAACATGTCCTGCAAATGTGAGTGTCAGAGAGGATGGTTCACGGCAGCAGCCTGGATTGCATATTAATATTCACTTTACTGGTGTGCTGTAGAGAAGCAATATGCGCCTCCATGGAGTGTGTTGTGGAGGCTGATTTATGTCACATGTTCCCTGTTTTATGGATTTTACATGTGTGAAACTAGCTTAAGCAGAGACAAGGTCAGTGAGTTCTGTCTTCCTCTTGCAAGGCTTAATTTGTACAAGTAGAATATGGAAAAGTGTACAAAATCCAGGCTTTCTCCTGTGGGCATCCAGTTTAAGTCCTCTACATTGCTCATGTCTCTCCAGTCTTTTCTGTTTATTCTTTGGATGTACCTGCCTTTGGCTGTTTTGATGAACAATTGTGCAGACATATCCAGAGGCTCTAAGAGAGAGACAATGGAGACCTGCATAATTTGAGGATTCAGTCACATAATTCAACCAACTGCGTGCAGCCAAATGCAGGTGATAACACCTCACTGCTCATCTTTGTTCTGCTCCTAGTACGGATTTGTAGATCCTCAAATACACACTTGGGAGTTTCTTTTTAGCCTTGAGTCTTACTCTTTTGTCATGATCTCAGTTATCTGGTTTGTCCTCTGGGACCATTTCCCCCCAGCTGCAGAAATACACATGAACACTGCCCTGTATGTACCCACTATGGCAATGAATAATTTAGAAGTGTTTAAAAGTGTTTTCACATTTTGAAAGCTCAAAGTTGCTCTGAAAAGCAAATAAAGGTTTTGCTAAATGCATTTTTCCAGATTCCCTGAATCCCAAATCCCTGAGAATGTGTGAGTTCCACTGCTGTTGTCAAAAATGTGACTAAGGATTTCTCATTCCTAGCAAGACATGCAAGGATCATAGGTCTGCTACTGTGGTCTGAATCCCTTCATGTGCAGTACAGAGCATGTGACACAGTGCTATTTTTCATTCAGAGTTACAGACCTCCCTAGATAGAACAGTTACTCTGATTAAATAAGTGCTTTGAGAGGAAAAGTTTTGCTTTTGTTTTCTAGAGATGTATTCTGCAAGCTGTAGTTCCTGCTTCTGCTTACAAAAATCGGTAGTGAACCAAAGAGAAAAATGCCAGCAACTTGTCAAATTGTGCCAAGGGCTGGATGCGTTGAAGCAACCATGCTTTTTCCAGCATTTCCACATTGATTGGAGTCTGACTGCCTTCATATGTCTGATGATCTGCTTGTGAAAAGCTTTTTCATTTGCATACTTAGGGCACTTTGACTGGAGATGCTCTCAAAAATTAATGAAGTACACCGATGTTGAAACAAATTTCAGACATTATCCCGGCTTATCAGTACGGTGGACTTCACAATGCTGGCAAGTTTAAGGGCTTGTAGGAAAATGCTGAAAGTAGAGACAGGAAGGGTGGAAGGAATAATCATTGTGGTTGGGTACTCTGCTGTCTTTTCTGCAATTAGAGACTGCTTTGATTTTCTGAAATAAGTGCTGTGAAAGGAGAATATTTTAGGTATCCATGGAGCTAACACAGATTGTAACTATCACTTCCTCTTGCCATATACCTTCAGCATTTGTTGTTCTTCCAGTGCATTTTGTATTTTCAGACATCATGCAAAACATCTAGAAAAATTTGTTGTATCTACAGGTCTTCAGTATGTGGGGTGCGTTCAAGTCTTACCTGGCTTGTTTCATTGCATCTTTGCCCTAGAGCTCTGTTGTTTGCCTGCTTACTGTGTGAAATAATGTCTTGTCCCATATAAAATATTCCTCATTTGGTTCATATACTTCAGTGTACAAACTCAGACTTGGATTTTTTTTCAAGCAAAGAAAACCGAATACTTGTAGAAAGCAAACACAAAAGGTTCATGAGCAGTGCTGAACACAATTTATCTTTCCATTTGAGGAAATACTTGTGGGAATACATTGTAATCTTTGTTCAGCTCTACATATTGATGTTAAACATCAAGTATTTTGACTTCAGACACCTTGCTCTTTCTAGAACAACTATGCTCTAAAAATGTCAATGAAAGGATTACTATGGAAAGATCTTTTCAGTACTGCACACTGATGAAAATGAGACAAAGGATGATGTAGACTAACCAATTGTGTAGATAGCAAGTTGTGGGTTCCTCAACCTGATGAAGTATTTGGTATGATCAAGCAGTTGGAACTTTGCTTGAAGCACTTGGAGCAATTTGTGGAGTGTTAGGATCTCTACAATGTTCATAGGCTTCTTCAGCAATTAGAGACGATGTGGAAGGGACTGTCTTCTCCAGCAAAAGTTTTTACCTCTTGGTTCAAAATGGGCAAGAACTGTTCAGATTGGAAAGGTGTGAGCAAGAATTAGAGTATGAGTTTTAGCTAGTGCAAATAATCTCATAGGCACACCTAGTGCATCAAAGAAAAGCAGGTCCTCTGAGCAGAAAGAATACTTGTAATATTGCTGCAAAGAATAGGGGAAAACTCAAAGAGCATGAGGCATGTTTCTGGATGCAGGTTATAACACAGTGGCCATAAATGTAGCTGGACGTGGAAGGAAATCCACCTCTTGCTGCCTACCACATGGTTGGACACACGTTTTCTAGCTCCCAAGGTGAAGGGACATTCCTGCTGCAGTACAGCTTCCCTTTCAGGTTCAGCCCTGTGTATGACTGAAGTGATGGACTAATTATCAAAATTATAAAGTTGATACAGATGAATGTTACTCATGCTGTTTGAAAAAAACTTAATGAGGTTGTAAAAGCACTCAGAAGTAACAAAAGGGTTACCTGTGTAACCTTAATTCACATTTCTTTTGCACGTGCATTTTCAGACAGTTGTGGTTTGGTAAACAGCTTTGCCCAGTCTCTAGAGTTCTTATTTTATGTAATGTGTGGATTGAGGCTATTAGGTTTTAAAGCAGTTCTTCAGCATTTTGTGTGTTCCTTTCTATTCCTTATGTACGGTCCCTTGTTTATTTAGCTTATGCCATTTGAACATTTTTCTAAAGACAAAGGGGCTCTTTTAAGGTGCTTTTTAGATTAGTGTCTGAGTATCCACAATTATCAGATGGTGTTTTCAAACTCATTTGTGTATACATTGTATCCATTTTACAGATGGCAAGATGAGGTACTGCGATAGTAATGCCAAAAGTAGCTGCTGGCTTTTGGCATGCAGTATGAGTGGCTGGTAACCTAAATCTTTAGCCCCTGAAGCAAACTATAGGTTCAAAGCACACATTTACATGTATTACTTCTTCACAAGTCAGATGCTAAACTCTACAGAAAATTACAAGCTTTTTATTAGTGTCCAGCTTGTTAAAAATGTTTGTTAAAGCAGTCACCTAATATCTTGCAGGTTGCAGGGAAGCTGCTACACCAAAGGGCTTCAATCATGCTTTGTAGTCCCTTTTGTTACAGAAGTCTTTCAACTTTTAAAAACAGCACAAGGCAGCTTGCTTAAATGCAAAATTCAGATTGATCCTTAGAGCAGACCTCTTATAAGCACTAAATTAAAGAAACATTTATATAGAAAAAATTAATATATGGTTGTGTTATCAAGAACTGTGTGATTAAGTACATTCACAATGAGAGTAGCGACTGCTGGGCCATTGGCTTGCTCTTCATTTGCTGATTTGAAGGCAGAACTAGGCAGCACACAGCTGAGCTGCTGCATAGCTGCTGGTAACTTTGGCTGCTTAGCTGGGAAAAAACGTAAGATGACTTTGCCAGGCATATGCAAACAGTGATTTTGAAGAGATTTATAAATTATTCATATTTGAGAGGATTTGCCTTAGAAACGGCAAAATGCGCATTCTTAATATGAAGAACATGGCTCGGTAAATTTCAAGGTTCTTCTCCAGTTCCTCTTGGGATCCAGGGGTTTCTCAAAGAAAAGGTTGCCAGAACTTGTCAAAACAAGGTATTTTTATCTTAGCCTGTCTCCCAGATAGCTGGACTGCATTTGCTGACATTTTCTTTTGAAGAAATCGACCTGAAGCTGACACCAAACAAGAAAAAAAAGCAGATTTTGCCAATGGTATAGGCAGCTAAAATGTGGTTTTAAAAAGGAAAGTGGTGTCAGGCATTAATAGGCAGAAGTAGTAACCTGATCTGTCATAAAATCTGTAGGATGCATGAAAAAGAGAAAAGTAAATGAAAGATAAAATGAAAATGGAAGGTGAATCTTAGCCAGTGTATTAAAAGCCTGTATTAAGTCCCTTAGGTACAGTTTGACAATGATGTTTTGATGAGGGGTAGGAGAAACAAGAATAAAAATTACAGTAAGAATTTTCTGCAGACTCCCAAGAACTGGTTTTCAATGTCAAGGTGATGCACATCTAATTTTACTAGGTTTGTTTGACATACATTTGCTAGTTTAAAGGAGAAATTAATATGAATCATCAATAATTTTTCCAAATTATAAATAAGGCATTTTCATTATCCAAAATTTATATTAACTCATCTGATAGCAACTATACTATCTGGCCATGGGGAAAGAGGACTGAAAAGGTGAAAACTGAAAGTGCTGAAAGATAAGATTTAGCTGCATGAACAATTTAAAACAACTCTGGATAATGCACTAAAATAAGCACAGAACAATGAAGGTCACTTAATTGCTGAAAGGGTGGCTGATAAGGGCTGTTTTGTTGGAATTTTGCATTTTTACTATGTATTTTCAAAAGGTTGATACAAAACATTGTGCAAAGTGGGAATCAGTTTCTCTAATAGTACTTAGAAAAATGTCATAGAGGAAAAAAAGATGTTTTGGATATTCCTGTTTTTTACAGTCAAATATGAGCAGAAATTTTGGTGTATGAAAGCCTCCAAATTTAGAAAACATTGTGAGTGCCTATTATAGGAGAAAAAAACCCCAGACAGATAGATACAGCGATAACACTGAAAGGTCAGTTGTGGAGGTGTCAAAATAATCTGCTATATATCTTAAAAGATGGCCCTGAGCATTCCCAGAACCTACTAATAATCCAATGGTGAGTGAGATGTGATGAGTGTGAAAGACCACAGAGAATCCATAATATAAAGAAAGCATCATCCTAGCCCTTTTTGCCTTAAAACTTCAGCTGTAGAGACATGTTTAGATTTTGTGAATCAGCTGAACTATTTCAGAATTTAGAAAATTTAAGTCTTGTTACAGAGAAAAATGAGCATGAAATAAAGTATCAAAAAATCAAAATAGAATAAAAGAACAAACAAACATGGAGAAACAGAATTAAATGTTGATTTTGGTCCCCAAGGTCTTAGGGTAGACTTAGGAAATTGATGGTCAGGTATTAACTGACATGAATGCATACATGAAAAGTTCAGGTTGCATGTGAAGGTATCCAATATATCTCATTTTGGATCTGTCTTATGATTTTTTTCCTTTTTTTTAAAGTAGATTTTAAAGAGGGTATATTATATTTTCGATAACCTAACCACATTTAATATTATTTATGTTTTTATCAGTCTTAACACTGTTATACAAGCTATATTCCTGTGTGGTACATAGCATCTGAATAATGGCTTTTATCATCAGTGAAATTCCATCACATTATAATAGCTTAGATATTAAATTGTATTATTAAATCACTTGTGTGTATATTACCTGGAAATGTTGCAGAAGACATATTTATTTGGAGTCATTGTACACAACAGTGGAAAGTGCAGTGCTGTAATAAACTTTTGCCCTCTGAAATATGTTTATCTTGTCACTGAGCTGGCTTACTAATGTGATTTTCTACCTTTCTCAAAATGAAGGTAATGCTTGCTGCAGTTGCTATGATACGAGACTAGTGCACTGAACTTTCTGGTACATCAGCACGCATTTTGTACCATGCAGTTCACTGTTGCTGCTGTTATGACTCTCTAAAGCCTTCCACGAATGGGTGGACAAGTGTATTCAATCTCCCAAAAGAATACATGTAAAATAAGGATTCACAGATACTTTCCTTGTTTGCTCTGAATAACTAGTGGCAATAGTACTCAACTTTAACTCAACAGTGGCACCTTCAGTGGACAGTTCATCCAACAAACCTGAGACATTTTAAGCTAGGACGAATTACCCCCTACAGGACCTTGCTTCTTAGTGCTGGTTAGAGAAGGTGCCTAGATAGATAGTTTAAATTAGATACTTAATTTTTATATAGCTAAAACTATAGGAGATGAATCCCACTACAAATAATAAGTTGAATATTTTTCAAACTATGTTGCCTGGGAATAGTCCAAAACAAGATTAACAGGTGGTGGTGCAGCAAAACTAGAAGTATACTGATGTATATGGCAATAAGCTAAGAGTCATAATGTAACACCATGGAGAAGCAATTGTGTAGAGGAAAGTCTGAGAAACAAAGATCAACCTCCCTTCCATGCAAGAGCAAGGCTTTTGTGAGTGTAGGTAAATTACATTTCTATAAGACTAGCCTTTCTCTCATTTGCATCCTCTGCTTCAATCCCAAAGCAGAAGAGTTGACAGCCTGTGCTTCTTGAGAGATGTTAAATGTGTTCTCTGTCAGCTCTGGTGACTGTATTGTCAAGGAATCCTATTTTGATGACATTACACCCACTAGACAAAGGCTGAAGACAAGAAAATAAAACTTTTGGAAATACTGGCTTCCTGCTGACAGTTGATTAGGCTGCAGAAGAGATACTCCTTTTATTTTTCTGTAGCCTGAAAATCCATCAGGTGTTCTCCAAGCTATTAATAGTGCTTTGGCTAGCAATACCAGGTAGTTTTAATGGATTTCTGTGCCAGTGTACTGAATGTGATTGCAATGAAGCATGAAACAACCTGTTTTAATGGCTTACACTAGTGCTTGCTTAGACCTGATGTTAATCTTTTTAAAGACAGCTGGCTCTTTCATTAATTGAACAAGCAACAACTTGACAGTGAGTAAATAATTACTTAAAAAGTCTGAAAAATAATAATCATTGTACATTCAGAAATATTACTGAAAATTTTCTGATAATCCTCTTGAATAATAAGTAATTGCATCTATTAATTCTGAGGTGTTTGCTGCCTATTGTCACACAGTATGTAAAGTAGATGTGCTCCTTTCTCTGCAGCTGGGATGACAGCAGCTCAGTTAGTAGTGGCCTCAGTGACACTCTTGACAACCTAAGCACGGATGATTTGAATACCACCTCATCTGTCAGCTCTTATTCCAATATAACTGCCTCTTCAAGGAAGAACACTCATGCTCAGGTGAGTAGCTTTTCATTGCCATTTCTTGCAACACCTCACAAGCGTGCAGGATAACAAAGAAAAAAATTTTTATCAATGCCTCTGAAACAAATGAAATATTAATATTTTACAACCTCCTCTATCGCACATGGACAAGAAGCCCATGGACCCCACTGACTGCCTGCCCTGGGGAACACACCCCGCCCCAATCCCAGCCTCAGGAAGCCCCCAGTGCCTGCTGCACCCTAACACAAAGAACCATAATATGACTGGGTCTGTGATGGGTGGATTTCTACTCACTTCATTCTGTTTGGAGTATCTCTTTCAACACATAGCACAATTTAAAGTAAGGTAGTTTTCATCTTTCACAAGCTGACATGTATCAGGGAAGAAATACATAGGCTGTACTGTCCTTTTCCTCTTCTCTCCACTGGGAGAAAAGGGGTGAAGGTGGGAGCCCACATGTAGCAGAGCTTGTCTTCTCCCCAGTGAGGTCCAGGAATTAAAGTGTCCTATGGGTCCACAAGCTGACAATGCGTAGTGTCAAAATAGAGTTCTGGGCAGGGTACAGTCACAAGTTGTATATACATAAAATGTGTGTATGTGTGTGTATATATATATATGTATAAACCCACTGTGCTAAGTGTCCCAGTATTTCTTCCCAGCTCCCCTCAAAATTGCAAGTGATGAAAAAGACAGTACAGAATGCTTGCAGGACTCAGCTGTCCTCCAAAAGATAAAGAAAACAGAAGAGTTAGTCCCAGTAGAAAAGTATTCTTTGCCATGTCATCTCCTGTTTACAAGCAGGGATCTTCAAGACTGAACACTCAGCATAGGGGAAGAGTTGTTGCCTCCAGTGATTTAATGTCAAATATTCAGGACACAAGACTGACACTCTCAATTCCATTTAGACTCTTGCAGATCTGTTTTGTAGATTTACATTGTGGCAGACTTTGTCAATAGGAGAAAAACAAATATTTGTCGTTTCCTCCAGACAACAGGGAAATAAAGTTACTTTGGGAATGAAGATTACTTTAATCTGCAGCAGAACAGATTTCAGACTGATGTTGGACTTGTGCGAAGATACTTGCACAGATGCCAGCATTTCAGCCCTTATGATTGTCTTTCCCACCCCATCAGGTTCTCCCATGGTTGCTACCTGGAGCTCAGACTCTTCCCTTTCACATCAACACTGATGGCCAGCTAGTCCTGTCTAGCTTGTTCCACTACATTGTCATTGTCATCACTGGGAAATCTCTGGTTGACTATTTAACTCTTCACAGGTTTCCCATTTAGGGATCTCATGTTCTATCTGCTCAACCAGATATTATTTTCAATTTGCTCAGTGATAGACAGAGACACAGCACATGTTCAAATGTTGCTTTCCTGCCAGAGCTGCTTTATGTTATGAAGGCCAGGAACAGACCTTTATCAGGTCTGCCTTTACCAGGCAGATTAATCAGAAGGCACTGTACTCCATGCTAGTCTGCAATCTCAGCTAGAAGCTGAGATGAGCAGAATA
Source organism: Aegotheles bennettii (assembly GCA_013398125.1). NCBI lineage: Eukaryota > Metazoa > Chordata > Aves > Caprimulgiformes > Aegothelidae > Aegotheles > Aegotheles bennettii. The sequence goes on from VZRW01002262.1 coordinate 53,974, forward strand.
TATAAGCATTTTGCCAGCTGTTCTCCAGGTGTAAGACATATTCATGCAGCACAGAGATCTCTTTTGCAGTCTTTTTCAGTGATCAGAGGAGTGCTAGCTGGCTATAGCCTGAGGCAGAAATTGCATGTTTTGTTGCTGTTTTCATATTAGTAGAGGATTAGCATCGCTTTTCAGATCCCATAATGGTGAAGAGAGGCTTTTAGAAAGCATTATACTTGTCATTTCTTGGAAATGATGCAGTTTGCTTTAAAAATATATAGCTGTGTGTTTATAACCATTCATTTATGAGAAAAGTTCTGGGAGCATTATACATGTTCTAGCATCACCACTAATGAAAACTTTCTTCTGAAGGACTCCGCGATATTTGTGTAGATGTTTGCTTGGGCTCTTTTCCCATCAGTCCTTACCCAAAATTCTGTGCTAGCATCTCCAAAGCACATACGAAATTACAAAGTACAGAGACCGTTTGCATTTTGTGTGCCTCAAATGACAAATATGTAAACAACAACTGATTATTCTGTTGTCAGCTAAGCAGTATTAATCCTGTTTATGACAGCGGTGCCTAGGAAACATCCACAGGGGGGGCTCTGTGGAGAAGGAGTTGTGGCAACACAGAATAATATATAGCCCTTCCCTGAATGTGATCCAGTTTGCAGTCCCACTTAGGCTGGCTGTATGAGAATAGGACTGTGACTACAACAGGCAAAAGTAATGCACAGCAATACCTGAAAGCAGAACCACTTTTTGCTGTTAAAGAGGGGCAGAGGTAAGCAGGACTGGTGAGATGATGATGTGCAAATAAGGCTTGAGGCTGAGGTCAGGAGGCTGCAGGAGCACACAGGAGGAAGGGTTACAACAAACAGCCTGTCAACACAAAGAACACGAGTCTTGTCAAACACAGAGGGTAGGGTCAGTCTCCAACGTTTCCATTTAAGCTGCTTTCACAGCTTCATCGTTGTCTGTCTTGTTGGGCTTTGCCTTGCTGCACACTCTTATCAGCACACAGCAGGGAAAGCAGATGCCTCAGAGGTGTTAAATCCTCACTGGAGCATCTTCCACATGGGCCTGAGTTTAAGAGCAAGCTTGACCCCAGCTGGTTACCTTCGCCCTGCTGGTGGGTAGCACTTGTGTAAGCCTCCCTTTTAGCTGCTCTGCTAGCTGATATAGCTAAAGTGAGTTTCTTCTTCAAACAATTCATTTCAGTAGAGACAAACCAACAGAAAAGCTAACAGGTGTAGCATTGATAATTTTGCTCATTGGTGGTACGACATACTCAGTGCTCCTGGGAGCAATGTTCCTAATTTTATCCCTGGAAGGCTTGGGTAAGAAAAGGTAAGAAACCAGACTGAAGTGATTTTAGTAGTATATTTAGGAATTCCTCCATTCAAGCTTTTAGTAAAGTCTCTCAGCACAGTGATTCATTTGTGAAATTCAGAGGGAGCTGAGGTATCACCACTGATGATTAGAGTAAATTATGTTTCACTTCATTATGGTTTATCTGTGGAGGAAAGAGTTGAAACCTTTTGAAAATAAAAGAAAAAAGAAAAAATGTCTTCCCCAAATGGGAATGTTTTTAAGCTTTTGGGATCAGGATACTGATGTTTTAGAAGGGAATTTTCCATGGCCCTAGATACAAATAAATCAGTGTGCTGGTTCTCCTCCCCTCCTGTGATTTAAGAAATCAGCAAATACTGAAGATGCTGAGACTGACCATTTCTCATGCAAATCTCTTGTAGCTGAAGACAGACTCGGAGAAGCGCTCAGTTACAGACAGTGAAACTTGGGGCAGCACTGAAGAACTGAAGAAACCAGAGGAGGACTTTGACAGCAGCGTAGACAGCAGTGGCAAATGGAAAGGCCTTCCCTCAGGACTGTCTGAAGAGTCAGAGAAAGGGGGACAGAAAGCATCTCTCTCTGTTTCACAGACTGGATCCTGGAGGAGAGGCATGACTGCACAAGTGGGAACAACTCAGTCCAGGCACAAAGCAGGAACAAGTGCGCTCAAGACCCCTGGTAGGAAACTTCTGTAGTTCAGATTACATCATTGAAAATTAAGGCTTTATACTTGGAATTCATCTATAAGCAGTAAGGAATCTTTAGTGGGCTAAAAATAATTAATGGATATTAGAAATGTATGACAGACAAGAGGAACTGTAAGCATATTGGTAGTTCTCCTAAATGACTGCAAGCCAAGATTGTATTAATATACTAACTTGGTCAACTCTGTAACTGTTAGTATGCTTCACTGCATACTAATAATTTATTAATTGCATGCAAATGTATCCATAAAAAAAATCTGTGTTTGCTTTTTGTTTTAATATCATTTGAGTATGTCAACTTCTATTAAGGAATTCTTAAAAGTATTTTTGGATTCATCTGTGCTTTATTTTTGCTATCTAGAAAACCTGTACCTTTGATAATTGGACATATGCATAGAAATAGCCAAAGATTAGAAATTGAGATAAAAAGATTTAATATCCAAGTGAGGCAATTCAAAATTAGTGATTCTGAACTAAAGCTGAATTGCTACATTCCAGATACTATGGATATTCTATAGACCACTGTTAAGAGATAAAAAATTGTAAAAAATATCTTTTTACATACTTTCTTCAGTACTAGATGACTTCTTACCTAATTCTGGAAGGCCTCTAGGAAGTAGTAACAACTTCTGCAATCTAGTTTTGAAGCAAAAAATCCAAAGTTGGTGGAAGTCATCATTATTAACACATTATTTTACTAGGGAAATAATTATTCTTTGTAGGACATTTTCTAGACCTTTGTCATGGCCTGACGAAATACTGCATGAACTTGCTTTAACCCCCAGTTATAAAGGTACCTAATGAAGATCTCCTCAGAATAAATTCAAGTCCTTTGTGAGCCTGTGACAGCAATTAAAAAAGGAGATACTACAAGGTTTGCCACATACCAAACTAAGTTTCCCAGGTCTGTTTTGCTGAAGATGAGTGAGCAGCCACTGTGCAACATAGAACTGAGACCTTAATTTTTTAAGCATATGCTAATAGTCTATGTGTTTGCCATGTAGAATTCTGGTCCATATTTTGGCATGTGCATGTGCTTGTGTAGCATAAGTTGTGCACTAGATAAAAACATGAGTGGATTTAATTCTGACTTGTAGGTGTTGCTCTCTCTTAGTTAAGTTCCTTATGAGAAATTAGGCCACCCACCTCCAAAATTTCCATAACCATTTCAAGAGTGAATTAAACTTTGTAAGGAGAATACAATAGCTGCTTAAGGAAAAATCAGAATAGGAGAGAAATTACATCTTTTGTCTGTTTGCAAAATAGGAAGAGGGTATTTTCTTTTAAGATTGAGAGAATGGCTTATTTAAGCCCTTCTGAATGTCACAACAAAAGTATTTAGAAATGTATGGTATGTAGTTAGTGCCTGTGCAGTACTGAAGATAGCCTCTCAGAAAATCAAAAATCTTGAAAACATATCAAGGATATGACAAAGACAATTAACTCCTGTAATTGATACTGGTATAGATCCAGAAGATTCATACCATGATAACATAATCTCTCCCTGATAATTATGTGTAACTAAAACTAGAACAAACTTAGTTATAAGCTAAAAAAAAAGTGTAATCAGTGAAAATCAAAGAACTCGTTAAGTACTATTAATTTCTACATGCATAATTAATGTCATACTTCTGGAAATGTGTGTCATGTTTTATTTTCAAATATGATTTCTTACATATAGAAATACTATTAACAGGGAAAAAAAAGGCGAAAATAATTCCTTACAGTACAGTCAGGATAATTCTCTACATCTGTGCTCTCCAGCTATGTGTGAAACTAGAACTTCTCAGGCAAATTTCAAGCTTTTAATACTTAATGCTTGCCTGTAGTGTATCGTATCTGTTATTGACTGCTGATGACGGACTGAAGACTAAATTGGTCTGTTTTCTTGGGGTAATTTTTCTGTTTGTGTATTTTTTGATTTTGAAATTGTAACCATATAGTATTAAAATTAGATATTGAGACATTGCAGCTTAAACACAAGTGACCTTTTCGAATATACTTTTATTTAGGAAAAACAGATGATGCAAAAGCTTCAGAAAAAGTGAAAACTCCCCTGAAAGGAGCCTCCATTCAGCGCTCTCCATCAGATGCAGGAAAAAGCAGTGGCGATGAAGGAAAAAAGCCTCCCTCTGGCATTGGGAGATCAACAGCTACAGGGTCCTTTGGATTCAAGAAGTCCGGGATGGGATCTTCTACCATAATCACCACAAGTGGAGCAACTGTCACAAGCGGGTCAGCGACTCTAGGAAAAATGCCAAAATCTTCAGCCATCAGTGGCAAGTCTAATACAGGGCGGAAAACGAGCTTAGATGGTTCCCAGAACCAGGATGACGGTGTCCTGCATGTGAACTCGAAGACGACTCTGCAGTATCGAAGTTTGCCTCGCCCATCAAAATCCAGTGGCAGCGGGATCCCCGGCAGGGGCGGCCACCGCTCCAGCACCAGCAGCATTGACTCCAATGTCAGTAGCAAATCTGCGGGTGCTGCTGCCACCAAACTGCGAGAGCCAAGCAAGATTGGCTCTGGGCGGTCCAGCCCTGTCACCATCAACCAAACAGACAAGGAAAAAGAGAAAGTGGCCGTGTCAGATTCTGAGAGCGTCTCTCTGTCCAGTTCCCCCAAATCCAGCCCAACTTCGGCAAGCACCTCTGGTACACCGGGACTTAGGCAGCCAGGATCCAAATACCCAGATATCGCCTCACCCACCTTTCGAAGGTTAGTGCTTTTCTATGAATTCCTGAAGTTGCGAGGAGTTTCAATGTGTTGGAGCACTGGGTAAAAACCCTTTTCAGGCATATTTTGCCAAAAACAGAGAACCAAGTTAAAAAAAAAAAAAAAGGGTTATGTTTTTTCATACAGTGCAGTTATTTCTCTAAGGCCTAAAGACCTCCCCAGACCTGAAATGGCTGCTTCTTGAGCTTTGAGCATTGTAGGTACATTCCTGTAACAACAGTTTGAAGGCTAGATGTAAGTTGGACTCAATGATTCTTATGGGTCCCTTCCAACTTGAGATATCATATGATTCTAAGTTCTTTTTGAATATTCACAGGCACATGAGAAATTCTCTCTCAATACTCTAATAAACCCCTAAAGGGAAGGACACCTCGTTTGGGCATGTTCTGTTACTGGAATAGGTGATGTGATAGCCTGGTCAGAGAACTGAAGAGTTCTATAGATAAATAAAACATTTGCTTTCATATTGTTAGCAGCTCCAGCTACAAATGTTTCATTATATTAGCAGCTTTTCTACATCTTTCATCACAAACAAAGCTAAATTTCAATTGGAAATGCCCTATTGTAATGTTTCTGGAAGTATAAATCTGGATGAAGTATAAATTGGGATGGAGCATTTGCACTGTTGGAGAAAAAGCCAATAGTGCCCTCTCGTGCCTAGTTACCAAAACAGCATCTCCAGGCTGCTGGAGAGCTGCAGAATATTTTTGTGGGCTTAGTGAAATGGATTCTTATGTAAGACATGCTTACTTTACATTGCGATAAGTTTTGCATTTATTTCTTATTAATTTATGAGCTGCACCCTAACTGCAGCTTAAAATATTTCCAGTAATACATTAAGTCATCACATGATTTTTTATTTCAACAGTGTAGAGGATTTGAGGCTTTTTTTTCCCATCACAACTGTAGAATTCTTCTATAGCATTGCTGGCAGCAATTATGTGAAATACACCTTTGTCATGACTGCCTTTGGATACAAACCGAGCCCATCTAGCTCTGGTGCAGTTGATTCTGTCTGAACGGGTGCTACATGACCAATGACTGCATGACCGTCTGTGTAAAAGAACAAGAAGAAAATATTACACGAATACTTAGCTTTTTATTAAACTATGAAGGATTTTGCAAGTGTTCATTGCAATTATATTAGCTAATTTGAGAAGTGAGGGGTTTAAAAGCTAAAGATTTAGCCGTGGGAATGCTTAATTACTGAATTCGGGTGAAAGTGTAATCTGTTTATGCACTAATAAGATGAAAATGTGATTATTTTACCTCTCTCTGGGTGGGCCTGTATGTGCAAAGAGCACATCTGAACTGGAGTGAATGAAGGCTGTTGCTAATGAAATAAACCCTAATTATTGTGATATGATTAAGTGAATTTAATTTTGCAATGTGATTGATCAACTAGGTAGGCATGATTTTAGTAGCAGTAATTAAAAATGTGTAGTTTGGCTCTTAGGATGTTACGCCATGAATGTTTAATGTGGCTATCAGTTTCTCTAAAGCTATTTGTTTTACATTTAGGTTGTTTGGTGCCAAGGCAAGTGGTAAAGCTGCCTCTGCACCCAGTACTGAAGGTGTGAAACCCACATCGGCAATGCCCAGCCCTAGTACCACATTGGCACGGCAAGGCAGCCTGGAATCGCCATCCTCGGGCACAGGCAGCATGGGCAGTGCAGGTGGGCAAAGTGGTAGCAGCAGCCCCCTCTTCAGTAAACCTTCGGACTTAAATGCAGATGTTGTAAGCTTAAGTCACTCCTTGGCTTCCAGTCCCGCCTCAGTGCACTCTTTCACATCAGGTGGTCTTGTGTGGGCTGCAAACCTGAGCAGCTCTTCAGCGGGCAGTAAGGACACACCAAGTTACCAGTCCATGACTAGCCTTCACACCAGTTCTGAATCTATTGACCTTCCTCTTAGCCATCATGGCTCTCTCTCTGGACTGACAACAAGCACTCAGGAGGTTCAGAGCCTGCTCATGAGGACTGGAAGCGTCAGATCTACTCTTTCGGAAAGGTGAGCTTGCCTATAGATACAGTGACCACAAAACCAGTGAGAGGCAAAAGGACAGGAGCCAAAAAAAATAAACCCTCCGCCTGTTTTCCTAGAGGGACACTGTGTAATTTGCAGCTTAGTGCTTTATGTAAAAAAAGGAAGGAAGGAAGAAAAGAAAGCTGAAAGGCATTGGATGTGGAATCAACTGCCTTTTAAGGTTTTACAAGCACTTTTTCAATCTTGAGAAGTTTTTTTTTGTTCCCTTGCTCTGGAGAGCAACCAGAGAAAGGGGGAAAATTACCTCTTTGAATGCAAATTTAAACAGCCACATAATAATTCCTACATGCTAGATCTACCTGCTGTCCCAGCAACTAGCAGCTCCAAAGCTGTATCATTGCTCTCTTGCTAACAAACCTTCTCCAGCAGTGGGAACCCACCAGTTTTCTCCCCATTAGCTCAAAGAACAGGCAGTGCTGGTGGGCCCATGACTTCAGGTGACCAGTCTTGCCTTAAAATGCCTAGTCCTGACAAATTGTTTCTTACGTGGTAATCATTACACAAATCCTTACTAAAATGCAGTTTTACTGACAGGGAGACAGTTTACAAGTTGATACCCTCACTATATGCACAGTCCTGCTGAGTGTCTGGAATTGACAAACAAAAGCAAGAAAGGGTTTTCCTCTGCATATTCTTTTTAACATGCAGGTATTTTGCCATTTATTTTGTATTATAAAGTGGTGCATCCACTGTGGCACATGTGTACCGTGATTTATTTATTTTTTAAAATTTTTTGTAGTGTGTGAAATATTTATTTGGCTTTTGCAAGAGAGAAAAAACAAACTTCACTAGGCAGTAATTTTCACTTCCTGTGGAAATTTTCAATATTTGTCAATGAAACTCTTATCTCACATGGGGACTGAAAAGTCAATATTAAATATTTCATTAGCCATTGATCAAAAAAAAGAATATTTTACTAGATGACTCAGAAATATTTTAACATTTTAAGATAAAAAATAGTTGTTTAACAACTTTATCACTTAAAGGAAAAAAACATCTGTTCTATACAATGTTAAGATTTTTTCCCCCTTTTTATAAACATAGAGATTTTTCAATACCAATCCTTTCCTTGGAAAGATTTCACTTTCAGTGAATCAGCATTAAAAAAAAACAAACAAAAACCCCCAAAAAACACAAACAAAACCAAACCCTAAACAACTCTGCCAAATCTAGATTAAAACTCTCCACACATTTCATTCTCTTATGTTACATTTGTATTACTATATCAGCTAAAATCACACCTCTTACTAATGTAATTACAACACCATAAAACATGTGTGTACCAATATAATGTATGCTAAAAACAGTAGTGAAAAATAAGCTGATACATGAGTAATTTGTACAGTGTGTTTATTTTTAAATAGTAATTTACATTATGTGCCATGAACAGAATGTGACAATATTTCTAAGAAAGTTAATTAATTGTTAATATTTAGCTTATAAAAACCTTCACTAATTTGTAGTGCTACATATAAGGATGGTGAGGTCAATTGTATGATATGGAAGAATATGAAATTATGCCAAAAATCATATTTATACAGAGGATGTTAAACATCACATGCAAAATGTTAATGTTTTGGCATAAGCTCCTGAGCAACCCCCACTACTAATACTTTATGTGTTTGTTCAATGACTTAATTTCAGTGGTTCCAAATACTTTGCCTTTGGCAATATTTTTAAGTTTCAGATTTGTCCATATGGGGATATTATGACTGAGTCCAGAGAGAGCCATTTATCATGTTGATCTGGCCTCAAAACAAATATATGTACCTAGAGAAAATGGTGTAATTTCTTGAATTATAGCCCCAATAGGGTTTTTGCAGTTTGATTTTTCTGAAAGGTCTGTTATAAGTGCTGTGTTGTTTCTGAACTGGTTTATACAGTAAAACCTACATGTAGTAAAGTATTTTTTCACAACAAAAGCATTAGTTTGCAATGTTAGAGACAGATATGTTTGGCAACAGATTATGTCTTTCTTCCTTTGTAAACTCAGATTATATTTGAGATGCCTCTGGTAACTCTAGTTGTAACCTGGCGTGGCATGAAAGGCAAAAGACTGAACGAGCAGCCTGTATAGTGAAATATACTAATACAATGTAGAGACAAGATCAGAAAGACCGAAGCACAAAATGAGATGCAACTCACAAGTGGCATAAAGTCTACACAAAGAAAGCACAGGGAATACTAAAAGAGAGAGCTAGTAATAGATGATACAATAAATATAGTTTTGCTTCATTGAACATTAACATTAGCAAAGCATCACTAATGGCAAGTATGCTGAGAGGGAATGGAAAGGTTAAAGATTACTCTAGTTACTGGTCCTGATGAACTTCTCACTTCCCTGCTTCAGACATAGTCTGAAATAGCCCTGCAGTCATTAGGGCTGCAGAGGTTTCAAAGGGTCTGTGCTGAGGAAGGAGTGAGGAGGAGGGCTGGGATGGAGGATGAAAGGATTATGGGCGAGGCCATCTTGCCTCTATTCCTGGAAAAATACAGAGGATATTAAACAAAATGGGTTAAGTAACAGATAACATGTGATTTATCATTAGCAGCCTTTTAAACAAGACTGATTTAATTTGCAGGAAAACATGGTTTGTGAGTAGAGGAGAGGAGAGGAGTTAAATACAATGAGAAATCCCGAACTTAATAAAGCTTTAGGTGCTTTTCCAGAGTACATTCTCACAAGCAAATGAAGGAAATAAAGTCATGTAATTGACGGGTTGGTAAGGCTTTATCGAAGACTAGTGATCAATGGTTTACTAGTCTGAAGGCTATTCTCCAGAAAGTAGGCAGTGTCTAAAGGCCTGTAGTGCCAGTGCTGGGATAAAGCATTTTCTCAGCTATTTTGAAAATGAAAAGGATCATGTGTAGGTCTTACAAAGTAGCTGTCCCACTCTATTTTTCATATTGAGGCTTTAACTTGAAGACTTTGGGATTTCAAGTTTTAAGAAAGATTTGGTGCAACTTGAAAGAACACAGAAAATGAGACCAAGACCTCAGGGTACATCTATGTTTCCTACTAAGGAGAGTAGCCCATGGCTGCCTCCAAAAAGAGGTCACCTGCCATGGAGACAGAAAGTCTGCAAGGTCTCTGCCACATGTGCCCACTCATACCGAGCACGTCTCAATCCTTCCAGGGATGATCAGATGTTGCCCACACCCAGTTTTCAAGCTATCAGATTCTATGAAATTCTTTTGCATTGTAGTAACCAGAAAACTGGTTCAGTAAACACTAGCAAAATACTTGCTTTTTCAGCAAAATTTGCATCTCCCACAGGATTTTTGCTGGTTTTGCACTAGCGGTATTTATTTAGACAAGTCTACTTCTGTTATAACAGTGTAACTCTGTATGTGGGAGGACATTTGTGTTTTAGCTTGCAACCATTTAGAGGGATTAAAATAAATCATACAGATACTTATACTCTAATATAAAACTGTCTACTGGGGTTGACTGGTGAAATATCACTGCTTTAATTGATAACATTTTCCAGATGGACACATCACCAATAGTTCTTTTGAACCCATAATTGATGTTGAGCATTGCAAATTTGTGTCTTTTCTTCTGCTTGGTCTGAGTGACACGGCAAGGGATGTATAAAAAATGCAGAATTATAAGAATTAACTGTGATCTCATCAGCAATAATGGTTGCACTTCAAGATTAGCAGAGTGGAAGTAGTTTCTAATTACACGACTGGGTTGCTCTGGTTTACTTTAAAAGAATGTTTAGCTTCAAGGGCCATGAAAGCGCATTGAAATCCACTTAAGATCTCCAAGACTTTCATTTGTTTTAAATTATCATCATGGTTGATGGTTGTGGTTTTAAGGTGTGAAACAGAGCACCATGTATCTGATGTGCTCTCAGCCGCTTATGGAAATTCATTTGTAAGTCCCATATCAGCCTTGCCTAGCCTTCTCTAGACCTCTCTATGTGTTTCTTAGCTTGCAGTAATTTGTTTTATTCCCTAACAGTTAGATATAGGCAAAACAGTTAGATATAGCCTAAAGATATGGCATTATAGCCCTTTCCCAAGTTAACCTGAACACTGAGGGTGAAACTGAGAATTGTAAGATTTCCTGTAATTTACCCTAGAGAACTGGTCCAAAATGTCAGCAGTGCAAAATACACAAAAGGAAATGGAGATACAGTGGGCTTGATAACTTCAGTCTACATCTGCATGCATCTTCCAGCAAGACTGCTTTTGGCAATTGACATGCAAAGGAAAATGTCAGGAATATTACAATATTTTCAACCTCACTTTACATTGATATTTGTTTTGAGCCAAAGAGACAGGTTTCTATGAATGCATTGTTTCTTTCAGGAAAAGACTGACTTTTTTTCAAATCATGTTTAGAGTTCTTTTGAGCACTGAGGTCAGGCTGGTAGTATCCTAATGGGATCACTGCATGTTACAGTTCACTTCTATTTACCAAAATCCAGTTTCTGTAGAAGTAATATACCCAGCTTCTTGGTGGAGGGATGCTTTCAGATATTAGATAGATATGAACAGTTATAGGTCTGAATTAATAGTTACATAGAACCATGATTAATATTTTCATGCAATTATCTGAAATCTAGGAGCATCTTCACAAAATGTAGTATTTAAAAAAAACCAAAATGAATGTTTGCTACATTCACTTTTATGCAGTTACAATAACTCCATGCTCATGTTGGAGAATATTCACTCTTATTTCATTTGGGTACCTGAATTCAAAAGTGTTTTAGCAAAATGCTGTGATCACTACTAGCCTATTTACCTAACTAACTTAGAAATTTTGACTTGTGTATTACTTTAAAGGAGCACTGATTAGCTCCTGTATTTTTAGATAATGTGCTATAGGTTATTTTGAAATGCATAGCTCTTCTAGTTAAAGAAATATTAGAAAATGTATTGTTCATTAGAATGTTTTAAGTATATACAGAAGAAATTGGCTTTGTTATTATGGTCATGTTTGTTTGTTTTGAAATTTAGAGGGGCATAAAGAAACATCAAGGCCCCATTCTTCTCTGTAAATAACTAAATGATTCATGTATTCAAATGTATGTTCTCTTTTTATCAACTATTCCTGGTCCTGTTAGTTATGTTGGGAGCAAAATGCTGAAGAATTAGTCCTCTGTCTGATAGAGGACTACTCTCACATGGATCACGATAACTGAGCCTGTGCTGAAATCCTGCTAAGTTTCTCCTTCCATTTGCTTTTTCCCTATGCAAAACAAGGCCCTGATTAAATCAGTAAATTTGCCTATAAAACTTCCTAGGGGTTAGAGTGATTTACTTCTGTTAAATTGAGCCCTAAAGGTAATGAATTGTTAATACCAACAGTGTTTTCACTGCCTTTACCTGCCTGAATCAAGGTTACATGGCAGTGGGGTGCCCAGCACACCTGGCACAATAGAAAACAACCTTTAACAATGACATGAGAGTTTTCTTCGGTAAGAAGAGTTCTAAGTAATTGTTTTTCTGAGAGGTGTGATTATGATATGTAATACAGAAACTTTCCAAAGCCATTTTGCAATTTAGTCCATATGTCAAGACTTAATTTTGTTCTTAAGGGAAAATATTGCAACACTTAGTTGATGAGGACTAGTTCAAATTCAACCTACACTAGTCATGGACCCATCTACCAAGTCCTTCTGATGAAATGCCTAAATGACACTTGATTTGAAGGCAGGCTAGTGGGTGCCCTTCTAGTGATGGAATTTGATTTAGAAAATCTCCATGCATAGATCTCTGGTGATCAGCCACTCTGCCACACTCTGTGTGTGTGAATGTGGAACAACGTTGCTCTGGTGCCACTTTTCATTGTCCCCACCATCACCTTACTACGTGAGCCCCATAGCAACAGAAAGCCAAGGGTCTGTATATTTGGCACATATTTCTACAAGCAGAGCTGTCATTTGGCTTCTGGCAAGGCCGTGCTGTCTCCTAGCAGGTGTCACAACCTTAATTTCTTTTGGAAATCTATTGGCGTATCACAGACAACTGTGAAAAATAAGGATTCATGCAGTGACCATATGATTCTCACACAGATTGCAGGGTGAAGCCGTAGGAAGGTTAGAAATTGTAAGGAAGGACTTCTTTCTGACTTGGACAGTCTCCAAATTACTATTGAACCAGCCCAGAGCATGTCTGGATGAAAAATGAATAGGCAGCAGTCCATGTCCTATTGTCCCCTCCAATGAGTCAGGGATTTATCATGAAAGATATATTAAAAAGCATTAAATGACCTTCTGTTATGCACACATATCTAGACCTTTAAAATTTGTAATTCTGAACAGTACTGTTTATTGTATGTCCTTAGGGATTTTTTTTTGTTTTAACAGCATGCAGCTTGACAGAAATACACTACCCAAAAAGGGATTAAGGTATATTTTTTTTGAGCATGACTGCTGCTTCTCAGTTTTCCTGTAACTTTTTCTATACTGTCTTTCCTTTTCTTTCTCCTTCTATTGATCCTGTTTACAACAGAGTTCTTGATATTTCGATTCAAACCAAAACCCATAGATTTTAACAATGGACTTCTTCTTTCCAAATCTGCCTAGTGAATAAATTTCCTTTCCAGATATATAGTGGAAAATTAATACTATTAAGGATACTTTCCTTATGCAATGAATCTTAAAAGGCATTGAATTCTGGGGAGCTAAAAGAGGCAGAACAAGATACTTTTGCAATTCAATAGGACTAATTGTTGAAAATACTGAGAAAAACAAGGTTTTAGAGATGGATCTCAATTTGAACTCTAAATGCAAACACTTACGCAATTTTAATTGAAGATCTAGTGAAGGGTAAGGCTAAAAAATGCTTATTTTAATATCCAAAGTTTGTAAGTATAAAATGAGCCCTGCTCCAGCTAGTCCTCTTGGTCCCTCTCCAGATATACTCAAAGTCTAGCTTTCCTACTAATTCCCCACTAATTAGAGCTATCTTCATTACAGAAAACAGAAGTCATTCACCCGCTTCTCCTCTTCATGGTTAAAAGAGGGGATCGTTAGGTAACTTGTTTGGACTCATCAGGCATGGCAACCTATCTTCCTGATCCAGGAAGGAGATTTGGCAAGCAAGGGTATATGTGTCTGCAGGCAGACACTCTGCAGCCTTCCATCACTGAATTTACAGTTACATCTTTTGGCTAATTGATAAATAATATGTTATGAAATTTTAAAATAGTGCTAAAGTGTTGTCACTAGAAGGCACCTTTTGCTCTTCTGCACTATTCTTTCCTTAAAAATAATTTAATCAAATTTCCTGTTATTTCAAAACAATCACTTTGGATTGGGAGAGAATGGAAAAGGTGGAGGACATGAAAGAGGCATAAAGGGAACCCGGCAAGTGTACAATGGGATGACTGAGGTTTGTGGCTGTACAATTGTAATGGTGGCTGAAAGCTGAAAGTGAAATGGAGTGGGAAAACAGCTTATAGGCATATAAGCCTGATAGATTATCCCAGAAAGATTGTCAGTTTGATTTAATGTGCAGAGATCCCAGTTCAAGAGCCAGATCCTGAATTCTCATTTAGTGATCTTTCTGATCTGATAACCGCTGGGTAACTCTGCTCTACCACAGTTATAGGCAAAGATCTTAGCTGTCTTTTTGAATGGAGAAAGAACGTGAATATTTAATCAGGACAATATGTTTTAATGTTGTAAATTATTGTACAAAACCCCAAGCACAACATGAGAACTTACATATTCGTTTAATCTGCTTTCTAAGCAGAAATACTTGTGCCTTGCAAGCCTGAAGCCAGAGTATCAAAAGCCCTTTCTGCTCTGCTGTTTGGGGAACACTGATGGCTCATGACAGTGATGAAGAAGGTGCTCATTTCTCAGCAGGAGATTGTGCTGAATGAAGCAGGCTATTGCAGACATTGCTGAAAACAATCTCTTGCTTAAGATCCGCACTGCCTGCACGTTTTAATGTTTAATCACTGCCAGAATTGTCCTCCTTCCAGCCCTGCCAAAAGAGGCTGGGCCAGTGAGTTACCAGTTCTACCTCAGTTCGTGTGTCAAGTTGCACTTGTTTTATTGTTTTGCCATGGGAAGCAGTTGATGATTGATTTGATTGCCAGACTTCTTCCTTCCAGAGACCTTGTTTCTGCTAATTGTGGATTTTTCCTGTCCCTTTCCCTCCCCTCAGTTTGGGGCAGGACACAATTTCGAGTAGCATTCAGTGACAGGCTGCACGTATGACCATGAGTAGCTGTCATTACCAATACAAACTCCTTTTTAAGAGTTGTTGATCTGTTTCACTCCTGTCATCTAACCAATTGCCTACATGATCTGTGGCAGACATAATTTTGTAAGCAGCTACTCACATTTCTTGGCTTCTAGTCTCTCCATTCCCTACCCTAGTCATACAGCTTCTGAGCTTTTGCATCAACCTGCGCACTTCCTATAGCTTTGAAGTCCTTTCCTGTCAGCTCAATTGTCTGTCTTCTATGGTTTATAATCATATCTCTTTAAAGGAAGGGGATTCTGTTTTGGGGAGAGGGATGAAGAGGAAAGGGGTTTCAAGTCCAGTATTTTTTCTGTCATAGTAA
Organism: Aegotheles bennettii; assembly: GCA_013398125.1. NCBI lineage: Eukaryota > Metazoa > Chordata > Aves > Caprimulgiformes > Aegothelidae > Aegotheles > Aegotheles bennettii. The sequence continues at coordinate 69,331 of VZRW01002262.1, forward strand.
GATGGTAAATTTTACCTTGTTAAATCCCTGGTGTAAAGCACTTAAAGACTTGATGCTTTCCAAGGGTTTTGTTCTATCTAATTGGTGAAGGGTATTTATGTGACACCTGTTTCTTTCCAAACCATCAACTTGTCGTTGTTTTGAGCATGTCAGCTGTGGTTTTTCAGATATACTCCATCATCCCGGCAGACAAGTCAGGAGGAAGGCAAGGAATGGCTACGCTCCCATTCAACTGGAGGTCTGCAAGACACTGGCAGTCAGTCTCCGCTTGTTTCTCCTTCAGCTATGTCTTCATCTGCAACTGGAAAATATCACTTTTCCAACCTGGGTAAATGCCGTTTCCCTTCACTGGTTCTCCCACTCTAGAATAGAATCATAGAATTCAATCGTTCATATTTCTTAGTTTGCCAAACTAGATAATTTATTTCAACATCTCCATCACCATACTGTGGTACATCACTAATGAAAGGAAATTCATGGGGTTTTTTATGGAATAGGCTGGGTGTCTCCTATTTTGCATACAGAAAAGAAGCACAGATTCTCTGACTTGCCCAGGGAGAAAAAAAATCTGAGTAAAGCTGGAAATTAGCTTCTAGTTTGAAACTACTCATCGTTTAGGATTCATAGTCAGTAGGAGTCTTTCCAGTAAATTTAGTGAATGTCACCCAGGCACTAAACATTGTTTATTTCCTATATACGTGTTTGCATGGGGACAGGCCTTTCCAATGCATTTCAATTGCTGGACCTGGCTATAACTGCACTGGACCCAATCCAAATCCTACCCTTTAATACAATATTTTAGGATGTGAGTCACATTTCAGATTTATTTGATTACAGGTTAAGATTTAGATTTGGTTCTTCTGAATCTTGTTTAAAATTAATCAAACACAAATTTAGTTTTGTTAATAATTTTATTTTTTTTTCTTTAATGCTTAGTAGAAGACCACTTACTTGCACTGCTCTGGACACATAGCTAGGTTCACAATGGGCTTTTTAGGCCTTTACTGTGGAATTAGCAGCAACTTTTGAAGCATTTGCGCTTCTGTCACTCTGTCACAGATTATGGCATCTGTAGGTTATAATAACTCAAAAGAAACTTCATCAGACATACAAATGTTGGTCTTTATTACATATGGGAAAAGAAGTTGAACAAAGCCACTTCTAAAAATGAAATTGGATCCTAGCTAAGAAAGCCACTGCTTTGGATTTCCTCCATGTACTTGCAGTAGTTTTAGACACAGCTCTTTTTAAGCAGTGTTTTCCTCACTTTGTCATTTTCTGCATAAAATTGTCTTCTTCTTTTTGTTCATAGTTCTTGTACTCACAACAGAGAGCAATAACATCAGGGGGTTTTAAAATTTATTCTGTCATTGTCTTTTGCTTCTTTCCATTATCATATCCCTGTGGAATAATTTGCTCTCATAACACAGCTGCTCTGGTAGTTTATGACTTAAGGCACATCTTGAATGGTCTAAAATAAAAGTCCAAACACTGAGGCTGAATTTGGTTAGACAATTACCTTTTTCTTCTAGGAGTTGAGTTCATGTGGTCCATGTGAACTATAACCAGGCTTTCATTCCTATTGGCAAACAAACTTTATAAAAGCTTAATGTAGGTTCATCAGCACTTATTATGATGAGATTCAACTGGCCTGTGCAGGAATTTTAACCGAATATAGTGGTAGGTGCTATATGCCCCTAAACTTTGGTCTCAACAGCAGTCAGTAATATAGGTATATAACGAAAAATACAGATACTGATATAGTAGAAGAGCTGCTTATAAAAATACTTAAAACTTCTTATTCCTTTGTAACTTTCAACTTTTCAATCTCTCACATTAATTCTCCATCTTGCACTGTCAAAGTGAACAAGTGTGTATTCAGACACCAGTGTTACTGTTACAGTGTGTTTTACAGATTTAGTCTCATCCAGCTCCTCAGAGATCATCTGCTTCACCTTTTTGTGGTGGCTTTGTATGGAGAAATTAAAGCCTTTCATTTTCTCAGCCACATAAAGTTCACCAAACCATGCTAGTCCTACCTTACAATTTTGTGCAAAACCAAAATTCATTTAATGGAAATGTGCTTCACTAATTAAGCTTTGTATTCCAGTGAGTCCAACCAACCTATCTCAGTTTAACCTTCCTGGACCCAGTATGATGCGTTCAAACAGCATCCCTGCACAAGACACTTCTTTTGATCTGTATGATGACTCCCAACTGTGTGGCAGTGCTACATCCTTAGAAGAGAGACCACGAGCAATTAGTCATTCAGGTTCATTCAGGGACAGCATGGAAGAAGGTAAGACTTAGTTACTATTTGGATCAGTGAATAGGCCCCAAAATAGGCCTCCAAAGTATAGTAAAATTTTAAAATATTTATTCTGCAACATAAAAATGTAAATAATTTTGTGAAGCTTTTTTTTAATTGTGTTGAGCTGGACTCACAGGACTTTCTTATCCTAAAGTGTGGAAGATATTTCTTTCACACAGTAATATGCATTGCTGTGTATGTCATACGTATATAAATCCTTTATCAGAAATTTTGGAGGAAAGAAAGCCATTCTTAGAAAATAATTTTATTCTTTTTTGCCTCTAAATGTGAAATGTTTGAGCATACCTTGATTACTGTGTTTCGATGTTTTCTTGGTCCTACTTCTGTATTTCTTTTTTTTTTCCAAATGACAGTGCTACTTAGCATCACCTTTCTTTTGTAGTCATTTAATTTCCCCAATTTCCTACAGCCTCCTACAGAAAACACTATGTGAATTTCTGTTTTTAAACTCTGTCATTTAATCTGACCTCATTATTTTCTTTATGCAAATTATTACTGTTGGTCTGATTTCTCTAATGCTATCTACAACACTTAGAATTTCGGAAATATTTTTTGTCTTGGTTTTGGTTTTTGCTCTTTTTTAACCACAGAGCATCTGACAACTCTTAAGCAAATGCACTGTAGCATTTTCTTCTGCATAATATTTTTAGTAAATCAGATTATTTGCAGAATTCCCATAAGCATGAAGTTCTCACACCATTTAATTAAAAAAAAGGCCAAACCCAAACACCAAAATAACCAAAACACCAAGAAAAAAACCCCCAACAAAACACTAAAAAAAACCCAAACAACACCCCCCCCTTCTAATTTAATGGAGATTCATTCTATAACATCATCTCATTAATCTTGCTTACTGCTAAGTGATGACAATATAAAAATGGCAAATAAAAAAAGTCTCCCCCTAGCCCCAAAGCTCATAGTTATGATATAAAAGGGGGAAGAAATTCCTAGATTGAATAATGGACAACTAATACTTTTACTTTTCAATTCTTTCTTCTGTATTTTAGATGATATGTCAGGCAGACAACTGGGTATGTAATACTAGCAGTAGGGTGCAGAATAGATCAAGCTGTGAGTTGTCAGCACAGAGAGGACGGCTGACTGCACAGAAGCATATCACATAATTCAAGGACAGAGGTGACTACAGACCCTTTACTGAGGAACGGGAGAATTATCAAAGGAAACACTGAAAAAATAATAGAGAAAACAGTGCAAATAATTTATGCATAGAAAAAGAAGAAAATCTAGAATTTCAGTAATGGATCACCAAGGAGCTTTGATGAAAGCTTTTCATTGGTTATGTTTCATATCCAGCTGGAGTGGATAACCATGATCAACCTGAGTAAATGAAAGTCAATGCAGCAATAATAAACAGTTTTCAGCAGTCTACAGTCATTAACATGAAATTATACTGTTGGAAGGCCAAATGTATTTTATTTAAGATGGGAGCTCTGCGGAAGGTTATAGTGAAATAAGTGAGTTAATGAGTAGAGCCGCAGTGTACAAGAACAGAATGGGAATTTATCTGAGAGATTTAAAGCAGAGCCTGAAAATCAGAGATAGTTTGAAAGCAATAGGATTTCAATGGTCAATGTTTCACATCTTTGTAAATATTTGCTCAGTTACAAAACTAGATTTAAAGTCTATTTGGCTAATACAAGTATTCTTGTATTGTCAATTTGGAATACAGATGCTAAGATCAATGCAAAATAATTAATTTACCAAACCCCGGCAGATTATAAATATTAAACAAATTTCTTTTGAAACAAACATTAAAAGAACTAATGAAATATATTATCTTCTTTAAAATTCTCTGTAGGTATGTCCTTCCTCAGTAGAGTCATCAGAAGCAGATGGGCAATTTTGTCTCAGTTTAGTCTTTGCCATTTTCAGAAAGGCCAGGAACCCCATTTTTTGAGTTGAAGTCATGCAACATTCACTCGGTGCTCTTGAGGCTAACCCTACTGATCATTAGTGGAAATACAGCACTGCATTTTGCTGTGACCCCTTCATACAGACTACAAATGCCAGCATGCACTAATCTGTGTTGTGCTGAGGGGAAAAACCAGCGGAGCAAAGCCTGGGAGCTCACCCAGGGCATGTGAACTGTTTTGCAAAGCATAGTCTCATATTAAAATCAGTTTGCTCAGCTTTGGCTAGGTCTATAAACAACTCAATTTCTGGTTTCTTTAAAGAGTATATTTATCAAGTGATTTGTTGTCAAAACAACAAAAGCAATGCCTGGTTTACTGGTAATAACACTGAATCTCACTAGCTCACTCTTCTTCATCATACACAGCAAAGAGCTTTTTCTGTACAGAACAATCTTTTCAAGTGCAGGAAAAATATCAATAGCTTTTCTATACTGATAGCTCGTAATTACTCTTTGTGGAAGATTGATTCTCATTTTAAAACTATGTTTAGTGATTGAGCTACATGGGGGAAGTTTTGTGCTTTCATCAATATTTCATGTTATTTTCCTTTTTTTAAAGTACATGGGTCCTCACTATCACTTGTCTCCAGCACATCCTCTCTCTACTCTACGGTAAGTATTGACATTTTAGAAAAATGTTCTGCCTGCCTCTGTTCTTGTTCATTGTTCATGAGACTTTCAATGCTTTGAGGTTTATAAGGATTAAAATTGTACTGCAATAAATCAGGAACATTTATTTTCAACTTTGGTATTACTGTCATGCTATTTTAGAATACATTCTTTTCATCTTTTTATGTAATTTTCTTAGAACTGCTTAAAGTCACTTAGTGTATATTTTGAAAGCTGAAAAGAAGGTAATGGTCTGGGAGTCTGTCTTTGAGGGTGGTCCTTATGCCATTGTAGTTAATAATTTTGAGTAGTTTTGCTAATTTTCACCTACTTTTCTAATTGCACAATTACCAAGTGTTTTTGTAATGTCACTACTCAAGGTACACATCTTGAAAAACACAAGTTTGCTTCAGAGTAACGGAGATACAATTTGCAGTTTAAATGTCTACTTATCTCTGTTGCAAATGACAGCATTTAGATGTTATTACCAAAGAGAAGAGTGACTTTAAAAATTATTATTCTAGCTCAAGTAGCAGTTCTGGTTTTGATTTTTTTTCTCTGTTCTTTTGTTTTGGTATCTTTTTTGAGATCTTCTGTGTAACTGATTGCTTCTGTTGTTCTACTAACAAGAAATCATCCATATCGGAGGAGTTAAACATGTCTGGACATTCCCTTGCTGTTTCACAAGTTGTTTTACAAGCTATTTGCTAACTACAAATAGATGCTGTAGAAGCCCATTTTCACGGGACAGCAACCTGCTTATCTGCTTTTGTACCATGCATTCATAAATAGTCTGTCCCCACTCCATATTTTCAGGTACTGAATAGTGTCAGCTGACATCCCAGGAATGGCCTGGACTCCTCTACACAGAGCCAACACCAGTTCTTGCCTAGGAATACCAAGCCCATACAGTCTGATGCATTTGTACCACTTGTACAGCTGATAGCCCTATCTCCATGCTAAACTCATGCTAGCTTGGAAAGTAGATTGTATCCATGCACAATGCCTACCACAATGGTGCCTCTCCTAGTTCTGTTTAATCACAAAATTATCTATACAGGGCCATGTCTAAAACATCAGGTACACATGCATTAGGTTTGAACAGCCCTTTGCAGCAAGTTGCAAGCAATTTCAATCCAGACCAGCCTCAGATTATTCTAGGGAGGTAGGATGTACATATAGACTGGCTGCACATAAGGTATGACTAACATTCAAACAAACCTTCTTATTTATGTTTTGGTAGTAGAATAATCTTTACTACTGTTTCCCTGTGTATGAGACACTAGGATCATTTTGCATGGGAGGTTGTCCAAAATTGTAATTCAAGCTTTGATATCAAAGTTTAGAAGAATTTTGTGAAACTGATAGATGGTAAAAATAAAATTATAAAGTGACACAGTGATCAGTATCTGATCAGTCAGTAATTCTGAAATATCTCTGCTCTGATGCTGTATACTACTGCAAGGGTTTACTAATATTTTCTATTTATATAAACTGCTATCATTCAAGATTACAGAGTATCTTGAAAATATTACCTAAACCTGGTCATAATAGCGAATGGTATTTTTTCTGCAAAACAACCTTTAAACTATTCACCCAACTTCATACTGTAAGCCAATGGAATATCTTCTGAAACATCTGATTCTGAATTCACATTGCATCTAAGCCCCAGTCCTTAAGTTACAGATTTTGTGGACAAGATGACGAAAGTTATAGAAAAATCTGTAAAAGGCAAGAAAGGAATTAGTATGACAAAATTACTAGGGTTGACCTCTAGGGATGATTTTTGATCGGAATTTCTTCTGCTTGATCCTTCTCATCCTGTGAAAAAAAAGTTTAAACTTTTCAGCAATTAGTCAGAAGATGATGCACAAGTGAAGCATAGAAACATGAAGGATTGGCAATCAGTATCACATCAGCTGAAAGTAAAGAACATTTCACTGTTCGATGATATGGTGCAGTGCCAGGTTTCCTCCACAAAGGGATAGCTTCACAGGATTATGGCACATGTAACATACTAGGTTCAGGGAGAAGTATAAGAGCCTTTTTACCTTAAGGAGGCCAAAGTCACTAAGCAGGAATTTCAAAGCAGCTGCCTTTCCCTAAGTATCTCAATCAAATATATTTATCAAATTTCTCAAGCATTGCGTTAAGCCTCGGTGCTAGTGTTTTTCTGCAGCTTAATGACTAGAAAGATTCGAACAAAGTACTAAATAAAGATCAAGATCTTTATGTGTTATTACCAAATGATAGCTGAAAAGCTTGAATTTATTCACTGAAGATTCTTTGATAATCAGAATATTAGATTCAGAAGAGACATTTCATTATTTGCTGCCACTGCAATGAATAAGTCCAGTGAGACAGAAGCTCTGTGTTCACTAGTATTTTCTGTAACTATTGGCTTTCTTCTTGATTTGCATTTGGGTTTTCAGGACTTGAAGAAACTGGAAACCTAGCTTGTAGAGATACGCATATAGAGAAACAAAAATTTGGTTTCACAGAAAAGTATGCCATGTAACTGGACTGAAAGGATTCAAATACTGATTCAGTTTTGGCAGTGAATATATCTAGCTCTCCAAGAAGTTGAAAAAGATATGTGGTAGTGTAAATTATCACAGGTTGTCTCCAATTTTAATCTCCTTCTGCTCAGGAGGTGGGACACTGCAACTTGCACATATTTAGTTAGTGACTGTATTTCTCTCATTGGCTCTCGGCATTAACTACAATCCCTAGACTTCATTTGCTGTGCTAAACCAAGCTCAAAGGAGATGTGCAAGGACATGTCATTTGTATGCTAATATTTTAAGTCTTCAAGAAAAGAAAAAAAATAATTATTATAAGGATATGATGCATGGATATGATGGAGAAGTAGAGAGAGAAAAATTTATATTTTCTTTCAGAGCCTTTTGAACCAGTGATGAAGTGCTGGTTGCAATGGTGTCAGCATGAACTTAGATGCTCAGATGTATTTGGTTGTCCAGTTTTATTTTTTAAATTGATAATATGCCTAGAATCCTGTTCTTTCTTTTTCATTTACTTCTTCCACTGCCCACAAAAGATAACTTGTGGCAGACATCCTGTGAACTCTGGAGACAGGCAACGCTTCTTTGTACAGTGGGGGTCATCTGGTAACAACATGTAGCTCTTCCTTCATTAGAGGAGGCTGCTGGTCTAGGAACAAGGGACCACACTCCCACATGACAGTTTCAATAAAAGGTCACCAACCCTATTGGGGTTTTTTATTTGCTTTTCTTGACATAGTAGAATTCATAAGGGAATGAGGTCTTTCTTGATCTTTTGATGACTTTTCATACACTACATATTTGAAGTAACGATAATAAGAATAGATTTTCAATTTTTTGTGTAGGCACATGTCCTTTTTGTGAACATAGATCAGAATGTTAGTGTCAGTATGCGTTTCACACCAGTGGCTGGTAAATAAACCAATTATTATTCTAAATCATTCCTATGTTGTGATGTACCAGCTATTACAGTAGTTTCAGCCAAGAGCAGTTCTAAATGTTATACGGGGAAATACCGTAGCATCTCAGTCTTTTTACTGACTGTTAACATATAAACTTTTATGGAAAAAGACATTTTCTAAATCTCTTCTCCCCCTACACCAGGTAAAAAAAGAAAACATTTCTATAGTCAATTATTAAAATTCTAACAGCATACAAGTTGTGCTTAATACAGGCTTAAAAAAGCCACTGTATTCATTTTTAATAACACAGATACTGCCTGATGTCTGGGATTTTTCTGAGGAACTCTTATATTGGGTTTTCTTAGCCTTTCTAGTATTACTTATAGCTACGTCTTCTACACACAGTTTCCTTTTACTGCTTACTTCTCTTCCAGACAATGTTAGACTGTTAATCTGAAGTGGACCACCTCAGATTGCAGGATGGATTGAATTCCAGTACAATAACTGATTCTAATTTTCTGTTACAAAAGGGTTCCTCTCTCATGGCATGCCATTCCTTTCCATTAGAATCCCACTGAAGCAAGATCTTTCTGTCCACCAAATTCTTCCTAAATTAGACTACTCCCATGCTTACAAATTTAATGACTTTCAAAGGTTTGCTTTGCAGTGATTCAGTTTCTTAGTTTGCTGAAAAAAACTACTGAGTAAATAGCATCATTATATATGGCACAATACATAACAATATGGAAAATATCTAAAATTATTAAATATTATTAGTACGTTTAAGCTGAAACTTTCACATGCCTTGATAGCTTGTAGTATTTTGGTCAGTACTCTGTACAGAAGAAATTAAAGTGCCACTCTCCCCTCACCTTCCCCCATATAGGTTTTACTGGTATACTTCTCTTAGCAGACATTAGTCTTTCAGGAATACTGCTCAGTATACAGTAAAGCAAATATAGTTTCAGGAGTCAGAATAATCATTATGGTGCAAAAGTCTGCTGGTGACAGACAGGTCTGTGCAGTGACAGCATAGAAAATTTTCTTCCATGTCTTAAAAATGTAGCCACAGTTTCTGCAGTTCTGTTCTTGTTCTGCCTTGATCCACTGTTTCATGTTGTCAGTATGCTGGCAAACTCTTTGGGGTTTCAGCTGGAGCCTTGCCAAGCTAGTTGAAAAGAATTCCATTTATTGTTTTTACTGCATACCTTCTTTAAATGTAATGGATCCGTGAAACTATTCATTTCACTTCAGTGTAGCTGGCTTTTGTTTTCTATTACCTCAATTATGTTGCGTATTGTTTCTAAGCCGTATCTTCTATGTTTTCTTCCAGGCAGAAGAAAAGGCACATTCAGAGGTAAAAACTTTTCTTCATTTCTATAGTTGTGTATGGTACTATATTATTTTCAAGTTAATTGTTAATCTGCTGTGGCTAAACTGCTGAGCTGCTCAGGAAAAGACACTCTGTGTCTTTGAACCACTGTTTGGGAAGTGTTGGGAAAGAGTTGATGCAGCTTCTAGTGCACTAGGAGGTGTTTTCTTAGTATTATGCTGAAGTATGGCTCCTGGCTGAGGATCTGAAAAGGTGAAAAGAATCGATGAAAATCGGGCTTCTGAGTGGAGGACTTGTGATACATCTGGTTTCAGACTTAATACCACTCTGTACTGCATCTAAGGACTGTGCAGTTCTAGGTAATGTGCTGCATTTCAGGAGAAAAATACTTCAAATGTTCACTTTGAACTTCTCTGCCTTACACTTTTGCATTATATCAGATTTCTGAAACTGACCACTTTGATGGATTTCAGAGCGATGCAGATTGATTTCAGACATAAATCAAATCTGATGTGCAAAACAGCTTCTTTCTCCTCACAGGGTATAAGAATGGGTGACAAGGCCGGGTTAGCAGCTGGATACAATTACAACCTTTCTCAAAATGAAGTCCTGATTGTATTAAAAGGGCACCAAGGATAGCAGCAATAAAATGCAGCACCAAGGGGTACAATTCTACTTCACAGTTACATGCCTTCCAACTTCTGCATTTATGCTGCTCATATTTTTACTACTCTAATCAGAGAAAATATCAACTAAAAGATTTTTTTATGAGGAAGTTAAACAAATAAACATATTCTTCCTTTCTTGCCACAGTATAGTCAAATAGGATTTCTACCTGATTTTAGTAAGCTGCTTTCTCTGAAAGTTAAAGCAAAGGAGCTAACGCAGTATGCCATAGCTCAGTAGCATAAATCACAATTCCTCATTTCACTGCCCTTTATACAGGGCTTTATATAGGGGTGAAACATTCCTTTCCTTTGTATTTCTGCATGATGTTTTCTCAGTATCTAGGTCTGCTCTGTGATGTTCTTGCAGGAAATATTGAACAGCATGTCATGAGAACTACCTTTACGTAGTTGCAGGAATATGATGAAAGTGTGGCTTAAGCAGGAAGGTCAAATAATTGCTATTGAAAACCAAGGAGAAAACTTGTAAAAAGAAAGGCAGCAGTCCAGGATGGAGAATAGCTCAATAATCTGTCTCCTTTACTCTGCGCTAGTGTAAATGACATAGCTATTTTTGTATCATAGATGTACAGCAACTTGTTCATTCTTACAGATTATGCAATATTCACTGTTGATTTTTATGAGAGTCATAAAGTTAAAATACTGCAATAGTCTTTACTAGTGAATGTTACGTGCTCCCTTTCCTAGCCAATTTTCCACATTTTACTTCTCTAGTCTGGAAGAATTTCTTTTATGTCTGAATATGAAAGGGGTTTCAAAGTGAAACTCCACACTGTGCTTAAGTTCAGTGCAATGTCCAGAGTCCCTGTAAGGTCTCAAATAGGGTTAAATGAGCTAAAATGATGCACAAACTTCATGCTACATATCTATGCTAGCTGAAATGTAAACAGATATTTTTCTTAAGGATTCTGTTTTTCATAAAAAGACATAGTAGCCTTGAATTAAATTTATTTTCATGTCAGCAGGTACATTTAAAGCTACATTTTTTTAAGTTGCCAAGCAAGTTTTTGAAAGATGTATAAGGTTTAAAGAGGCTACACGTGTGAATTGCAGGGACTGTAGAAAGTACTGTGTAAGAGAAAAAAATACTACTGTATGTAATCTAACTTTAGACATCCATGAAGCAAAAATCTGTGTCTGAGATAGTCATCGAAGCCTTCTTCATGCCAAGCACTGTGGGAATCCTTTTTGGCACTTCATCTGAGTCTAATGTAGACATTTAACATATGTAGGTTGCATCATGTCACAGTCAAACAAAGTGAGCATTACCCAAATTCTTTCATGTTTCATAATCTCAGGCCTCATCCAGGGCTGTTAACATTGATTGCACTAGGGATACATTTGGAACTTATGGAGTTTGGTAAAAAGACATGACATTTACATGTGCAAACAGGGGATTGTACATATGAAGTAACTAAGCATTTGCCCATATGTGCTCCCTTAACTAGGATCCTAGCTCATACACGGGCTAAGTGCAAGAAAACAGTTGGAGCAGCATTAAGTGCCAACTTTTATTAATTTGTTCTTCTGAATAGTTCTGAGATTAAAATGTGAAACTAAGACATTGTAAACCTATTAGCGATTCCTTAAGAAAACAGAACAAAAAAACCCCCACAACAAAAGGAAATTGCTGAAATACTGACAGCAATCTTTTTCTCCTTCCAGCAAATTCAGAAACTACGGAGAGAACTGGTTGCATCACAAGAGAAAGTTGCTACCCTTACATCTCAACTTTCAGCAAATGTAAGCATTTTTGCTTGTGATCATAAACAGAGAATACGTTATCAGACTGACTAATAGCTCTTACTGAAGTACCTAAATGTGATCTGGGAGACTTTTGCTATTTACTTATTTTGGTGGTTTTCAAATTAATTATTTCATTAAGTGTCTGTATTGCCTGAGCTTCAAGCAGAAGAAATCTTGTAATCAAACACAAAGGAAATAGAAATGAGAGTTTCCACACTTTGGATGTGACAAGAGTCCTATCCAGTTCAGTCTTTCCTCAGAATCAATTAAAAAAAGGCCACAAGTAAGGAGCCACATCAACCAAAGAAAAGGCACGAATTACAGATTCTGTCAGAATTCATTAATTTCACAAAAATAAACCCTGCAAAATATAGGTAGATGTGGAGAGAATAATAGTATACAATTGTATGTAGAATTCATATGCTGTGATAACTGTGCTGATATATAACTAATGGAAACTGGGCTATTTCACAGAGAGCTCCCTGGTGTTCCTTCCAATTGTCATACACCGGTAATATGAGTTGTTGAACATGTTATCAGAAAATAATGCCAGATAGGGAATGTGGTCTACAATCCTGCCTGGTTACTATGGTTTCGGATTAAGTTACTGGATAGTTACTGAACAATCTGTTGTATCGTGATTTTTAAATGCAGTTCAGGATATAACTATAGTTACCATTCCCAAGGAAAGCCAAGGTGCAGTTGCAAGAGAGTATAATTCTGCATTTCAATGAAGTTTCCTGATATCTTGGGCAATCTACACAGTATCTTCCTTCAAGATGTAGATGTACTGAGTATTTAGATCTATAAACACTGACGTTTTCAATAACTTTTTTCAGTTGGTGAAGTGTTCGTGTTGTGGGAAAATAATCTCTAGCTGTGTGAAAGCTGCTTGTTTTCTTAGCACTGCCATGCATAAAAACGTGGAAGTTCTACTCTGAGCACTTTCTGCTCTGTTCAGGTGGCTACAGAGCACCTGTCAGTATTTGTACCTCTGTAGCAGTATGGGTTGCCAGCATGTCCTAAGTTCTGAGTGAAGCGGGTGATGTTGGAGGCCTGCGGTGTTTGTAAATTCAACAGCTAGATTCGGATTTGGGTTATTCATTCAGGAATTTATAGCCAACATGCCTAACTTTGGTATAGGGTTCCATCTCTCATGTATTTTAGACACTGATCTTCATTTTTGCCAGATTGGCTTCATTCACCCATCCTGAAAGTAACAAGCTAAAACCACACGGAGAGGTCAGAATAGCTAAGCCAGCATGACTCGGGTAGTCATTTCTGTATTCCTTTGTGTGAAGTAGACACTGTACAGGCTGGTTTTTAATAACATTACCTATTGCAGGCAAGTATTCAAAGTCAGCTCCAAGTTACAATTAGATTTGATCCATATTTCAAAGAAACTTAGACAAGCTAAAAATGGATAGTTACATTTTGTCTTGGTTTTAACTCAAACTGATTCTGCTGCATGGGTGAGAAATAAGTTTGGTTTGATCTGTAAAGTTCAGACTGTATTGGCTGGGGACCTGGTCCCATGTAATGCCTCTAGACTTCTGAACACCTAGTAAGAATGCCCATAGCTTTTCTACTGATCTAATTGAAGGGGTAACATTTTCAACAGGACAACTAAAAAATATATACATGTGCATCTGTTTTGTCTATACATAAGTACATATTTATAAACCTGTATGTACTTGTATGCACACACAAACACATATATATACATATATATATACACACACACACACTGTATGTTGTATAAAGGTTAATTTAATCACATTCTTTTGACTGTGTCACTCACCTTCTAATCTGTCTCCATGGAGACAGTCCTTAAACTCTAAAGCTATAATCGACCCTAAAGCTGATCCTTTTAGCACATGGGGTTTTTAAATGATACCAGAAATTTATTTTTTCTCCCAAATCCCCAACACGTGGAAATTCCCTCAAAATTAAACTTATCAGGAGCATGAAACTTAGAGGCTTCAAATTCTCCAGGCATGAACAAAGGATTTAGATGCCTTCATGATGAATAATAAAAGATAGATTACTAGATACTATAAATAAATATTTTTGGGATGCTGTCATGAGATATATACTTTACAAAACCAAAAATTTAAGAATATTTCACAATAAGTCTGGTACTTAGTTCACGCTCTGCTGTTTCTGGTACACAAGATGTAAAGGATTAAAAAAACACTTTCACATAAATCTAAAGCATCAAAAGAGACGCCTTAAAGATGTGTTAGTACTAATTCTGTCAGCCATTTGAGCACTTTATGTAAATAAATTCTACAAAGTATCACTTAAACATCAGGAATAAAATTCAGCCTGAAAACAACAGTGTATGTACAACCTTTTAGTTGTATTATGACCTCTGAAATTTATCCTAATTACAGAAGTGATTTTTAAATGTCAATGATTATATACTTTTCATAAAAATTATGAGAGTAACTTTCAAATACCTGATTTAATTTGACAAACTTAAAAAACCCAGAGGAGCTTCTAATTTTCATGAACATGTACTGTATTACCATTGCTTTACTTGCATGTGTGCATTTATCGTTTATTTCCTAATCTAAGAGACATACTTCACCAGCCCCTGGCATTTAAAGGACAAATAGCCCTAATCACAAAAGCTGGCATTTACCCTCAGAGAAGAAATCAAAAACATGTTTTAATCTCTGAATGGATAATACCACTATGACCCCCATTTTGAGTCACAGTTGCATGCCAGTAGTCTAAAGCCTGAATGAACAGTACGTGTAATGCAGAAAAAAGTTTGATCACTGCCTGCTTTTCCGTAGATACATCCATCTCTGGCAAGCAGAAAACTGTATGAACAGAGTATCTTCTGCAGTGCTTTGCTGACCAGAAAATTACTCAGTACTTTCTGATGCCTTTGTTACAAGCGCAACCATTGTAGTCCTCCAAACTTCTATACTTTCAGTGTCTGAAAATAGGTAGAACTTTTTTCTTTGCTGTGGACTGGAGAAGGAAACTATTAATAGACAGAAATCTTGTTTCCTCACAGTTCATCTCAGGCTCAAAGTTGTTGTTGCCATTTCCTTTTGTAGAACTGATCAAAAGTATTGTATGTAATTGAAAAAAAGAGAATCTTATTCATCTCATTTCAATACTATTTGTGTCTTTCTTTGCTTCGGCACAAAAGACTGTTGATGACAGTAGTACATGTGACATTAAAAGACTGTCAGCCTGAAATTTGACATATTTCATCAAGCCTTTGCTTGATATATTGTTTTATATCAAAATCTGCCATTTGAAAGTTACAGCATTTCTCAGGCATTTTGAAAACCTCTTCTAAGACTTTTCTTACTTGGTTTCATTTATTATTCAGGTTTTGTTGGCTAGACTCAAGTATTATGGTTGATTTCAGCACTTTATTTCATTTGATTAGCCCCAAAGTGTTTTGCCTTCATATGATTAAATTCAAGCAAGGCCCAGCTGTTGTTTGGATACTTAATTTACAGGTTTTTTTCTGAGATTCTGGCTTTTCCCCTAGTGCCTGTTTCGATGTTGCTGAAGGTCAAGTCTCAATACTAATTAAGAAAAGGCCTGTTTTCAGTGCAGAAAGTGCCCAACCAGCAGACTTCCTACGTGACTGACAAGGGCTCAAATTCCAGTGAGCAGCCTGAACTCAGCCTGTTCAGAGGGACTTTGATCAGTGCTTTGTCCTGTATAAAGCTGAAGGGTGCATGCTTGCAGACTGTAGTAGACCCAGGATGCCAGTAGAAAGTGGAGGGGGTTCGCTGGCTAATACTCTTGTTTGGCCAGCTCTGAACCGCTATCCTACAGCCAAACTAGAAGATAATAGCAGGCGGCAAACAGGAAAGGTCACCAGATGTACAGTTGCTTCTTGCAATCAGCCCGATCCCTTCTGGCCTCTCACACCTCCTTTCATCCAGCCTTATCAGGTGGGAGGAAATTTATTTTATTTACCTTTTTTAATAAACCTGAACACCGCAGGTCAAATTGCAAAGTGTGTCAGCAGATAGTCCTTGGGTATGCCAATGTTATGTTCAAGATGGGATGTAAACCTAAGAGCTGAGGTATTTGGGGTTTTGCTGTCTGGGATCGTTTACTAAAGAGGAAATGTTTAAAATCAGAACTGTCATCTTAACACTGAAGTCATTTCCTGAGCATATATCTCTTTGACTATTTCCACTGGGAATTTCACATGTTAATAGAAGTCAAAATTAATCCGTATGTGGTGGATCTACAGATTAAGACCTGTACATCATCTGTGTATCCAATATGCATATCATGTTAAAGATGGATATATTTTGCTGTAGGCATACTTCCAGTATTGCCCAGTTACTTAACTCTAATTCCAGTATACCTGTTTCCAAGTACAAATGCTGCATTCAATTGCAAATATGTATTTTTACTTTAGAATGTGTTATTTAAAGAATTCAGCTGTTTTGTATGGTATTCAAATGATAATGCAATGAATGAAACTACTGAGTCCAACACAGAAATTTCTAAGGTGTGAGGGATTGTCTGTAATTTAAAAAAACTTCTACTGCAGAATATTTTAATGAGTATGAAAGAGTGGATCCTTTTGGATAAAGTAAATAATCCTCAGAAATTGAGGATTGCCAATCAAACCAAAATCAATTACCAAATTTATAAATGTAAAAGAAGTTTCTAATTAGAATTTTAAATTTTTAATGAACATTTTTAAAGTCACAGTTACTTCTCTCTGTTTCCATTGCTTTGTTCTTAGAATTGTTTTGCATTTAAATATTTAAATGCAAAGTGTAATCTTAAATGGGAATATATACATACATATGTTTCATGCATACTTCCACACACATATAACTATAATGATAATCTAACCTTTTTCAAACTAACTTTTATGATCTTATTACGTAGTATTTCTTTTGGGACAAACCTGCATAAGATTACAATAGGAGTTCCCTAAACTGCTGAATAAATAAACATTTGCTACCATGTAAAATTAACACTTTGTGTTTCATATAAAACTATTCTGTTGTAATAAACATTTAAAATAATGAACAGAGCAATTGAAGATTTTTTTCTTGAATAGTTTTTGGTTTATGGGCCTTTGAATTATGTTTATTGGTAGCAAATCAAGGCCTGATGGTCTTTATCTCAAATGAGTTAGGAAGGATCTATGATCTTGATACAATTACGTTTATGATGCAAAAATTTGAGTGTATTACAAGAAGGTAATGTACTCCATCCCAGACTGAACTTTAGTAAGAACCTACAACTGTGACATGGCTGTCTTTCTTTAAAAACTATCAGACAATAACTTAATAGTTTCAGTGACCTTTGATGACATTTTTAATAATGCTTTTTAGTTCTTAATTCTTCCTATGAGCTCCTTAATTTTCTTATAAGTTCCTTCTGGTTTATTCATGTACAATACAAGCTGAAGTTGTAGCTATGGGACAAGAAAATACTTTGCACAAATATGCATAGTTAGGTACCAAAGAACTGTGATTATCACAGTCTAATTGTCAGAAACAGACAAAAGCAATGCATAATTAAACAAATTATTCCTCTTTTCAAGCCCTCAGTCCCCACTGTTATTCTCATGGTAAAGCAGAACCATGGGCCATCAGCCAAGCCATAGATTTTTTTATCAGTCAGGGAATAGTGAGCTCCATTAGTCTCCTGTTAAACACATGTAATGAAGACACATTTTGCTGTAATTCTGTGGTAGTGCATCTACTTTGTCTCTGATTGTGTTCTGGGTCAGTGATCATCATCTTTGGAATTACACCACCATAAATTAGTCTGGATAGCTCTAATACATAGCTAATTATGAAAGTGAAAGGTAAGTTTAAAAACTTGAGTAAAGTATACTCAATGAATAAATTAGTGAAAACAACCAGAGGCTGTAGTTTCCAAACTAGCTAGAATAACTTTGTATTGGTTGACAGGTTTCAGAGGTGCATTTGACACATGTTCCTGATTAATTTTATTTAAAATTATAACTTCAAGAATATAGCTTAAGTTATAAATGTTAAAATAGGAATAAATACAATTACTAAGTAATCCTTAAGAAATTGCATATGTATTCAGTTTCATGTTTATCAAAAGTTAGTTCCTGGGGTACATATCCTTTACCAAAAGAATTATCCCTAAGGCATACCTGCATATGCAGCTGGATTGACCACTATACCTATAAGCAGTTAAACAAATTACTTACTAATAATATAATTTACAAGGAGTAAACTTGTAATAACTTTAAAAAGTATAAAATAAGGAGTATAAAATAAGCAAGATACTGAAATGTTTATAGCAATCAAAAATTATCTACAAAACACAAAAGCCAGTTATCAGTATAACAGCTCTGAAGTAGAGACACAGAAGTGTGACACTATTATATATATATGATAATATTTTTTTTATTTGAGGAATAATTTATAGAGCAAGGTGGCAAGAAGCTCTTTTCCTTCTCCTAATGTGCATAACAGAGTACTTTTTGGACTATGTGTTTTTTCTGATTATACCTCAGATTCAGTACAACCACATACATTTGAACAATTTCAACTATGGTTGTACAGGCATGCAAATCTGTAACTGGAAAATTTGCCAGGCATTGTGTGTGCCCATACAGCTGTAATAAGAAATAAATTTTCTTGGTGAGGAAGCTCAGTTAATTCATTTGTGCACATAAATATGTTGTTTGTGAGTTATATTTCCAGGTGTGTTCTAGTGCCTACACTTGAAAACTTTTCCTGTTACCACTTTTGAGATGGTAAAGAGAAAATTAAGTATTTCCTTCTGCTTTTAGTATTTGGTCTTGTAAGAGGAGTGGATGGAATTTTATGGGATTTCCTAAAAATTAAATTCTTACTTTCCCATGATTGTAAAAACTCACTTAGCTGTTTGGTTTCTTTATGACCACTTGCCCTTCTTTTCCTAGAAAGCCCAAGGTTAGTTTGAACCAATGAGGAACTGATGTATTGTTTGTATAAATTTTGGTTGCATAGAGTATAGGGTGAATGCTGTTAGAAAGTAAATTTAAGCTGTACTTGGTTTAAAATTTTTTTAACCAGTTTCAACTTTATTGTTTTCCTTATTGAGAAGTAGGACTTCCAATTTTCAAGATTCTTTTGTATATACGTTTACACACATGTATAAATATTATATTTATATTTTATGTAATTTTTAATTACTTTTAAACACAACACACACATGCATGTATAATCAATATAAGATTAATAGACTAAGTAATGACCTTTTATAAAACTAACTGTGATATTTTTTCTTTGATTTTCAGGATTCCTCTGAAGTATTCTTTTGTTTATGAGGTTAAAATTTACCTTATAAGATAAAGTATTTGAATTCCCGTGTTCAGTAATTGAAAATAATAGTTCCTGGGCTTCTATTTGGGAGCATATTTCTTTTGGCCAATATAGCAGTAAACTCAAAGCAGGGCATTGAATCCATACTTCATTTCCAGGCAAAGATATCTAAACTTATCTCCTTGGAAGCTAAAGAAGCCTAAGGAAGACTGGGCTCATTTGGCTGTTTCACCTATCCAAGTTAGCTCAGTCTGAGTTAATACTAATAGGAAAGAGCTGGAGTAGATGGGCTTGGAGGGAAAAAAATGTTTTTAAAAAATGCAAGGATCCGGGACAAAGCCCAGAGTGGGAGTGCTGGGCTTCACAGAGTCCAGATATTGTTTGTCCAGCTAAAATGTATGAAACATTCTGTATGTTACTGAAAGTTGTAAAGTGCATTTAAGTCCTGTTATCATGATGAATGTTGTCTTCTGTTTTTCACAGGCTCATCTGGTCGCAGCTTTCGAAAAAAGCTTGGGAAATATGACTGGCCGATTGCAAAGTCTAACAATGACAGCTGAACAAAAGGTACGTTTACCAAAGCAGATGCTTCAATGTGGAAAACAGCAGATTATACTGAAAGGAAAAAAGGACAGCTGTGACAATAAGAGACAGAACTTTCTTTAATGGCTGTTGCGATCAAATCTTCATAAAGCTCCAAGAGAATTAAACTGAGCAGCATCAGGTTTACCCAGACACTATCATAGAGTAGTTTGAAGATAAAATCTTTTGTTTCCAGATTTTAATTAAAACATATGCAACTCTAGATTTAATCCATACTGAAAGATCCTGTAGCAAAAACTGATCGTAGCCTGCTGGAGTGCTTCATTCCAGCCTGCCAGCCTTGTCAGAATTATGGGAAGGGAGAACTTTAAGTAGAGAAAAATTACTCCATTCAGAGTGTTAATGCAGGTTGAGTATCCTATTCATGAGGGAACAGTTTTGGTTTTCACTATGCTGTTTTGACTATTGGGGAAAAAAATCTAAACCTGATAGGTAGTAAATTTAATGTGAGCCTTTGTACCAAGATCAGGATTAAGAGGCTGTTTAGCAGCTTCGAGGATTGAACTTCTGCAATTTTCTGCCCTTATTCATTTTGCACAATATCCTATAAACGGAAAGGCCTTGTTGAGCTAAACTGTGAAAGAAACTGTATCAGTGAGCTATTATGCACTCAGGTGGAGGAATTTTACTTCAATTTGTGGGACACGAGCTATTAAACAGTAGATTTTTAATTGAATTATTTAGTAAGTTAAGTTAAATCTTTTGAAAAATACACAAATTCCGGTTGAGATTCATCCGTTAAACAGTAATCTCACATACTAAAGGATGTAATTCAAATTATTTTATTGTCTTGTGCAATAACATTGTTTGGTTTCTCTTAACTTTATAATGAATATTCAACTGAGACCCTTTTTAGACTAGTCTTTGTTAAAAATACTTTGTTCTCCTTAAAAATATCAGATCACTTTCTATAGAATAAATACAAAAGAAAATACTGGTTGAGTTTAATATCTTTGGCAAGAAAATATGTGTTCTACTTAGTTGTTGCCCTTATGTTCACCCAAGCAGTCCCATGAACTTCGTTTTGACCACTCTTATCTTGTAATTTGTTTTTAGCTTAGACAAACATTGTTATTGTGCCATTTTGAGCTCTCTTTGCTCTTCCCACAGGAATCTGAGCTTATAGAGCTAAGGGAAACCATTGAAATGCTGAAAGCCCAGAATTCTGCTGCACAAGCTGCTATTCAAGGAGCCCTGAATGGTCCTGATCATACCCACAAAGGTATGGTTTTGTGACTATTAAAATAAATGCAAAGTTTCACCCCGGAAAATAGCTAAGTCACTACTTTTCTGTTGTTTGGGGACTCTGTTGCAAGGACAAGCACATTCTGCAGTGCATGGTAGGCATACTTGTGGTATTTCCAGAGCTGGAAACCTTGCATGAGCTTCCTGTTTGCCACAGACTTAGCTCCTGGAGCCTTGTCTTCTTAGAACTGGGTGGCAAGAGTTAACCCTGTTGCTGCAGTTGTGTATTGAAGCACGCCCAAGACACTAGTGAAGCCTTATGGCAAAACATGGTTATACCTTGGAAATGCAGCATAAGACGCAACTCTGAAAATTGCTGTGCTCATTGTTAAGAGATGGACTGACAGCAGCTCAGCTCCTTCACAAAGTGCTAACTTGGTGCAGAAAAGCAGGCATTTTAAATTCTGAATTAATTTCTCATTCCACTTGGGCAAACATCTCATGATAAATACATACTTCAGAAGTGCCTGTTGATAAGCAACAGCAAAGGAATTACTTAAAGAAGAAAATAATAGCAGCATTCATTTTTGAGAGTGTCATTGATCTTTCTTTGAAGAGGTCATTATTTAGATGTTTACCCTAAGGTCATTTCATTGCATGACTTGAGCATAGCAAATCTAACTTCTAGGAAACAAAAAATAATCTAAAAAGTAATTTCCCTTGGTATCAGTGGGTGTGTTCTGCAAGACTATTTTCCAGTGATTAAGATACAGTTATCAGAGACTTTAAAGAAACCGAAACTCAAAAGCCTCATCAATCATTTCTAATATTCTCCACTTCTTGGTTATTATTTTTTTCTTTTGTTTTTAAAGAACTCCTGCCTGCTTATTTCCATCATGGTATATTAGAAGGTAGCATCTGAACGCTGATTAGGCCTGCTACAAGTCAGGTAGTCCCTATAATCCTTAGATCTGTAGTATAGGTGATAGTAATAAGTCAAGTAATCCATCTGTAATGGAAACTGCTTAGATATGGTGTTACACATGCATAGATTTCTGTGCAGGGTCATCGCTTTCATGTCAATAAGACCCCGGTTTGGAGAAGCTCCTAAGTATTACCCTAATTGTATGCATCATTATTTATTCCCATGTAGTTTCTCACAGGCTGCAATGGCATGAATCCAAGCCATTGCAAGAATCAATGCCATTTATGTTTTTTAGGCTCCATTTGAGGAGGAAGAGGCTACACAAATACAAGAATGATGGTTATGTTGAAACAGAGAAAGATTGAATTCACAGTATTTTCTTTTCTTTAGATTTACGTATAAGGCGGCAACATTCTTCAGAAAGTGTTTCCAGCATCAATAGTGCTACAAGCCATTCAAGCATTGGCAGTGGTAATGACGCTGACTCCAAGAAAAAGAAAAAGAAAAACTGGGTAAGTGGTCGACAGGTTTAAACCTATATTTTAGCTATTTTGTTGTTTTCTAGTGCCTGAGTAGCATAATGGCCCACTTCATCTATTCTTGTGGGGCCAGACAGATACAAAACAATTTACATGTACCCATCCTGTGACACTACCAAGAAACTAAAAATTGTTGAATATCAGTGGGGAATTATTTGTATAAAACGGGATAATTTCTGGGAAAAAAACCCCCATAAAACCACGAAACAGGAAAAACCTTAAGATTGATGTTATGACCAAACCATCTCTAGGCCACATTGAGACCCTCTTTGATTTTTCTTCGATCGGAGTTTGATTCAAAGGCCTAACTCAAATATGTTACCCAGCTATGAATGGAGTTGAAATCTGTTAAGAATTCTCATGTGAAAGTAGTATGGTGTTTAAAGAAATGAAGATCCTTCTCAATGGGAACATGCAAATACTACATAGTGCTAAGGGTTTAATCAAATACTTTCAGTAAATAATTGGAAAATATGTTTTTGCTGTTTTAAGAATATTACCTGTGTAAACATTTGTTTTAAAATACTGATCAGCCTTCATTCCCTTGATTTGTAATTCCACACTCTTTCATGTTTCTGCAAGGTGAACTCTAGAGGAAGTGAGGTGAATATAAACCATGGAAAATTTGGCATGCATCTATAAAGAATCCTATCTTGGCATGATTGCTATTTATTTTGGCAGTAGGCTTTTATACCTTCTAAAAACAGGTTATCCTGTATGTCTTCTCAGTTTGTCTCTATTCATTTTAATCTCAAAGTTTAGACTATAGAAAGGGGGAGTGTAGCCAAAATCCATTTCTTTCTCATTAGATATCATGAGCTGGAAAGGACTTAAATAATGTTTCTCTGATCAGTGGTCACACTCCCCACTCTCCAATTATATCATAAAAATAAAATGTTTGAATACTTCATTTTTTATAGAGGAATCAGTTTGTCTTTGAGTTCTATACAATTTTAATCAGAGCAACTTTGAGAAAATAAAAACAAAAACCAAACAATTTTTTCCTAAAGATGAACAACTTGTGTATTTAGATAAAGGAATCAACAAATGGGCTAGTTAAAATTCACTGCAGACAAAACTATGAAATAAATGGCTCTTTGGCTATTCTGTCCCTTTTCAGTACTGGACAAGGGCTTCTAGAGGGAAAAGGCAATGCTTGTACGTTCAGAGATCTTATTACTGTAAAGGAAACTGCAGCAAAGAGCATATACCTTTCAGCTAACATTCTTCTCAATGGTACAACAAAGCAAGCCTCATGTTCCAGCTTAAATCCTCTCGCTTGTAATCCAAACGATAGCAACTGCATAGTTTGGCCACTCAAATTTTTAATGGGAAAAGTAAATTGGCAAACCCAGAAAATTGGACTTGTCTTTTGATTTCAGCATTTAGTAACAGCAAGTTCTGCCTGTACCTAGATTAAAAGTGGTTATTTAAAGCCAGCCCTTGAAAGGAATGCCATGGGAATGGGATTCCACTGGGGCTTAATGGTTTTAAATGAGCACCCCTCTCCCATAGCTGTACTACTCGGTCCTGCACTTTTCCATAGCATTATGTTTGCGCTGCGCTGGATTAATAAAGTCAAAACAAAGCACTGTATCATGTTTTTAGTGATACTGTGTTGCATATGTTAATACCTTGCTTCTGTATACTGACCTCAGGCAGTGGCTAGGATGGCGTCTGCAAACTAACTCTTTGAAACATGAGCTTCACACAAATTGCCATGAAGAGGAAAATAATCTTCCTCTATGTTTGTTTTCTAGCTAAGAAGCTCTTTCAAACAGGCCTTTGGAAAGAAGAAGTCCACCAAGCCTCCTTCTTCACATTCGGACATAGAAGAGCTGACAGACTCCTCTCTTCCATCATCACCCAAATTGCCCCACAGCTCAGGAGAGTGTGGGGCAACATCAATGAAACCATCACAGTCAGCATCTGCGTAAGTGTCTTACTTCGCAAACCTTTCTTCCCAAGTGGGATGGACTGTGAAACAAACTTCCTCAAGTGTGGCCATTTGCAGTTCAGAAACTATCACCGACAGCTGTGATTTTATAATCTGGTGCCCCATCCATTTGCCAGATTTCATGTGAGCTTCACTCCATTTACACACTACTTTTCCAGCAGCTCTTTCTTAGGTTATTCTCTCCTCCTTTCACAGACTTTGCCCAAAATTGTCTAGCATTACAAATTTCATTCCTAATGCATATTCAGAAGCTTATGTTGTGCTCTTCCTGCACCATTAACTTCAGCATATTCACTTAGTAAAAGCCAAATACTGGAGTTTCCTTTCTTCGTGACGTATTAAAACTGTCATTTTCTTTTCCAGGTAACTATGAATTTTTACAAGATACTCATCCATTCTCCTATTACTTTATCTACTTTATACTTACTAAGTTATATAATTTTTAATCTATTTGTCTTCTTTTATCAGTTTAGATTTTTTTGAGGAACTTAACTGTTTTTTTTTAATTCACCATCCTTAAGGTTTCAGGACTGAGAACAAGTCATCAGCCAAAAGCTCTCCCATTTCTCTGTATTTTTTTTGATGTCTAATATATTCTTCTTACAGAGTTCTCTTCTCTCATTCATACTCTTCTACCTAATTTTTTTTCATTCTGCTAAACTCATAACTTTTTCCAATTTGAGGATATCAGCCTCTTTGAACCAACAAATGCTTACTACTCATACCAGCCTTACTTTCTTTGTCCTGATTGAGAATAGTCAGGTCACAACTACTCTTCCTTAGAGCACCTGAGGAATTCTACTCTCATGACGGAGCTTTAGAATAGGTTTTCCCTGCATTAGGTTAGGTGCCTTTTATGATTAACTTTTGTATATTCTAATGATTTTTATATCCTAGGTCTAGGAGTTTGACAGCAAATATTCCCACAAAAGAAACCCCTCCACCATAAATGTTTTTGTTTCCTCACATTCCATAAAGATTACTGAGGAATAACTCATCTAGATCTATATTTTTGTTGGTTTTTTTTTTATAGGAAGCTCACTTTTTTTATGGTTTCAAGTATATATGCATTTTGGGAGGAGGATTTCTACATGTTTAGGACCCTTGAGTCTGATTTGTTATCAACTTAAAAATCATTAGTAAAAGCCCTAACAGAAAGTGCCTGAACTTAAACAAAACACTTCTATTATACAAAATTATTTACTCATGATTCACAGATCTGCTGTCATAACCTTATCCTGTTTTCTTTTCACTGACCCTGTTTTTCACTCTGTCTCCTTGACTTGCTCTCTAAATGTACTGGTATTCACAGAATTTATCAAGGGTGAAACTACATTATCTAGTCTTTCATCCCAGGCTCTTCCCATGGCTATGTGGTCTCTGAGCCTTAACTTCCTAAGTTCTGTCCAGTTCACAGCCTTCTGGTTCTTCCTCCAAAATGTTTTAAAACACTGATCTTTTTGATCATATTATTGCATTTTTCATTATTGTGACCTTTCTACACAGGCTAACATAGATCCCTTCCACAGAGAAATAATGTGAAATATATTTATTTAGATTAATTTGGTTTTCTGTTATACTAATAATGTTACTTTCTTTGGAAGACTCAATGTTCCATTGTATAATTTAAACTTCTATCACCTTCAAGGGTTTTCATAAGTGTCAGCAGTCTCTGTTCAAAGATCAAGACATTACTTAGTCCTTCTACCCAAAGCAACCTATTGGCTTAAAAATCCTGAATTTTTAACAAGAAAGAACAAGTAAAACTCTTTCTTTCTAGCTACTTTGAACCTTTGTCTGAAGTCTGATCAGGCTTCTGAGCTTCTTTCTGTGACTGCTCAGGAATGTTAACTTATCTTTTTGTTTTTCTTTCTTTCGATGAAGTCTCATTATGTAATTTTACAGTTGTAGAAGCTGAGTGTTGAATAGCTCCGGGATCTGCAAAAGAAAATTCAATTTGTACTTCACTGTTTCATTCTGCTTACCTTATCAGTCTAGAAAGCTTTTTCCTGTTTCTTCCAGAACCACAGCCCTGCTTTCTATTTCATTTTTATCTTGAGATGGCTTGCAAAGGTCTTTTTATCTATTCCTTCTCAAGTTGTACTGCAAACAAGCCAAAAAGAAAATAGCCAACAAATGACTTCCCAATTGTCAAAGTAGTTGTATGAGAAAATACATGCATGTAAATAAATTTTCATTTCTTATTTGCTTAGGATTGGCATGAACACATCAAACCAAGAAACTGTATAATAATATTTGGGGAAAAATCATAGTATATGCCTTTATTAATTTTTACTTTCATTTAAAATATTTGTGCATGTTGTGAATGATATTATTTTCCTTCTTCAATTTGCCATATTTTTTTATTTGCCATGAACAACTTCTTCTTCCCTTTCCTTACGCTTTCTTTATATATTTTCTTGACCTGAGTCTCATGTTCTAAACCATTACCTTTACTTTCTTCCAATTGCATCTGTCTAATACGTGTGTATGCAGGTCATCTCTAGTCTGGGCACCAAAGAAAAGGCAAAACGGTCACGTGGTCTACAAGCATAGATCCCGGTAAAATTGAGTGTGGGGCATGGAGTTTTATACCCAACTGCTGACCTGGAGAGTGCTGCATCTTCTTTCCCAAAATGCATTTGCATGCATTCTGGCAATTAAAAGTTGACATCTGTTTCTTGTTTGTATATTAGTAGTAATAATCACAACAATAACACTTATAAAATATTTCCCATATTTAAATTGTTCTTCAAATATTAACTATTTATAGTGACAGTAATAAAAAGCAAATAACATTTAGTGAATTGACTGAAAATATTGCTTAGTGTAACAATGTAGCCAAAATTCAGTGTTTTATTTTCTACTGGTTCTGTTATGCAACAGATCTAGATCTGATAATGACACAGAGAGGCAAAACAGTCTGGACAGTTGTGGGTCCCTAACTAATGCTTATGGAAAATAATCATGTGATGATTACTTTTAATCTAGTCTTTAAGAAAAAAAACAACAAATATGTTATTTCCGACACTAAATAATCAAATGACAAACTACAGGCGAAATGTCAACCACCACAAATCAAAACCATTGCAGATCAAAATCTGCTACATTGTGAAGTCAAGGACTGTCTCTTTGTGTACTGTTCATAATGCAGAAAACTATTGGTGCCTAACAGATAATAAACATCAGTAGTGCAGCTGAATCAACATACTTCAGTTCTGACTATTTTTACTTAGAAAATCATAACTTTGCACCAAAGAAATTATGCAGATATAAAATAAAATTAAAACCACTGGGCGATATTCACTCAAAAAAAGATTTCTTAAAAGTTTTTAATAACTTTTTTTACCATAGTGGACTATCTAACTAAACTTGAAAGGTAGAAAACAAGATGATCATTTCATCCGGTGAGGGCTTTTTTCCTTTTTTAATTTGAAATGATAGCCTTTTCATGTTTCTTTGATAAGATTCTTTCTTCACTCATAGGTATCACCAGCAGCAAGCATTTTCTGTACTTTGATACTTAGTAATGACACTGCTTTGGGGGAGAACCTTTCTTTAATCTCCTTCCTGTTTCTCTTTAGGATCTGTGAGTGCACAGAGGCAGAAGCTGAAATTATTCTTCAGCTAAAGAGTGAGCTGAGGGAAAAAGAGCTAAAGTTAACGGACATTCGTCTTGAAGCCCTCAGTTCTGCACACCATCTCGATCAGATTCGGGAAGCCATGAACCGCATGCAGGTCAGTGCAGTAGCTGAAATGATGACAGGGATGCATGCCAAAGGTATGCCTGGTGTATTTCCTTTCCCAGTACTTTGTTTCAGGTACCAAAAAAATTTCAATACAAAGCAAACTGCTAGATTGACAGCACTTCCAAAGGATGAGCATGATAAACATTCACATAATAATAACAAAAAAAATAATAAATATATTCTTATCCTTTATATTAATAGCTAAAATGTGTTTAAAAAATATGGAAGGAGACATAATCCCTGCCCAAAGGATGTTGTCTAAACCCTATGACTGGGGAAAGTAACCTGACAGACAAGCAGATCAAGAAGTGATTTCTACAGAGCTTTAAATACTTGGACTGTGCAGAGGCAGGGGTATATGTGCAAACTCTCATAATTTCAGATTCCTAATCTAGTCGTGGCTTGCCAAACTGTTAGTGGTTGGACTGGATGATCTTAAAGTTCTTGTCCAACCAAAATGATTCTGTGAGTCTATCAAGCAAAGTATGTAAAATTGAACTATATTATTGTATCAAGCATCACTAAAATTTCACTACATTATTTTGTGACACTACTCCAAATACTTCCTGAATGCATTTTTCATCAGAAGACTCTCACTTTCATGAGGCTGAAAGGATGCAAAAAGAATGACAGCATTATTCAGTGGAGGACAGACCTTTATGGGACTCAGCTCTGTTGCCCACATGCAACTGCCTGGTGTCATGTTGGGTGCCCAAAAGTATCTACAGCATCCACACAGTATGAAATAGGTCCTTCAGTAGATCTGGACCCTTCTGGAATGACAGTTGAGATACAGGTGTCAACATTGCTATGGGATATTTGCCTGAACTTCAATTAGGGGGAAAAATAATAAAGAACTTGTCCATAAATACGGGTTTTGATTGTCCAGACAAAGTAAAGCATTTGATCTGGAGCCACTGAAAAGTTTTTAGGAACTGTAAGGGATAGAATACAGTTAATTGCAATGGTGGAGAACAGGACGTGAAGGCTTATCACCTGATTACAGTCTTACACTGGGATATGAGTGCCTACACCAGATGAACTCCCCAGAGAGAGGAGTCTGCCGTAGTCACAGGCCTTCAAAGTTTGAATTTCACTAAAGCTGGGCAGAGACAATTAGTTCAGATACTGTTACTGATATTCATCACTTCTCAAGTTTTCCTAAAAGGACAGGCAGCCACCTTGGAGTTGCCAAACTCTGTTGTGTTTTGGAGAATTGATGCGGATTGTTACAGGGAAGAAGTAGGGTTGGTGGGAATGATATATGAATACTGTGTGTATTCAAAACACGTTAAAAATCTAAAGCTCAGCTGAATGAAATTTGTGGAATTACTCTGTGTAAATTGCAGAGTAGATGGAGATTGCGTGATTCATTTCACCATAGTTCCTGATTTGAATCCCAGGTAAAAATGATGCATTCATCTTTTTTCTTCTGTCATCATTTTGCTGGCTCATCCCCTTCACTGTCTCCTCACCTTTGCCTATATGAGCTAATCTTTCTGTAGCTGTTGCAGGTTATTTTGTGATGCTACCCCTTATGTTTTTACCTGTATAATGTAGCTCAACAGTCTTCCTAAAAGAATAGGACTTTTAGTAGAGTGTTAGTGAATGTGGAATTAAATTTGATGTGCAAAAGCGTCTGCAAGAATAAGCAGTTGCTTTGTACTGTGCTTTGTGAAGCGACTGAGAGCTAGATTTAGCTGGTACCAGCCTGTTCTCAGGCTAAGTTTTCATTTTATTATTGTACATTCAATAATCACTTGGCACCACAGAGGATTTAGCTAAAAAAAATTTCTAGTTGTTCTGATTCATCTGTCACTGTATGTTTTCATCAAAGAGGGTTTGCTGGTCGTTATGTGAACAATCCCATGTTTGCATGATCAAAAAGTCTTATCTGATAGCAAGAAGAATTATAAACTATCAATTTCGCATAGTCCATTTTTAATTTAATTTCTCCTCTGGGAAGTTACTGCTTATTTTTTACACTCGGTAATAATTTTCTGTGACTTTAGAAACATTGACATGTCTAAGATTTTAACAATGTTCTTAAATGACTGCTACCTAAGATATTTGACAATAAAAAGTAGATTATAAAACTGGGAATAGCTGGGAAAATTCTCACTATACTTGTATTATGGTCAACTGTACAGCAGACACAGAAGCTTGAAGCTTGTGTTGTTTAGTAACTGTCTTGAGGCAAAAGCTAAAACAAGGCTACAGGGTTTTCCCCCTTCATTTCAAAAGTCAAGCAATCCAGTTTTCACTAACTGGTTTATACTTTTGATATATAGGGCTACATGCTGCTGTGAAAGAGGTAAACCAAAATAGCCACCCCCAGTGGTATTGTGAAAGAATAACCTCTTGTGCGTTTATGCTGATTTCTTTTGAATGCAGAATGAAATTGAGATATTGAAAGCTGAAAATGATCGTTTAAAGGCAGAGACTGGAAATACTGGAAAGCCTGCCCGGCCATCATCAGAGTCTTCAAGCAGCACATCATCTTCTTCATCACGGCAGTCACTAGGACTTTCTCTGAACAATTTAAACATCGCAGAATCTGTTACATCAGGTAAATATATTTTGAGCACGTGCTTGCCTCAGCAATTACTAAGAATTTATTATTTTCACCCTCTTAATGGGCCATATATAAGAAGAATACTTGAAAATTAAAACACCGTGTATCACTCAGGGAAACATCAGATATGCAGTCACTAATGGACATGAGGAAGAATGCTGGCAATCATTTCTGAAAATGTAGCTTTTAGAAGGCTCTGAATGATAGTAACTTCATCTAACTACTCTTTGGTCATCTAGTTTCCAGTTTCTTTGAAAAGGACAATATCTGTTGTAGTATACTTGACAACTTTATAGATATATTCTCTTGTTCCTATGGGACAAATATGAGTGTAGTACATGAAACTTTATTTTTTTGTTTACGGATCAGTTAGCTCCCTTAACTTCATTTTGTATTTGCAGCTGGGGCAGAAGGTGGTCTCAGTTAGCTTTAGTCCTTACATTTTTTTTTAATGTGGTACATAGCTAATGAGCCTGTTGGACCAAATCCCCATCTATCACAAGAGCCAAACCCCGCCTGGCTTGTTAGGCACTCTCATTGTGTTCTGTGAATGAAAGAGAGCAAGCAGAACTTTGGTCCACATTCTGAACATTAACATTTGATTATTTTCCATGCCATAGAGTTTATGATAATAAGCCTTCTACACTTGTTTTGATAATGTAGCCAAGAAACATAAGTGCTGTCTCTAACATTAGAACCAGGAGCAGAACAGCAGCAAAGCAGCACTCATTAGCATAGACTCCACAGAAAGTACAATGCAGTCTCTGGAAGCAATAAAAATGTGGCTAATAATTGTAGAAAGAGTCTAGGCAAGAGTACAACTGGGAATGTGCCAAACTGCCTGACTATAATTTGGATTGGCAGTTAGTCATATTATCTTGCCAGTCATTGATTACATGGATATTTGAATAATTCTCCTGGTTAATATCAGATTTTATATGAAAATCAGTATATTTTTTATTTACATTCCAGCCTACTTTTTTGCCCGATTTAACTTTTAGAATGGATAAGGCTGAGCTGGGCCTTAGTATGCAATGAAATGTTGCAAAAAAAGGGAGAAAAAGTTTTACTGTCATTCCTGCTTACACATTCACACAAATTTAAAAAAAAAATTAAAACCAGAATGTAATTTTTTTTCAAAATGGTAATTGTAGAGCCTCTTTCATGAACAGCAGCTATTAGCACTTTGTCACTTGGCTCTAACTCTAGGTACAAAAATTTGTGTCTAAGATACACGAATAAACATAATATAAGCTTGATATAATTTTCTGTGTTATTGGTTCTAAATGTTTTTCTAGCATGCAAAGTAATTGCTTTTGGTTATAAGAAATTAAAGAAATAAGGATGCCTAATGAGGAGTGGAGTATTTCATTTGATTATGAATCCAGGCTTTTTGATCATTGTGAGTATCATGTTGTTGCCGTGCCAGAGAACTTGGAAGGGTGACAGCTCCCTACCAAGTCTTACGGTATTTCTGTGGCAGATGGAGTACTACTGAACAAAAGTCCCTGAGATATGGAGAGGTTAATCATGCTGGGGACTAAGCTGAGAGAAATAACAAGGGCTTTGGCTCATCATATTAAAAAATACACTTCTGGGGAGACTAGTGTCTCTAAATCCCTGTGGTCACCTGGAAATGACCAAAGCTATTCATTGCCACTTCTAAGGGTACAACCATCTCCTCCAGATAGGTGTGAGTGGCAAGCTGGGGAGGGGCTCAGTAGTCACAGACACCTGTATTTCAGTCATTCACTGGAGCAGGAAACAAGGACCAGTACAAGACTCTGTCTGTACTGTCTGATGAAAACAGGGCCAGAGCTCAGAGGAGAAGTGAGCCAGAGCCACCATAGTGAACCTAAGGAGGAGGCCTGGCAGGAGCTAATTAAAGCAGCTAGTACCACCATGACATTAGACCCTCTTGGGTACCTTTCTTGGCCCCTTGTGTCAGTGAGAGGGAGAGCTCTTAATAAAAAGTGGAATTTCTTTCCAGCCACATACTGGTGCCTCATTCTTCCGAAAAATGTACTTTGAAGCCTACATGAGGGTCATTTAGAGATTTAAAAAATTCACAGGGGGATGAGATAAATTGCGCTCAGATGAACTATGACATTATGGAAACTCTTAAGGTTTGTCAAATATGCTGAAATACAAGTGAAGTGTAACATTCAGTGTTGGTGGCTGCCTGGAACAAAATAAGCATGGATTTGTTAGAGCTCACAAGAAAAATTGATCAACAGATCAATTAAAAACAAAACAAAACAAAAAAACCCAGCAGAATCTGATTTCTAGATCAGGGTGTAAAGTCTGAAACAGTTTTTAAGAGGACTTATTTTTTAATACATACATTGAAGTCATATTCGTAAGTATTTTTTTGGTTTTGCTTTGAACAAGTGACTGAATCTTACTGGCACCTCATTTAATTTGGGTGAAATCTGACCTTGTGCAGACTATGACATGAAGTCGATGCTTTTCTTCAATCACCACAATAAGAACAAGTAAGACTTAGGGTAGTGGATTACTGTGCTGGTCTTTGAAGAAAATGCAAATCCATAATCTCTCCTAATTTGATAGTTAGTTTAAATGTCTATCAGTAAAATCTCTGAGAGAACTTCTAGAGGAAGACAGCAGTTTTATCCCGTGCGATGAATCCGCAGGCTCAACCTTCAGTAAGAAATACATCCTTCCGCTTCCTCATTTTAGGAATTAGTGTGGAGGTAAAGAGACACAGAGCAGATCAGAATCACTCTTCACCTCCAAGAAAAATGAAACTTTTTATTATGGTAATGCCTAATACTGAGTCCCATATTCTGCAGTACTGCAAAGTGGTTTTCCTAATGGATACTGTTTGTAAGCCTGTATTGTGGGAGTAAAAAAACCACTATGTCATGTACAGAAGCTGGAAAGAAAAATTAAAATTCTGTTTTACTTAGCAGCAAAGATGTCAGTGCAAGGATTTGTTGCTTTTCTCCTTACAGCATCGTAAAGGGCACAATGATATAAACCTAATTTAGGTTTAAACCTTTGTGGACATATAGTAATTTTAAGCAAGTTCCAAGAATAAGAGCAAGGACAAGATCATAAGCAAGAATTATTTTATTTATGGTTTTCCAATTCATTTCTACATGATTAAAGCTCCTAATATTGCTTCAAAAATTGACAAACTGTAACTTCTTTTTATCTCCAACAGTAAAGGTGAATTAGGAATAAGTACAGATTAAAGTGATTGCAAGTTGTTGTGATGGCAGCCTGCCTTTTTAACTGGAAAAACCTCTGAACAAATTCTGAAATGATGATGTGAACATAACTGATATGATTTGTCAGGTTGATCACTTTCCTTCGCTTCTTCTATTGCAGATATTTTGTTGGATGATGTCACTGATGGCGCACTCCACAAAGAAGGTCATAGCGTGAAAATTTTAGTCACTATAAACAAGGGCTATAGTCGAGCCAAGGTAAATTCATTACCCAAAGGTTTGGATGCCGAATTATAGTTTGGGCAAATCTTGCAGTATAATAGGTTAATTTGTTTCAGTATTTTCAGCCAGGAACTGAAGGAAAATATCCTAAAGACAGCAGGTCTCTTCTCTGTCATCCATGCTCAGTACAGTCAGGCACTCTCTGTAGACCAATGTCATACGGCCTTCCTCTGCCTTTGTGGTGGCTCAGACACTACCAATTCTCAGTTTAATTAGTAGCAGGATGTTCTGAGACTTCCTGTCTCCATTTAAATGTCCTTATAAATTAGATCTCTGCCTTGGACCCCTTAGGGTGCAATGATGAATATGCTGCTGAAGTAATCAATTTGGAATTGCATTATCATGTTCTGTATTACATGTTTCATGTTTTATTACAGTTTCATGTTCTGTATTACAAAAAAAATGATAAATCCAATGCAACTTTTATTTGTATTCAGCTCTTTATAAATGCAGATACAATCTAATAGCAGAATAAGGTACTGTATTTCTTTCATTATAAATGTAGAGGTTGAACAGAGTGTTAACTGATTGTTGGTTGATAGGGCAGCCCCACTGATCATTGCACTCCCAGGTGATAATTGCTTTGTACTAATAAGGTTGATTACTTAACAAGGTTAAGGACTTTAAAAGACAGGGCTAGAGGGACTACAGGGCCTCAGTGCCTCAGCACAGGAGGAGAGAGCAGTATGTGCTCTGTGTAGTGGACATTGCAGACTGTTAGACCCACAATACCAGCCAGGACATCAAGTGCTGGAAGTGCGGCTGGCTCCGTGCGCCCCGCGTTCCGGAGCGGCTTGCCGCCGGATTGGTGTTATATCACCTGTCCTCGCCTGGACCCCCAACAATAAAGATCTACCACAGTAATACCATCTCTACCTATTTCTGACACAGATTATTAACAAAGTTGTAACATCACATTCCAAATAATATTATTTTTTCTTCCTTGGGAAAATTATGAATCTTCACAGAAAACTAATTACCACCATTTTTAGTCCAATTTCCAAAAATCTCTCTTTGCAGGATCAAAAACCACATGCATATCTGATAGGATCAATTGGAGTCAGTGGAAAAACAAAATGGGACGTCTTAGATGGTGTAATCAAACGCCTCTTTAAGGTAAAACAGTGAAAAATTATCTCAAGTATTAATTCAGTTTTCCTTTTCACTTAAGAAAAGTCCTGTGTTATCTTTCCAAGTTTTTTCTTTGTTTTGGATTTTGACATATAGCTAACACCACTATTAAACTTTATTCTTACTCTTGCTATTCTTTTTTCATATTTGTAGGCAGTTCTCTATTGAATGTGAATGCAAGAATCTCCTCGTCAAGTGACTTCACCTCTACCAAAATATATTTCCAAACTGCTTTCATTCAATAACCATTTTTATTTTTATGTCTTATGTTTTCATATAATTTCAGGAATATATTTTCCGAGTGGATCCAACTACTAGCCTGGGCTTAAGCTCTGACTGCATTGCTAGCTATTGTATAGGGGATGTAATTAGAGCCCATAGCCTAGAAGTGCCTGAACTGCTGCCTTGTGGATATCTGGTTGGGGATAATAATGTCATCACTGTGAACCTGAAAGGTAAAACCCCAAGAACATTTTTGCAGATACTGTAGAGTTCTTCACTGCTGTCCCCCACCCCTTCATATTTTTTTTCTTATACCTGACCTTCCTGTATTTTCTCTCTGGTTCAAGGACTCATTTATCACAGAAACACTCTGTATGACATCGTACAGTACCTAGCACAGTGGGGCATTTTGAGGCAAATCTAAGAATATCTCTGCCTGACTGCCAAATCACAGAGAAGTACAAATTTCTGAATAGTGGCAAAAACCCCACAACTCCAAAACAGAGATTATGATGAAAAATATTTATGTCTTACCCAGTTCTGTAGGAAAAATTTTATACAGTTCAAAAGCTGTAGGGATTTGCTATTGGAGGTGAGGGGGGACTTCAGAAGAACTAGACATACACTGATGTGACAACCAGTAACCCTTGTGGCTGTGACTTTGACCTTTTTTTTGTCATGGTTGCCTGTAGTGTCTGAAACATACGTCTTTGCCTCACTGAGCCTTCTCTTCACATTTACTTTGATTTAGTCTCACCCACCCATCTCATCCAACTACCACTGTTTAATTTTTGGCCATGTGGAAGGGTATAAGCATTTCGACAGCAATGAAGCGCTTGACATGGATTTGATTTAGGCAGAAGTATCTTACCTTGCTCTGAGCATGGCACTGATGCCATCAGGTGATGGGCCAAACCTTTCCCTACCTTAGAAAGGATGATGACAAGCCATTTTTCTTTTCTTTTGTTACCAGGAGTGGAAGAAAACAGTTTGGACAGTTTTGTGTTTGACACGTTAATTCCTAAGCCAATTACCCAGCGGTACTTTAATTTACTAATGGAGCATCGCAGAATTATTCTATCGGGACCCAGTGGCACAGGAAAGACCTATTTAGCTAACAGGCTGGCTGAATACATTATAACTAAATCTGGCAGAAAAAAAACTGAGGATGCAATTGCAACTTTTAACATAGATCACAAGTCAAGCAAGGTAAGTTACAGTTGAAAAGAAAACCTATTGCCTAATTTGTGGTGATCATGCAGAGCAAATCCTATTAATTGGCATAAAGTTTTGTTGCTCAGAATTTTTTCTTACAAGAACTTCAGCCTCCCATCTCAGTAAGGAACAGAGACTGGGTCTTGTTGTTCTAAACAAGCCATTGCAGCACTGTGAAGGAAGTCTGAATTTCCCTCACTTGAGGAAACCCACCTGAAGGATGGACAACGGGTCAAATTTCTATGTAAATTTAATTCTTAGAGTGTCTGTAATTCTTACATCAGAAAGGCTGGATATATAGGGTGTTTCAAAACAATGGACCTAATTTCAAAGCATCTTGTCATTGAAATTTGGTCCATCTTTTTGAAACACCCTGTATAGTAATACTAGTCTAACTTGATCTTTTACAGTGATAATAGCAGCCTATTGTTAGCAAAGATTTCTGAATGGGGATTTTGAATTACTGTCTTGGGTTTATCTTCTTAATCAGCACTGGATAAATACAACTACTGCCACGGTTTCTGGTGTGCATCAGTCAGGAAGGTGACTATACTAAAATTGCCTCATGCATCATGTCACGTTCACAGCGATTTACACAGCTCAGACTATCAAGCTTCTAGCCTGACTACTGTGCCAGCCACAGATAATACTATTCACTTGCTGTCCCAAGTTGGGTATACTCCTAACTTGGTACCCAGGGAAAAGAAAATGAAAGGTTTTGCCTAGAGCTTTCTGATTTGCACAGAATATAATGAATGTTAACATAAGAAGGAAGAACACACAGATCCCAAAGGGGTGAGAGGACCGTTTCAGAGAAAACACTGCTTTTCACTGTCT
Organism: Aegotheles bennettii; assembly: GCA_013398125.1. Taxonomy (NCBI): domain Eukaryota; kingdom Metazoa; phylum Chordata; class Aves; order Caprimulgiformes; family Aegothelidae; genus Aegotheles; species Aegotheles bennettii. The sequence continues at coordinate 107,109 of VZRW01002262.1, forward strand.
CTTTGCAGAGGCTTTGTGATGCCATTTAATTTGGCAGGTGATGTGTTTATGTTTTATTTTTATACCATGTACATTTATAATGAAAATTGTCCCACAAAAGAGCAAGCTTTTGGATTTCTGGTAAATTGCTTGCTGTATGTTTTTGTTTTGGGTTTTTGGTGTGTTTTGGGTTTTGTGGGGTTTTTTTTCCTTTTTATAAATCCTATTAAGATTTATATAGAACTGTTGAGTTTGTAGTAAAAAGAAAAGAAAAAGCAACATTGTCAAATACCAAGTGTTTGAATAATACAGATAGTGCCATTCTATGGAAGAAACCCATGATGTTCCCCTAGAGACACCTAAGCATAAAAAGCCAGACAAGAATCTTACTTGAAATATAAAAAGATTTCATATTTCTACTAAAGAAAAAGAAAAAAGATTCTGTTATCCCTAATCCAGGAAGTAAAACAGTAATAGGAACTTTGTCCATAATACTGAACATTCTAGATAGGGATATAGCTGTAAAACTTGATTAGCCCAGACCCTCAAGGGCCACAAAATGTCAAGAAATATGTGAAGTGTTTTGATTATAGAAATCTCTTACTCCAACACTAAATGGCAGCCAGACAGCTAACAGGAAAAAAGGATTTACACAACAAACTTTATTATGCTGTGTGATATAGTATCCCCCAAAGGTCAAACAGATTTTCAGTGAGAGTGGTGAAAGGACATATCTGAAGGAGCAGTTCAGTATGCCTAAATTGTGTGATAATTTCGTGGGGATTTTTTGGTATATAAATGTGGCATTCATAAAAATGGAGGTCCAACAATTCATGTGAGTATCTCAGCCCATTGGAAATTACGTATTTTATTGCAACCTGTTTTCAACTGGAGATAGATATTTTAGCAGCAGGTTTCTGAGGAATGTATCCACCAAATAGGAATGTGATTCTTCAATCATTTGCCTTATGTTTAGTGCCTTTGTTTGCCCTAGCATGTGGCTGCAATGTGCCCTAAGAAGCAGGTCTTCCTGTATGTGCTGACCCGGCTGAATGATCCAAGGTGGGGGAACTCTGTAGGAGCTTCTTCATCTTTCTGAAAATCTTTTCCACTGAAATTACATCTATCTTCTAATTGGATTAATCTTTTCTGTGTTTGTTGTTTGTTTGTTTGTTTTCTGGGTTTTTTTTAAATTCTGCTGAAGGATCTGCGGCAATACCTAGCAAACCTAGCTGAGCAATGCAGTGCTGACAACAATGGTGCTGATCTCCCCGTGGTCGTAATTCTTGATAACCTCCACCACATCAGTTCACTAAGTGACATCTTTAATGGTTTCCTCAACTGTAAATATAATAAATGGTAGGTAGCATCTCTTCTTTCCCGTTTCACACACCTTTTGCAATTAAAACAGTAGAAGCTGTTTGTCATTTTGCAAAATAAAATTTCCCAGTGGAAATTTAGACTCCCATAGGCTGTCAGCAAAGCCCTTAGGTGCTTGAATCATTTTAACCCTGTTCAACCAAGTACTTAGATGCCTGCTTCACTTTATTTATGTGAATTTATCCCATGCATCTCAGTGACATGTAAACATATCACAGAATTTAAAAATGTACTTAAATACTTGACTGAATTAGGGTCTTATCCCTTTCACCCTGTCAGATCACACAACCTCATTAGTACTATGAGGACAGCTTATGGAAGGGTAAGAAGAGTTGCATTTTATAATAGTGGAATTTGGGATATGTGTGAATCCATGAACCATGCCATACATAAGCAGCTGTGTATCTGACAGACTTGCACTTCCTACAGTTTTTCTTTGGCAGTGTAGAAGTATAAAGTTTGCTGATTGTCCTTTATTGCCAAGCAAGAATAAAAATAATGTTTTCTGGAATTTTTACTAGCCTATAACATTGGCTATTTCTGCTGTAAAAGTTCCATCATAGGCACTTCCTTTCACAAAATCACTGCATGTCTTACTCATAAGATTCACTGGCTTCTGAAATTAAAACTCTAAACTTATTGCAAAATTAAGAGATACAGGGTTGCCTCATTTATTTCCTTATTATAGATGAGTACTAGTAACCTACAAATGTGCAGAGAGGGAAATCATACAAGAATAAACATTAAAAAAAAGGTGCCAGAGTCTCTTTAAAATTAACCTACTGCAGATAAGAAGGAAGAATATTCTCTGAATATCTGAATTGATTCTCCCTCAAAAAAACCCTATTGTTTTTCTCTTTTAAGTCCCTATATTATTGGAACCATGAACCAAGGAGTTTCTTCTTCACCAAATCTGGAGCTGCATCACAATTTCAGGTACATTCACTCTGTATTTACTCTGGCCATGTTTGTACAGCTTCCTGCTTCTCAGCCCAGTTCTTCAATAAACATTGATCTTGTGTCTCACCACAGCAAAGTGTTTTAGCTTCTGCATCTCTCCTGTATTGATGGGTCTCTGAATGGTGTTAGGGAATGGTGAAAGAAATAAAATATTTTCCAGCACTTCTAGCAAGATGTTGAAGACTATTGCATTCTTGCATTCCATTTGTCTTCAGCATTGTCTTGAATTCCTATTGAAACCAGTAATGATTGTGTTGTAGCAGTCAGTGGGCAGCAATGTGGTTTATTGGAGCAGTTTTATACTTTCTGACTAATGAGACTCAAAAGCTTATGACATTACTTTCATCAATATGTTTAAGAGGAAATGATGTATTTGCTATTCATTGATGCTTGACATTTATCCTTTCTACACAGGTGGGTGCTGTGTGCTAATCACACAGAGCCTGTTAAAGGTTTCTTGGGCAGATATCTGAGAAGGAAACTGATTGAGACTGAAATAGAAAAGAACATACGCAATAATGAGCTCATTAAAATAATTGACTGGATCCCCAAAACATGGCATCATCTCAACAGCTTCCTAGAAACACACAGCTCTTCAGATGTAACCATTGGTGAGTCCACTGGTGGAGTGGTTTGAAATAAGGAAGCAGGCTGAGCATTTTAGAGATTTGTAAAGGATAAAAAGTAACTTTTAAAAAGTTGTCATCTCTCAATGGGAAGTACAACATCAGTGTGGGTAATTTGTCTAGTTGGAGCAAGATTGAAATGAAAATGGAAAGTTTGACGAGAGAGTATGTATTTCCTGGTATTTCTGTCTTGATAGCTAAAGGTTTTCAAGTAAACAATCATAATTTTTAAAAGTTAAATTTACAAAGAAATGTATCGATAGCAACTTTCCTAGGTTTATTTTTTTTCCCCGATTTCACACTACAGTATAATTACAGCAACGAAAGCACTTGGACAGTCAGTTCAGCAAACTAGCAAGTGGGAGATATACATGTACCTGAGGTCTTTTAGTGGAATAGCTATGTTAGTAAAGAAGTCATCCTTGTACATAGTCTTGCCCATAAAACTTGTAAGTGTTCATCAGGCCTTAGAATTGGATAAAGTGACACTAGTTCATTTTTAATAACAGGAAACTGATAGCTCCCTTATTGTAGTCCTGTGTTAGTAGTCTTTTCACTTGAATTTGTTCCTATACTACTTTTTTAATTCTTTGAAGATTATTTTTAGCGTGCTCCCTAGTTCTACTTTTTTAAATACACAACATGACTTCTCAGGTCCCCGACTCTTCCTCCCTTGCCCTATGGATGTTGATGGCTCCAGAGTGTGGTTCACAGACCTCTGGAACTATTCCCTGGTGCCATATCTTCTGGAAGCTGTGAGAGAAGGACTTCAGGTATGTTATTTGTTTCCCAGCATTTTTTTAAAATTAGTTTCATAAGCTTTCTCTAAGCTACTTTTAACCAATGCATCCAAGTATGAATACTGTTGCATTTGCAAGAAGAAAAATTGTGGAGGGATTATAGAAATCAGTCTTGAACTCCTTTTGACCTGCTCTTTCTCTGATGTATAACTTGGCTTGTCTGCTCCTGTGCTAGCATATCTCGTATTTTATTAGGAGGGTTTCTCTGTGACTGGAGGAAGGTTCTTCTTTTTCCATTGTTTAAAGTGCTCACAGCTAAATACAGCTCAGATTGCATCTCTGAGTCAAGGCAGTCTCAGCCTACCCCTGCATGGAAGAGTTAATAGTCCTTATACTGCTGCAAGAAAATAGGTTTGGTCTTGCAACTCTGCTTGGATTTCCCATAGTTTTGTTTCTCCTTTTTTCTTTCTCTGTATGGGCTAAGGTTTGCTCCTGACCGTGATTCTCTTTTTGGGTAACAGTGCCATCAGATCAGAGTGCTTCACAGTTCTCTATCCTGTTCTCTCCAGAGCTATGTGTTAGCAACAGTTCTATTGACTGTTAATGAACTATTAAAATTTCTTCTACTTTAATAGAAAGAGGGCTACAAATAGATTTGCTGTAGATAGCACTGTAAGCTGTCCCATCTGGGTTAAGATTTCAGACCATCCCACATCTTCAGAGAAAACCTAAATCTTGACATTAATACTTTCTTCTTTTTCTTTCTTTCTTTTTTTTTAAAAAAAAAAAGAAATAAATTATTTGGCTTTCTCCTCTGCCCTTTTTCTATTATGGACTGCAATTGCAATTCTGTGTCTTCCGAAAAGACACTTTGTGGAAAGGCAGGTTTTTTTGCCACACATGACACTGAAAGAAATTACTGCACAATGCAGAGGGGATTGTTATGTACTAGTCAAAGAACTGTGTAAGCAGCTGTGGTTCCTTTATCACCTTGTTTTGACATAGTGACATACTGATGCGATGGAGATTTAGAATCATGCCTATTGAATATCTCACACTTTCCAAAACTGTTTATCTCTCTGGGAATTACAGAGTGTTTATGCCTTGTACAAAATAAACCTGCCAAATATCTGATAGAAAAGCCACAGTGAGATTAACAGTGCTTGTTTAGACCAGCTATAAGAATGCAGTGATATTCTTCGTGCTCATATTTTCCCAAGTATACAGGGTACCTACTTAAATGAAAACTTCAGTTCTGGAGCAGAAGATGGCAGCATATAGAAGAAAATATGTTCCAATTTTTAGCTGCTTTGGATGGCTTCCATAGAATAACATTATTAATAATAAACAGAAATCTTTTATATGATATAATTAGATGTTCCTGGAACCACGGAGAGGTAGAAAGTGCTTTTTTAGCCTGGTACTTTGCAAACTCACTTGTCAGACATGGAATTTACAAGCCTTGCTCCAGATTCCAAAGAAGATTTAATCACTGTTATCACAGATGAAGGGAAGTGCTGTCTACTGCCTGGAGTTAGCCTGCTACTTCCCTGAGAAACATTTCCTCTTGGCTTATTTAGGCTTATCCTAGCAGCCTAACTCTGTGTAGGGCAGAAGGAGTCTGAGTATCTCTGCGCATAATGTAGGGAGCTTGGCTGCCTAACCTGGAGCTCTGGATTCAGCAAGTGCCTGGGAGCAGGTGGCGCAGTGATAAGCATAACTCATCTCTCTGGCTTTAGCACTGAAATCCTTCACTGTTTTACTCCCTTTAGGAGTGCAGCCCATCTAATTGCTCTGTGAGTGTATGCCCTGCCAATATTATGCTGCTCCTTGGCTTGTGTGAGGCTAAGAGACATCACAGAAAGCCCTGGTGACTGGCTCCCCATCCCACTGTGTCATTGTCACAGCTAAAGGACATCTGTGATGCAGCAACCCGGGGGCTCTCAGTTAACACGTTGCTTGTGAACAGCAATGTGGCGAAGGGTGCTTTTTTGTGAGGAAGCTACCTGACCTTCTAAACTTAGAATATTCTCATTCTTCCTTCTTCTGCCCTCCTTTCAGATTCATTTTTGCCTCATAGAAGGGAAAACCTGTCCTTTGTGAATTTCTTCTCTTAACTTTGTGAAAGATCACAAATTTACGGCGGGGACAGATGTCTGGTTCTGCATCCCATTTTGCTAGGAGAGAACAATCTGTACTGGCACTTCCTAATTCACTTCAAACAAAACCCAATTAACTTGAATGTTTTAGATAGATCTGAGTTAATTTCACTGATATGCCTTAAGCAAATTACCTAAAGGTCTCATTTCACATTATATCAAAAACTTGTGATTCCCACTGCTGCCTACAAGTATCACTAGTCAGAGTGCTTTTCAACTTCCAATCACACTGAGTATTGAAGGAGCATTAACAGAGATAAGGTCTTTTGAATGTCTTATGAGCGCATTTGAAAGCAAACCCCTTACTACAATGGTTTAGATGTTTTTGGTGACTTTGTCTGCTGTTACAACTGGTACTGAAAACTGTAGGATATTTACCTGTGTATCCATAATACAGATGTACGGCAAGAGGGCACCCTGGGAGGATCCCTCTAAGTGGGTAGCTGATACCTATCCATGGAGCTCTGCATCTCTACAGCATGAGTGGCCATCATTACTTCAGTTAAGACCAGAAGATGTTGGTTATGAAGGTTATGCATCAGCAAAGGAAGGAACAACCTCAAAGCATGTTCCACAGACTGATACGGAGGGGGATCCCTTGGTAAGATTTAAACTTTGGGGAAAAGCCTTTTCAATATATAATTTACCATCACACATTAAATTGTACACTGTACAGTAAAAAACTACTGTGTACCTGTTGCAAAATGGGCTTTTAAAATAAATTCTACTATAATTTATTAAAAAAGTTGAAAATAAAAGGAAAATCTAGCAGGTATCACCATCACGTTAATAGGTCCTTAAATTGTTTGCCTTACACATCTGCCCAGAAATGTATCTGGTCTTCAGCATTATCATGTTGGGTACCACTTTCCAGTAACTTACTTGTCAATTAGTTCTAAAAACATTTTTCCAGGTTGGGCAGTCCTTCATCTGCATTCTACAAATGAAGGACTGAGAAACTCATATTATCTAACTTGTCTAACATAGAGAATTTATTGGAAATGCAAATTAGACAGCCATCTTCCAATTCCTCAGAACATTTCAAGTTAACTGATGACTGGATGACAATCTTAATATAAAAGCAATGCATATGTAGTGGTATTAAAAGATCAGGTTGATTTCCCTCAGTGCCATGTATTGTTTTATTTAAATATGATCCCAGACGTTTGGGCTTACTGTTGCCTCCTCTGATAATGGACTATTAAATTGCATGTATTGAACTGCTATTCTTGTGTAGTGCTGTCTCTATAGACTGTCTTTATCACAATTCAAAATACCATTTTAGAGAACTGTGCTTCTGGAATACAAGCAGCCCTTGGAAAAGGGAATTTCTCGGAGGAGAATGCATTTAACTCTTATCAGTGCTAAGAAAATGACTCTTCAGGCTCACTGAAGTGTTTAATATCCAAAATGAGACCTTGCATCCAGAAGAAGCGTAGAAAATCACCTCCTTTGATCCCCTGTCTCCCAACCCATAAGCTTTGGGGTGATTGTTTGACCCTGTGATTTGGGCTGCCAGTGAGTGTATTGGCCAAGCTTCCAGCTTCTATGCATCACCCCACTAAGGTGGAGCAGGGCAGCTCAAGTTCAGCGGCCTGTCACCCTTGCTGCCTGCACACTGTGATCAGCATCTGCATCTGACTAATTATCAGAAGCTTGAAACTTGAGAATGGAAGGCTTGTCCCTGCCTGTGACAGAGCTCATGGGGAGACAGACACGCTTGGGGAAACAGGACGTCTCACATGCAGGCTGTACTGCACACCCACCACTTGTATCCTGTATTCTCAAACATGGATACCTATTAAACCTTCAGCAAAAGCTGCTTGATAGCATTTGAGAGTATTAAATGTTATTCAATACCTAGAGAAAACTTTACAAGCTGTGCAGCTAGAAACTATAGAGATGTAAGGATTCCTGAGCAAACACACAAGAATACCTCTTTCTCTTTGGTTTTTCCTTGCCTGTTTTTTGTAATAACAGTGCATTTGTTCTTTGAAAAACATTAAAGCAATGTCAACATTGCTTGCAGCCCTGAGCATGCTGGCAGAAGCGGATGTTTTATAAATAAAATCCTGATCATTACACAGAGTTAGGCATCAAGCATCCAAGTAATTTTCCGGGGCTTAATGCTGCCTTTTGATGGTTTTTCAGATGGGCTTCAGGTTCTAATAATCCCCAAATTATGTGGGGGCTCTCCTCTCCTGAGTAGGAGGATCTGTTGCTGCTCCCCTGCTGAGGTCAGCCCCTCGACAGCAGATGGGACTCTTTCATGAAGCAGCTGGCTCAGTCCACCCTTCTCTCATTCTCTCCCATCTCTCTCTTGCAGAGGGGGTATGTTAGTGTGATTATGTTTTCAGTTGCTTTTCCAATGTAGCGTGTCTGTGCCATCCAGAAATTATCTGGAAGCTTGACTGTCTCCAAATATGGGCCCAGATGTCCAGCTGTGATATGGCTTCTTTCCCCTGCCGGTGTTGCAGCTGCAGCCGGTCTCAACTCTGAATTAAAGAGAGTTATCAGGCAGCTCCATTGTATCCCTCTGGCTCTTTGGACCTTTAAACTTCTATTTAAAGACCAGAAAGCAATGAAAAGGGTGCCAGGAGGAGTCACTGACATCCTGCCCTTTCTGAAATCCTTTTGTATGGCCCCCTCAGCTAGATACCAGCACACCTTATACAGCAAGAGAGCTTAATTAAATTTTAACACAGTCACTGCAGCATTAAATGAGATGAGATTATGTAAACATTGCTTTCTTCTTTCAGATGAATATGCTAATGAGGCTTCAAGAGGCAGCCAACTATTCGAGTGCACAAAGCTGTGACAGTGATAGCACCAGCCACCATGATGACATTTTGGATTCATCCCTTGAATCAACTCTCTGAAAGGGACAAACCTTGGTGGAGGATTATGGTAAAATCTGTTTCCACTAGACAACTGCCAGTATTAAAGCAGCACGCTGAGGTCTCTGAGTAAGAATGGTGTGTTGTAGGTAGGCAGGAGACCTAACTCTGCAAAGTCAGGAAGAAAAATTGAAGTGGAAAGCTTGAATTAGTTTAATTTCAAGGCATTTCAATACCTATGGAGCCAAGTGAGACGACTCCGTTTGTCAACTGGAAAGGGCCCTAGACCAAGGGCATCTAAGCAGATTGCACACGTGTTAGCCAAACTGGAATACTTTTTTTCCCTTTTCCTCTTTCTCTCTGTCTCTCTCTCTCTGTGTCTCTGTTTCTCTGTACAAGTTTACAGTGCAACTTCTTTTGTTTTGTTTTGTTGGTTTTTTTCCTTTTAGTTTACCCTGAGGTGCTGCATGAACAATGCAGTCTTCTAATTTTCTTCTAACCTCTGTTGTGCCACATGGTGCTGGTCACAGGACTGCAGTGGTGTTTGTGTTGTACACTACTGCCCATTCCAAAACAAGTGAAAGTTGATGATAGTAACTCAGAAAGCACAAACAGTGTTGTGCAATCACCAGAAAACATGACTGTGATATGCTGGATAAGTGCCAATTTAATTCTAACTGCCATGGTCACGGTGATGCGCTCCATCAAGTTTTTAGTACACAAGTCACAGATTTTATAAAGTTGTTTTTACCACAAAGGTCTTTTTTAACCACCTGCCCACTCCTTAACAACAGTTTTGTACCAATTATTAACCAACACTGATTAAAGGCTTTTTAGGGCTTCATTTGTTTGAGCCTTTTCAGTGAAAGAAGGAACATTTCTTATGGTGCTGTCTCACTGCCTTAAAACAGATTTCTAGAACAGTTTTACAGTTGGTTTAATTCCTAAACCATTGGTAATTTACACTGTTTTTTTCTTCATTTACTAATGAGAAAACGTCAGTTAACACAGTAGCCTCATATCTGTATATCATGATTTTTTAAAGAAATGGATAGGAGAAAGAACAGTTGCTATATAATATTTTTATCTTGTGAATAGATTGCTCTGCCTACCCTCAGAAATACACAAGGAACCCAAACCCACTTCCACTGCCACCTAAATGCTGAGAAAATTGGTTCAAATACATTTAGTCCCATGGATGGAGTTTTTTGGAGGATAGATGTTTTGAATTCTTACCCAGCAGAGCTGGATGCACTTGATGCAGCATGAGCACAAATATATGGGTTTTTTTTTTCCTTTTTCTAGTTTTAGCATGTTGTTTTGATTGCTATTGTTGTACATGAAAAATTCAGCATAAAAGAACACTGAAGCAGTGATGTCCACTGTGGAAGAGGAAGAGTTTATACTGTAAAAGTGGGTTGGTTTTGCACAGTCTACTGGGTGGGTATTGTAAATATAGAAAAAAAAAAAGAAAAAAAAAAGAAGAAAAAAAAAAGCCTTGCACAAATCAAATTGAACCCCAACAAACAAAAAAAATGTATTTTATTCTGTTGGTGTTAAGAGATGTTTCACTTGCTGAGATTTCCTGTATGTTGCAAACAAATACAGAATGCAAACCTTAAAAGCTGTTATTACCTGGTGTGTTTGTCCTGTACTTACAGTTGTTATGACTATGCAGGAGCTATCAATGCTATGGTGAGCATGTTTCAATATCTATATGAAGCCAATACATTTTGGGGGGGGGCGGGAATCAGAAAATGTTTTAAGTGCTTATGTCATGGCAGACTCCAACCAGATTGCATTCCAACTGCTCAGAATAATCAGGAACGCTCTTTTACCACAAGAGGCGTCCAGTTAAAATAGGTGCATTTAAAAAGGAATGTATCTAAGGGCTTTGGCATTGTGTAGACATGTACTGTACACCTCCATGGATGTTACCTTCAGGATGTGTATTTGGTGCTATTAACTCTTTGTGGCCACCCTGTGGTCACTCGCTGTAAAACAAAGATAAATCAATGCAGTTTCCAAATGGCACTGAGCTGCATCACTGAATCTAGAGGTTCCTACACGGTGCTGTTGCCCTAATAAAACTTTAACCGATTTTATGCATGCAGGATTCAGTCAGACCAACATCATGCCCCCCAAATCTGGATCCATTTCTGTTGCAAAACATCAGTGCATACACCCTGACTGATTCAAAGAACTAAAGGAAAGCTGCTCTTTCCTGTACCTGTGCTCTGAGCAAACCTGTGCATCGTTTCCTGCCAAATTTAACATGCAAACACACAATGTCACATATAACAAAACTTCCTGCAATACATCTCAGTGAGTCCACCTAGTTTACAACTCAGAAATTGTTTGTGAAACATTTGTCTGTACACATTTTATATTTTGTACATTTTTGATGTAACATATCATGTAAATAGACAGAAACAGTGAAATAAATCATCTGAAAAGTTTTGTAGTCTTTGTAAAGCCCTAATAATAAGTATTTGGTGTCATCGGACTTAACTGGATGATGTATTTTCTATTGGTTTATTGTTCCTCTAGCTTGTAAACCAGCTTGCGTATATTTTTTTGCAGGTGTGCGCACTGTATCTGTCTAAATTATTACTTTGCCATTAAAGTGGAATTATTTATTGAAAGCACAGTCTGGTGTTTTTGCAGTCAGGACCACTTAATGGTTAGATATTATTTCAAATATAGAAATATATAAACAAAGTTACAAACTGAAAGATGTAATTTTCTGTATTCAGCAGAACTACTCTCTATTGAAACAAAATTAAGTACTGTTTCTAGTTTCACTGGTTCAGTATGAACCTGAATGGCTCTTTTCATGGTGAGAACAGGTTATGCAATTCAGAAACAACTTTACAGTCTACTCATTATCAAGATTATCTTCAAATACAAGGCTATGGATTTCAGTGGTGGTTTAACCCGTACAAAACTGGTGCAGTATTATGCCTTATTTTCAAACTTGCAGGGCTTAGGGCTACTTCATCAGCACATATACATCAATATAAATTAATAGAATTCAAAGAAAGAATGTAGAATTATGTTAGTGAGCTAATAACAGACTCTGAGGCTGGAAGAGATCATGATGATTCTGCAAGTTGTAGCACCTCAGCTATAAGTCTCAGCAGCAGGTCTGTAATTTCTCCTGAAATTGTCATATCCCTGGGAAGACCTTTAGACATAACAGTACAGGGTAGATGATCCAGCATCTTGTTGTCAACGTGGCTAATTATTCACTGAGTGGGTTTGCTTTTTAAGGTCTTTATTTACAGTTAGATCTTACATATCTCTTTCTTTTCAAGAAAAATACCCCAAACTGTCTTCTGTTGTGCCTTTACCTCCTATACTAAAAAGCCAACCACAATCAAAAACATGTTTTACATTTAACTAATAGCATTCCTTGCTTTCCTTTTTCACAAGACAAGCACTTCCTCATGCTTAGCTTGTCACAGGAAGGCATGCCCTTCAGACCTCAACACATTTTTTTGCAGGACTCTCTGACAACTTTTTGATTTGACAGAGTCCTTTCTGAAGTGCGGGAATGAGAACCTGTGATGATTTTACTTTTGCTATAAACGGAACTAATATCACCTTCCTACTCCCACTTCATGTTTTCCCTGCTTAGGCTTCAGGGCTGACATTCACTCTTTAATTGCATCATCCCACTGCAGGCTCATGTTCAGTTAATTATCTTACCAAGACCCTGACTTCTTTTCATGTTGCGTCATTTCAAAATACTTTGTCCAATCCTGTCTGCATAAACTATGCTCTTCAGTCCTTATATGTATGATTGCAGATTTATCTGTATTAAAACAGGATATTTAAATCACCCCACCTGACCAAATGATTCAGATCAATCTCTGCAATCAGCTTCTGTCTAATTTACCACTCCATCAGCTTCCCTGACTTCCAAAAACTGCTAACGATCATCTTATTTGTAGGTAAAGGTAGTAAGTAATGTTTTGTCAAGAACAAACCCCTGTTGACTGCTGCTAGGACCCTCCATTGAAGATTTTTGTTTTACAGCTACATTGTTGGGTCACTTATGTCATGGATACATTTGTATTCCAGTTAACATGGGTATGGATACCAGAATGTTGTATAAATTTATGTGTGTATAATATTGTAGGAAACATATGATAAGTTACATGGCTTCTCCATCACTCTAGTCTCCAAGGATGGATTAAATTTGTTTCTGTTGAAAATTACATATGTAGCGCTGATCTCACACATAAAGGGGAATAGACTAGATGACTTTAGCCATCTCAGTGTGGCTTTCCTATAATTCTGTGCTGCAGTCTTTCCACATTATCCAGCTGCCGTTACTTAAGGGAAAAGACATGAAATTTAATTGTCAAACTCATTCTATGTCTAATGTCTGAGCACATCTACCTGTTAGACTTCATCTGGAGACTTACGTGGTGAATGCCCTGGTTCCCAGGACAGGAACAGGAGTGGGAACAGAACAGTGCAGCCTTGGAAATAAAAAAATTTTTAGCAAAGTCCTTGAGACAAGCTCTTGCTTACAAGAACTCATTTTTTATTCTATCATTAAATAACCACTCTGTAACTCAGCATGCACTACTTTTTCTTGATAACTGAATAATGTCACACAAATTAAATGCTGCCACTAAGTTTGGCAATGCAAGAGCTACAGATGTACCATCATGGGAGAAATGTATTGCTGGGTAATAATACCAGTAGCGGAAAATGGAATCTGTCATGAAAGATAAAGTAACTAAGACCCAGGCCATGTGACCTTGCCATGTAATGCCTTGCATTTACTGTTCTTTGTTCAATTGCAACCTTTAACAAACTGATAAATAGCAACGAGTGAGCACACTGAATGAAGTAAAGTCCTGTTTTTCATAACAAATTTCATAAATGAAATAATGTTTTGCCTTTGTCAGTTTATTTACTTGTTTTGTAAGCAGTTTTTATTAAATCAGATTACATAATTTAGGAAACTAAAATGCATCTTGACAATTAAATGCCGAAGCTGAAAGAAAATGCACCTGGTAACTGTAACAAAATAAAGCATTTACATGGTAACACACAACCAGCACTAATGATTTTATCATGCTATAAATGGATGGCTCTAGAATAACAAAGAAACACAAAATACATATTATCTGTATGGCCAAACCCGAAGGACTTCGTGAACTAAGTCATTTAAACTAGGGAACTCTATTTTATAACTGATAATTCAATGCATCTTAAATATGTCCAGCTAATCCCATGTTCTGCACTCTACACGTGCAATGCAAAGACATACACAGACTGAATAAAGACTCTTCAATGGAACTGTTAATGCAGGTAAGCTGTTCCACTCATGTAGGCTACATACAATAATGAGATATGGCTTCTATACGGCAGTCCCTGAGGTACCAGAAATAATTGGGTGGCAGAATGAATAATTTAGCTCCATCATTACCACACTCTTCAGATAACTGTCATGATCTTCAGTGTACCCTGTCCCTGCTTATCCAGATCAAGCTAATGGCACTGTGTGGGACTATTGATACTGACTCGTGACTGTGGCTGGGAGAAGTCATGCTGGAGGCAAAGTCTAAACTGAACTAACATTACAGAGCAAATCTGAAAGCTATGTAAGAAAACTTTATTGCCTTATTAGTAATTGGTGGCCTCATTATCACTTAATGTCTTTGTATTACTGCTTTTATAGTGTCAACATGTCTCAAATACTTTATAAATAGTTTTCTTGTAAAAACAAATTATCTTTCCAAGTATAAAATTATATTGGTTGTTTGAGAGCTGGTTGATACCTTGTTTCAGACTACCAGCCTATTTAACAAACTACAATGCACAGTAAATTTCATCTCTGGCTTAAGAGTCTCTGACATTAAAGAACATGTTTAGTTTTACTGTGTGTTCCAAGTAAGCGATGTCCTTTAATGAATATAGGGTTAAGCACGTGAATTGCTTTCCTAATTCAGACTTCAGTGCCAGCAGTTCATTCTTCCATAAACCACTGTCTTTAGAGGATAAGATGGCCAACTAACTGCTGCAAGATTGAGCTGAACATTGTTTTTAGTGACTGTGCAGACTATTACACTCAAGAATATAATTTAATTACATGCTTGGACACAGCATTCAGTAGGATGCCATATTGCCTGTTGTAATGTTATCTGAAGTTGAATAAAACCTTCAGACTGTATTGCTAATCAGAATGGAGAGAAGCCTCCTCCTTTTCTGGAGTGGAGCAGCTGCTAGCAATAAAACCTAAGTGCCTATTTCTAGCTGCAGGACAATAGAGCGGTTACTCCACCTAGAGGAAGATAGATAAGCTATAGCACATGTTACAGGGAATGCTGGAAGAAATCTTTCACACTGGAAAAATATCAGTATCATGTAGCTGTCATCTCTTGCTGTGTATCAGAATCAGTCAGGTAACTCACCAGGTGTCAAGATATTTGTGGGTTTTCTAAATAATGCATTAATTAAAACATAAAATATAGAGCTGAAACTCAATG
The DNA here is from genome assembly GCA_013398125.1 of Aegotheles bennettii. Classification (NCBI taxonomy): domain Eukaryota; kingdom Metazoa; phylum Chordata; class Aves; order Caprimulgiformes; family Aegothelidae; genus Aegotheles; species Aegotheles bennettii. The sequence continues at coordinate 122,299 of VZRW01002262.1, forward strand.
TGAACCATAGGACAAATATCCATGCTTTAAAGGTCATGTTATATTGAAAGTCTCTGCCTAATGATCAGGGTCATACTATGGTGAGCAGAAATTACACCTGTATCCACAGAAACCTCCACACTTGCTTACGAATATGGAGGAATGTTCTTGTCCTTCCTCTGGGGGAGCAGGATAAAGAGAAAAAGGGGTTTCTGGTCCATTTGCTTATTCATGTTCACAAAAAATCCCCTTGCTACTGATTCTCTCCCCTCAGTTTTGTTAGCAGACCTGCTGAATACCAAACCACAGCCGGTCAGGAAGTTTCCAACTAACAAGGCTGTACTTTGAAGCCAAAACGATGCACCAAAGAATAAGAGTCAATAAACTTTGGATGTTCCACAGGCAGAGGATGTTTTTGGCCTTGTTTCCTGCCAGCTGGCCAGGCAGCTGCTGCAGAAGTGAGATTACAAAAGTCTGCAGCTCTGGTGAAGTTTTGTTCAGGACCCATAGCGTAAAGCTTATTCCTGCAGAGCCAAAAAGGCTTGTTGCAGGGCTTCAGTGCCTAGGTCCCCTGGCAGCCGCAATGCTCCCACTGCAGCCAGAGTAGGGTTTCCTAGCACCCCTCTGATGCTGGGGAAGTACCCATGCTGCCCTCGGCTCCCATGGAGGAACACCTCCTAAAAAGAAAATGGTCTAAAAACTATTAGGAACTGAGGAAGATGGCAGGGGGAAAAGCAAATGGTTGCTCTGATCTGTTCCAGACAATATGAGCAAAACCACTTTCTGGAATGAAAGCATGGAGCATTTCTTTCTAGTGGAATTTTTTAGATAAGCTTTTACAGGAATTGTTCCAAACACACAGAGGCACACACACAGAGGAATTTCCAGTGAAGGTCATTTCTATATGAAAACAGCTTTTTGGTGTTAATGCAAACTCCTTAACAGTTCATTTAGTCTGCAGTGGCAATGTTAGCTACAGAGTAGGGTCAGATTTGATTTGCTGAGGCAGACATTGCAGTTTGCCCTGGGAATTGCCATTCCTAAAGCAGGGAAAGGCACATGCTTAGAGAACTCCAGGTACTTGGGGCTTAGTTTTTCGGGTTTTTGTTTTGGTTTGGTTTTTTCTTGGACCCTTTTTACATAGGAAAATAGCTCTTAACACTATCACAGGTCTTTTTTCTCCCTCTGCATTTTGCCCTCTCCCCTCTTTCCCTTCTGTCATTTAACACATCCCTTCTTCCTCTTTTGCCTTTTTTGTACCATGTTCCTCTTCTCCCTGCTGTTCCCGTTGACACTGGGTTTGGCTCCTCTTCTCTCCCTGGCACATTTCACTTGTCCACCTCCTCATTTCCCAGAAGGCTGCTAGCTGCTCAGTGCATGCAAGGGCAGCATCATGTCCCTTTCTGGCTCTGAAGGCTGAGCAATATGCTGCCACAGCTGAGCAGTGTGCAACGATAGCAATCCAGACAGTGACATCCCCTCCTGGTCGCTGCCTGAGTGCTGGCTGTTCTGCCCACCCCATGGTAAGACCCATTGCAGCAGCAGAAGAGGATAGCAGGCTCTGGGAAAAAGACCCATATGTTACCCATGGCAATGCAGTGAAATTGCAGTGAAAAAGGTGAATGACTTGCCAGGTTGTGGCTTCTCAGTACTCCTGTCCATTTCCACATACCACCCTCTCTGCTGATGAATAAATATTAAGTTAAAAAAAAAATCTTTCACTGTTTTTTAGTACTCTGCCAAAATTAAGTAGCTTGTATTCTGTAGCCTAGAGGAAGAGTCTGTGGCATGTAAGATGGGAGACATTCAGTCAGGTAGGATATAGGAAAGTGGGAGCAGAGGCTCCAAAACTCTTCTTCAGCTCTCAGACTGAGTCTTTTCAAATGAGATTTATTCTCTTTCTGTATTGTTTGCCAGAGGAAAAGAAGGATATCTGTACTGCCACTTTTGGGACCACAAAATGTGAGTTTTTACTGTAAAAAATGGTGGCATTTGAATTCAGTTTCAGAACATACAGGCAGAAACATCTCATCTTGAAAGAACCAAAGCCTCATTGCCAATTTGGAAGAAAACTATAGTCATGTTACTACAGTGATATTTGTTAAGTAGTCATTAGCTCTGGACAAATACAGAAAACACTTTTCCATAGCTGTCACTGGAGTTACAATAATCAGCTAATATTATTTAGTACTTGCTGAGTGCTTTTGAAACATCATCTCAAAGCACTTTGCAAAGGTCAGAATGAACATTATTGTTAAGGAATGAATGGAAAAGAAATCTCATTAAGGGCAGCAGGGTGCAGATGACAGTATAGCACAGCTTCATGCATAGACCTGTGTCTCAAGATGCTGCTAATGAAAAAAGCCCTAGAACTGATTGACATATCTATTATCTATAATCCTGTATTTGAGAGGGCTACACAAACCTCAATAAAGCTCTCAAATAAAATGTGCAGCTTCAGAACATTTTTTGAACTGTTATCACGTAAGATAATGCTTCAATAATTGAAAAGAAGATGTTGGGAAAGCCTTTTAGACCCACATAGAAAATACAATATATTTTGTTGTCTGTGAGAACATATGCAATCATATGTTCGCATACAGAGAAAGGGACTAAAAAAAATCATTGGTTTGGGGGATTTCAGAAAAGTAGATTTCATGGGGCTGTTATGTTACCTAAGTGACTTCAAATTATCCCCTGGTAGTCTTTAAACTTATGATACCTTGTGACATTTTTCCTCAAAATCTCTGTGCTTAGGGTTAAATGTGATAAGGGTAAGAATTTCATCTTAGAGTCCCAACAGTATTTATGTCTCTGAATTCCAAATTTTAGTTTTCCCAGTTAGCCAGACTTGGAGGCCTCCATGGCTCAGTACAGCAGGGATTTCCTGTGTGCCTTTGGGAAACAGAGAAGATTAATCACCTCATATACTGTAATCTAATGTTGTGTCTGCAAATGAGATTTCCAGGCAACTGCTAGACATATATTTTTGGATCCCATATTTTTAGTTTGATAACAGTGATCTTAGATATAACTCGTTTACAGCCTAGTCTAGCCCAGCCAAAAGACTCCATTTTATTAGGACATGGTTAGGCAGACGTTCTGGCAACAGCAGCAGCTTCTGTAACTTCATTAAAGATGCTCAGCGTAGCTTTCCTCAGGAGATGGCAGCAGCAGCATTCCTGAGATGGCTGCAATCACTTCCATTTACTTCAAGGGGACAAAGCAATAACTGGATGGAAACAACTCCTCAACCCTGAAAAATCCTCCCTGCAGCCATGTGGAGTGTTAGAAATACAGACCTGCAAATGTATCATGCAATGTGAGTGATAGTTGAAGCGGTGGTACAGCCAAAGAGATATTAGAGGTAGCTAGATCTTACTTGAACATTTCATAGATAACCCAAAACAAGTGTGTCTTTTTGAGCCAACTGAACAAAGGCACTTTAAGCAATGCTGTGGTAAAGTAGCACCATTGCATGTCACTACTTCCAACTTGCCTCCAAATGACCCCCCTATAGATGGAGCAGAGGGCTGAAGAAGAAAGGTGAGAGATGGCTGACAGTGTTTGTGCTGGGTGGCAAGAGGATTTCACTTGCCATGGGAGATGCAGGGAAGGAGAGGGGCAATAATATGGCAGAAGCAGGCAGGGAGTAGAGAAACCTTTTTTATGTTTTAATCTATATGTTTTTCTAAGGCTATACTGAAAGCACCCGAGCGTTTGTGTATACTGATGAACATCTGTCATATCCTGTTTGTACTGTAATCCTTCCCCCACGGGGAGGAGCAGGGGCAGAAGAATGTTTTGTTTTCTGAAGACATTTTCACTTGTCTTTCTTTAAATACATGTGCTGCTGTGAGACTGAAGAGGTCAGAGGTGGGTCTCGGGCAGCAGTAGGTGAGGAGTTCCATCGCAGTGCTCCCACTGGGGCTTGCATGGGCAGGACACAACCTGCCTCACAGAGGTCCTATGCACCAAATGCACGGAGATGCTGAGGTCTGTCTTCCTCTCAGATGTACAGAGTGGCTCTTTTTCATATGACTTGGACACAACTTCTCAAATGTTTTCATTATATCAGTGTGCTATCTTTCTTTGAAATGCTACAGAAAGCCTGTGTGCAGATCAGAGAGAGGTTCACTACATATGCAGCATCCTGGCTTACTGACAAAGGTAGCTATAGTGCTCCACATTACCTGGGGATTTCTAGGGCCATGGACTTCATGTTCAGATATATCACAGGTCCTTAGTCCAGCTGACAGGTGACAAAAGAAAGAATAACCACCACCCTGCCCTTACACTCCACTCTTTGCCAATTACAATTTGTGTTCCACCTCAGCCTGCCACCTTTCGTTGGTTCTTTGATCACATCCAAGTGTGAGGTGGGATTGGTGGCAATGATGTAATTACCTGTGCTAAAAGATGAGCTATATGTGTCATTCACATATGGCTGCACATGAGTCCAGACCATCAGCTTATTCTTCTTGGTTAGGAAAAAAAAAAAAGACTTCGATCATTAATGTAATGGCTACTCAAAAAAAACCCCAAAAAAACCAAAACTAAACAGAAAAGACAATAATACTACGTTTTTTTCCCACTCCCCTGTAGACCCCAGCAGGAAACCTATAGATTTTAGATACACCTGTGACCTCAAAAATAATTAAAATATTTTTAAAAAAGGTGTGGTGGGACAAGGAAGCTGCAAATAAACCACATCTGCTTCAATATGGAGAAACATGAACAGCGTGCAAGATATTTATTTATGTGCTTGGGATGCCAAGTAGTTGAAAAAAGAAAAGAAAGTGTCTTCCTGCTGAGAAGGACTTCTCTCTTCTTCCCAATACTCCTAAAAGAGATAGCTCCTTGGAAGGTCAAGGCAGGTGGCTTCTGAGGATATAACATAAATATGTTTTCTAAACTGAATTATTTTACTCCATCTAGAGCAGGCATGTTAAGGGCTAGACTTGACACCATGATGATTATGTGACAGCTGAAGTTCTATCATTTAAGCAGACCATAGCCAGGGCTGTGATAGCAATTATGTATAGGGCAGAAGGAACAGGAGAGCTGACAGAAGCAGAGGTAATGTGTGGGAGCGGCAGTCCTTACCTAAAAACTAGTAAGTGGTTTTGTACTGCCTTTCCCATCACAGTCGTCCCCACCGCAGCATTCTGATTTCAAATGGTTAATGGTGTGGAGAGGTGAGTGGTCTCTGCTTTGTTGTTTCCAGGTGGCACAGGCGGAATTTGTCTGGATCTAGTTCTTTCACTGCAGCTGAGAAACAGAGGCTATTAGTAGTAGAAGAGGTTTTTGGGAGAATAGTTTAAAGAAATCTAAAGTACTTGCTATTGCAGAGCTGCTCTCAATTGTTAGGATATTTTATATTCTTTTCTGTCTTTAGAAGTAAAAACTGAGCAAGAGAATCAAATTTTCAAGTGTGCTCTTCCCATTTAAAGTGGTAAAATGTGGGATGAGGAAGCTGAGTAGGGATCAAAATGAGAGTGATGAAATGCTAAAGAGCTTGCCAAGAGATGCTGTGGGATTTCCATCTCAGAGACATCCAAAAGTTGAAAGGATATGACCATGAGCAATCTGTTCAGACTGGTAACTTAAGACTGGCTTTAAGCAAGGGGACAGATAACATAGCCTTCAGAAGTCAATTCCAACTTTAGTTATTCTGTGATTCTAGGAAAGAATGAGAAAAGAAACCAAGGAACCAAGTCTGGCTCCAAAATAAGCCTTTAATTTAGTAAAATGAAGCACTGCAACCAACTGAAATTCTGCTCTAAAGAGAAAAAGAGGGAGCAGCAATGACTCCTCTGTATGCCACTTTTCAATATCTCTTCCCTACAGTTCAATAAGAAGAACTCTCAGACAATCTTCCCGTCTTCTGAACAGAAGTATCTGCTCTTTGCTGTAATCCACCATCTGTAGCTCAAATGTTCTCTTTTTCTTTACCAAATTTCAGCTTTATTACAAGACATACTGATTTCTCCCCATGGGCAGAGCTATTGATACTCCTTGATTATTTAAAGGTGTGTGAGATGGATGAGTGAACCTCTAATGGAAATGTTCAACATTAAGTGTTTACAGTTAAATTTAGTAACAGTGATAGATAAGAGCCTGACAGCTTTATAGACTCATGTGTTCTGGTAACACTCTGCATCTAGGAGGGATGGCATCTAGGATTTATTATGTTTATAATGTCTTTTATTATTATTATCACTGTTTATTATAGAATCATAGAATCATAGAATCATTACGGTTGGAAGGGACCTCCAGGGTCATCAAGTCCAGCCTTTATCCCATCTTACTCCTAACCATTAGACCATTAGACCATGGCCTCAAGTGCCTCATCAACCTGTTTTTTGAACACCCCCAGGGACGGTGACTCCACCACCTCCCTGGGCAGCCTATTCCAGTGCCTAACCACCCTCTCAGCAAAGAACTTCTTCCTAATATCCAACCTAAACTTCCCCTGATGTAACTTGAGGCCATTTCCTCTTGTCCTGTCATTAGCAATTTGGGAGAAGAGACCAACACCAGCCTCACTACAACCTCCTTTTAGGTAGTTGTAGAGGGCAATAAGGTCTCCTCTCAGTCTCCTCTTCTCCAGGCTCAATAATCCCAGTTCCCTCAGCTGGTCTCCATAAGGCTTGTTTTCCAGACCTCTCACCAGCCTCGTTGCCCTTCTCTGGACTCGCTCCAGCACCTCAATGTCCTTCCCATCCTGCGGTGCCCAGAACTGGACGCAGTACTCAAGGTGTGGTCTCACGAGTGCCGAGTACAGGGGCACGATCACCTCCCTACTCCTGCTGGTCACACCGTTTCTGATACAGGCCAGGATGCCGTTGGCCTTCTTGGCCACCTGGGCACACTGCTGGCTCATGTTCAGCCGGCTGTCAACCAACACCCCCAGGTCCTTTTCCGCCAGGCTGCTTTCCAGCCACTCTTCCCCAAGCCTGTAGCGCTGCATGGGGTTGTTGTGGCCGAAGTGCATGACTCGGCACTTACCCTTGTTAAACCTCATGCAATTGGCCTCAGCCCATTGCTCCAGCCTGTCCAAATCCCACTGCAGAGCCTCCCTACCCTCAGGCAGATCAACACTCCCACTCAATTTCGTGTCATCCGCAAATTTACTGAGGGTGCATTCGATCCCCTCATCCAGGTCATCAATAAAGACATTAAACAAGACTGGCCCCAAGACCGAGCCCTGAGGGTCACCGCTTGTGACCGGTCTCCATCTGGATTTAACTCCATTCACCACCACTCTCTGGGCTCGGCCATCCAGCCAGTTTTTAACCCAGCGAAGAGTCCACCTGTCTAGACCATGAGCCACCAGCTTCTGCAGCAGAATGCTGTGGGGGACAGTATCAAATGACTTCCTGAAATCCAGGATGATTATTAATGACCTGGATACAGGCTGAACTTTGAGATGTCAACAGTCACAGGTGGATTATGTGGATTGTAATGCCTGGCAGTGGTCCCCTCCAGAATATGAAGGTGATAGGATCTTCAGAGGGTTTAAAAATAAAGAGGGGAGGGGGGCACATAATGGCAAATGGAAAATGCATAGCAAATATAAGTAATTCAGGTTTTAATAAGAACATGGAATTATTCATATCACAATTAATTGTAAACACTTGGCCATCTGTGAAAAAACTCCGCTTACTTCACAGTCGTGATTCAAAAGGCGTATGGATTGTTGGGAGATCTGAAGAATGGAATTGAAAATGACACTTGGAGAATTATACTTTACATTCAGCTGGCATGATGATGATCCCAATTCAAAAAGTGTAGTAAAAGAAAATTTTAACAGCATGTGAGTGGGGGTGAGATAGCCAGGGAATTCTTGGTGAAGAAAAGATCAGTAAAGGAGTACAGGAATATCATAAGCCATGAACAATAATAGAGATCAAAAAAATAATGCTTTTAATTTCCTGTTTCTATATTACAAGTGGGAAAGGAGTAGGACAACCAGTGCATCAAATTATGAGTTAACAATCTGATGTTGTTGACAGGCAGGACGCATTACACAAACACAGCTGGTCAAAGGAACTCAGCCACAAACATCTAGGGGTCAGGATAAAGAAATGACGTGTCTGAAAAAAGGAGCTTCCCAGTTGCAGTAGTCCCACGTACAGTTATTATGAACTGCTGAAACACAATGCTCACAGTGGCTATAGCATGAAAACCAGAGTTAGACATTTAGCAGAGTGTTGTTCTCTTTGTCCTTTTATTGGTTCTGACTAAAAATGACTGGCCTACCCATGGCAAAAAAGGGTAAAGCTAGACATGAAAACCATATTTTTTACTGTTACTCTGGAAAGCTACATAACCATAGCAAAACACAGCTCTTACAGAGCCCTGGGATGCTGCCTGGCACATTAAGGAAGGCAAAGCCTGCGTGCAGCTCCACCTGCTCTTCCTGGACCGTGTGCTCTGTGGGACAACTGGTGTCTCAGTGGAGATGGTCTTTTCCCCTCTTTGTCCCCTTCCCTAACCCCCAGCTCATCAGAAGATAGATAGCTAAAGATGATAAAAACTCCTGCTGCTGTGACATGATACTTTTGCTTTTTGTGGCACAGTTGATTTAAAGGGGGTGAAAAATAAAATTTAGTCCAACATTGATAACACAAAGGCAGCCAGGACTCACACCACCTGTTTTCCCCTGGCACATTTGTGTAGTGCTCGACTGGGTAGACTTTGGCAGCAAAAATGCACATTCCTTGACACAGCAGGTGGTTTTAGCCACAGTTTTCAACATCGTTTAACTGTTATCACAGAAAATCAGATTCACTATGACTTTATGCGTGTAATATTACAGCAGTTCACCTTAGACACAGAAACTAACTTTGGACTCCCTGATGTGCTTCTGGATAGTAAGATGAGCCAAAAGTCTTGTGTCCATGCTAAGTATTTGAGATTTTATTCTACCAGCTTGTTCAGCATGGGCATGAATACTTGGTGCAAGCAGAACTGACTCTGGCTTGTTAAAAGTTTCACAGATAAGTGATAACAAGAAAAACTGCAGTGGAAATTTACTTGTGCTTGACACAAGCTCATGCCTTTAAAGAACAATTATCAGTTAGTGGACCTATTTAGGCATTCTGCCCACTCTGCAGAAGAACTTTCACTTCTCAAAAATCTCTTTCTCAACCATGTACTCATGAACTGTGATTATGCCATCCCTCATCTTGATCATTGACTAAATTCCCAGGATCTTTTTTAAGAATTAGTTTGATTTTTTTTTTACTCCTTTAAAACATCTCATGATTCTTCTCTGACCCACTTCTAGTTTATAAGCCTCCATCTTAAAGTCTGAGCTTTGGAACTGACAATCTACTTCAGGCAGTGGCATCAGTGCCACCTTCTAAATCCATACAATTTACCCTGATCAGTTTATCTTGTGTGTGCAACCCTTGTTCATATGTTTTTAAACATGTCTAGTATCATTCATGTCACTGTTTATCTGAGGCTGAGGTCTTGTGGGAGGGTCTGAACTTATTTGATTTGCCCCATTTATTCCTTTTAAAGTTACAAGAATTTCCCGAGTAGTCTAAGCTTGCTAAAAATTCTGTGATCAGTGTTCACACAACACTCTTGAAAAATTCTTGCATACAATAACTCTACGTTTTGTAAATTGCTTCTATTGAATCCCTGCTGTTTAACAAAATTCTAAATTATTCTGGGAGAGAAAGTATTTTATCTTTGTATGACATAATTATATTATTTGCCTTATTTTCCTACTGCAGAAAAACGTACCTCTGTGTTCTGCCTTGTGTCTTCAGTTATTGACAATTTTTTCATTTCTTAGAATTTTCTTTGTTCAGACTCTACTTTATGAACTTATAATTAACTCAGACTTTCCTATAATAGGCTGCTTTTCCTCTTGCCTTCCTTCTCAGTATTCATCCATTCCTTGCTTCTGATTCATATCAGTCAAAATTTCATATCTTGTTAATATGTCTATAATATACAAACTGGAAGAAAAATATTTCTGATTATGTATAGATATATGTACATATATACACAAAACAGATACATAAATAATGTTTTTAATATATTATTTTATTTGCATATTTTCTCCACTTTGTCTCTTAGTTGATTTTTTTTCTGCCATTGTTGTTTTCTTCTGGGTAGAGGAATTACAGCTTCTGGAATTGATTTTAAGATTCCAGTCATGTTCACATAGTTCTGTCAAATTACTTTTTCCAAATGATTCATTTCCTCTACTTTGTTTCCAGTTTCAAGAACACTATTCATTATCAATAATATTTTTAGTTCTCATTCTGTTTGCATGAAGCCAATGTAAAAAGTCATTATTACACCTGTGCTTTGTGATCATGTCTACATGACCACATAGATCACAGTGAGGCCCTTTATAGGATGCCAACATATTACATTTATTGTGAGTTTCTGGCTCTGTGATCCAATTGTCTGTTCCTAACAGATATCTGTTTCTGAGCCCTAATTATCTGTCAAGATGAGGCCTAATACAAAGTTCCTCTGTGTTGGACAAACACGTCTGACTTAAGACATGAAAGTATGTAAATAGGTTAGTATTGGCAGGGTCATGCAGAAAAAAAGCCCTCATGGTAATGCTTTATTCCGTCATGACTCTACGTTATCAGCAGATGTGTAAAATGGTGTCTACCCTGTTCTCTAGTCTCTTTTTTTATGATAAGAAGTAAACACCAATTACAGCTTTAGGTCTTGGAACAGTTGATACCTAAGGATTCAAGACACGGTGTTTCACAGATACGAGGCTAGTAATTTTTGACCCTGTCAAACTTCTGCCCTTCAACCCACTTAATTAATCTGAAATTGGATCCACCCAATAGTTCTAGCAATGCTGGCCATGCAAATGTTCCCAAAACATCTCAATAATACCTGCTAGCTGAAATGTATGCCCTTTAATGAGCAATTTTGATTTCTTTAGTTCATTAATCATTAATCAATAATGTTGCTCTATAGGCAATTAGAGATTTTATTTTTTTTTTTGCTCCTCATGTGCTTTGATGTCTTGATTAATTTTGTTCACAAATCTTATTTTGGCACTCAGTTCCTCTTTCAACTTTTCTTTTTTTTTTTTTTTTAAATACCTTCAGATTTGTTTAGCTGAACCGTCCCCTCAGAGGTAAGTTTTCATGACATTGGCATAGATTCCAGCCAAATCATATAAATCCCTTTACCTTTTGGAAGGCTAACCAAATGCACTAGCAGAAGAGAGATCATCGGTTTTGTAACAATTACCTAGGCAAAAAACTAGCAGACAAAAAAACCCCTGATCTCTTCAGGTGATAGTGAAAGACAAATGAATTCCAGGACAACTGCCTGTCTGCTCTTCCTTCAGTCCACTTCTGAGTTTCCTTAAAAGAGTCTGTAAACCATGAAGATACTATAGTGCACCATCATTAGGCCTCCGTCTTCAGTGTATCCTCATTACTGATTTCACAAGCCTATTGAATCTCAAAGTACAGTACAGGCTACACTGTACTGTAGAGGTACCCAGACAGCCTTAAATGAACTCACTTGGTATTACAGTCTGCAATGGCCATAGCCCTAGAAGTGTAGTTTACTGAAGAAGGAGACAGTTATCTTGTTTTGACTTTGTTGCTTGCTTTCCTGCTATCAAGACTCAAGCAGAGTGACCTTTTTTTTCTTCTTCATCTTCTTTTTTCATATCAGTTCTGAAAACTGGTTCTGATACTGCGATACCTCACTGCAGTCCTGCCAGTAGCTGTACTTAGAGAGCGGCACCTTGTGTCTCTGCCTCAGGGAGAGAGCACACCATCTGCTGCCTCCTTGTCCTTTACAGGATGTTCTCTCAATTCCATTCAGGGGAGAAGACATCGCACACAAACTACATTCAGATCTGCAAACTTCTTTTAAACATTACATCCTTGAAGCAGAAATGAATCCAAACTATTATTTGAAATCTTTGTTTTAACCAAACATTGTCAAACTGACTATTCTTTCTTACATCTTGATTGGTTTTTGGAAAGTGTTGACTTGACCTGGAACTCTAAAAAGCAAAACAATCAAACAAAAACGAAAACCAAAAAAAACAGTAAACCTTCAGTCAGGCTGTTTTGAACAAGACTGTCTCACTTGTTTGGATAGTTGACACTCTCATTTATGGATGTGCTCAGTTTTCCTATAGGTCAGAATTGTGCAGATGTGTTTCACTTTTCCATGTCTTTACAGTAGCTTTCCTTCCTGTTTGGTTATCAGGCACTCTACATCAGCTTCAGTTGTCCTGTCAATTACGTAATGATGTAATACATGAAATCCTTCTGATTTCCTCATTCTTGACCAGAGTGCAACCCTGCTTTTCTACATTCCTGGCCTGGTCCTGGTTTTCTCATTTCCACTGGCTGGGAATCACAAACCTCTGTTTATCAGTGGTCAGCTCTTTCTCCTTGGAAACTTCGTTTTACCTTAAACTATATCTCATCTCTACTTCTTGTTCTAATTTATTCACTCTTCTGGAACAGCCATCATTTTGCATTTTATATACAAGAAGGTTCTTCTGGTTTGTGGTAGGAAAAATCCCCACAGTTCATCCATTACCAGAAATAATCGCTGTGGTTTTCAATTTCTGAACTCCCTAGTGAATCTAGCTGTTAACCACATTTTTAAAGGAAATATTTGAAAAGATATAATAAATCTGCATGCTTTTGCATATAAACCAAGGGCCTTCCTGGTGTTATCTCTTCCTTTGTTTGTTCTGTTTTTACAATTTATCAGATGCAATATCTAAAATTAGCCAGTGGCCACTTTGAGAGGAAAAATTACTGGGTTAGATAATATTACTGAATTGTAATGTAAGGAGATTTCTAAGCTCTGTGTGAAATTCTGTAACCTTGACAAGCCACTATACCCCAAAATATTTTGAAGGGGTTTCCAAATTAGTTGAATAGCATGCATGCATTATAATTGATAATTTTTTCAGTCTCTCTGTCTACAGAAGTAACAAGTAATGGTAACTATGGGAAATGTTTTAATGATATTGACAGCTGGATAGAAGTCATCAGCTGATTTCATGTTGTCTTAAGTGTTTTTACATGATTTAGAGTTTACAGAAGTTTATTATTCTATTACAACTTGGAATTAATAAACAGATGAAACAGAAAAGACTTTAATAATTATATATTTGATGGGATAAGAATAAAACTTGGAAGACAAGAAAAAACATTGTAAGGATATTTATGAAAGAATGTAACATAGTTAAGCATTCAAATCAATAGAACTACAAGAAGAATAAGGTGAGATAAGTAAATAGCAGCCAGGATTTAAACTCCCTATTGCACTTCTTCGTATTGGAAAGCATGTTAGCACTGATGTGGAACAGGGCTGCCCAGGCTTACTAGCTCTGAGGATCCACCACTCATAAAATTTTAATAACCTTTATAACATGCAGCTTTTCAGAGATAAAAAGCCTGGCTGTAAAATTACAAACAGTCTTTGTGGAGTAAAGGCTAAAAATGTGGAATAGCATCTGGACTAAAATGAGCTAGAAAAAAACACACGTGCTCTCTTGAGAATTAATCAGGAGACACAGTAAAAATCTTGGCTTTCAATACATATGAGGGTGAGGGGAGGTTGTTGGGTTTTGGTTCACAATACTCATCTTCACAAAACTGATTCCTGCCTGGTCCCCCTTTGAAGTACAGAGGTGTTGCTGTTAAAGACATAATCCTATTTTAGTACTCTAAACAAGCCTCTGCTTCAATTATTCATATGTATTCCATATCAATTGTACTTGAAGGACTTTTGCTCTTGAAAACAGCTCTTTAGGATAATTTCTTGCCATGTCCTTTATGATATAAGTATATTCATAGTTATTTAGGTAATATTTTAGCCCTATCCTTAGGGATATATGCATCTGCATAGCTTTAATTCAGATGTAAGAGTTTAGAAAACCGGTCGTAACAGTGAGGACAGTGATGAGGAAAGGATGATTTTTTAGAGAGAGAAAGAAAGAGAGGCCCTTTGGCCATGTGGAGGTAATACAGGAGGCAATCTTGAAAGAGAAGACAGAGAAGAAGAAACAGAAGAACAGAAGTCAGAAAGAAGCAGGGACACTGGTGAGGAAATTGGGAAGGGCAAAGCGGCTGATAAAGCACAGATTTTCACCAAAGATGCAGGTGGGAGCAGTCAAATGCCAGGGAAGAACCTGGTCCCACCATGAACGTGTCTGCCAGCAGAGAAGCTGGAAGGGAAAGGAGGAACAAAAGTGGTGTCTGAGAGGATGGCACTTGCCAGAGGCTTGTGATTGAATGAGAAGTCTGTTGGCAGACAGCACATCTGTGTCGGTGCTAGAAAAGGTCAGCCAAGACGTAAACTCTTTGGTTTGGTATCAGTTCATCACCTCTCTAAGAGGGCCTGCCCCTCTCTTTCTGTCCTGCAGGTTTCAGCATCCTGAAAATACATGCACTGCTCTCCATATAAAGGCATTACATAAACCACATTTTTTCCTGTTCAGGCTCCTACAGCATGCCAGGTGGCATGGAAGGCAGAACAGTTGCACAAAGTGCCCTTTTTATATCACGCAGCATTTACATCGTGCTGTGCATTGAGCGTGGCCCCATTCCCACTGAAGTCAGTGGGTGCTACTGAGCAGAGGTACCATGATGAGATTAGGCCTTATGCTTTTGAGGCACTGCCCCATTATAGTCCACACCTCAAATAGCATCTTTCCTCTAACAAACAAGTAGGGATGGATGGGAGCAAGCTGCTTCCCTGGCTGTTTCCTGCAGCACTATTTTATACCCACCGTCTGCCCGCCCATCTGTTCAATCCCTGTTATAAAAACTGAAAACATTCCTGCTTTTTAAATGGGTGAAAAATGCCTCAATAGAGGAATAGGTACTGTGAGATTTCCATGAAATTACTGCCATGTTTTTTGCAATTAAACAAGATAAAACCAGGAAATTATGAAGATTTTAATTGTTTAAGGGTATGGTCTTCTCTGAGCATTTTGTGAAAGCAACATATTTTGTCAAGGATTTATCAAAAAGCCAGTGATCAGCTGTGGTGCCACTCAGACTTCAGTTATGGACTTCTAGACTAATCTTGAAGTGACTAGTGGAGCAAAGCTGCCGGCCAATGCTTCTGGGAGCTTTTGCCTGTAAAGTGAGCTGCAGAGCTCAAACCTGAGTCCACAGAGCAACCATGAATGTTGGAAGACACCAGACCTGGGGAACACTTCACAGCCAAACTCCATGTGATGGTACCCTCAACCATTGGACCTGACTTTACCTACAGGTAAATCTTTGGTCTTTGTGACCAGGCTTTGGCTAACAGCTACCTTGAGGATGTCAGGTGGGTCTTCTCCTAACTTGGAAAACTAGGATGAGGCAGAGCTCAAAGGTGGCAATGAGGGACTGGGAGATCTGCTTCCATGGGGAACCCTTCCTGGACTGCTGGGCCTCTGTACTGGTGAGCCCTAGTGCGGAACAGTAAGGCTTGGTGACCTGGGGTGATGTCTGCTTTGCTTAATTATCAGGGTCTGCCTCCCTTAAGAGGGGACCACTCCATCCGTGGGTGAAACAAGTGCCTTAGAAAGGCATCTTCAGAAAAGTTAGCAGATGATGGCAAGGGTCTCCTCTTGGTGAGCCTGTGGTCCTTCTGTAGGCTGAGAAAGGGGAAAGGCTTTCAGGTTGGAAAGCAGGAAGGGGATTTTCTACAGCAGCCAGATAAGAGTGACTATTAGGAAGCTCCTTGAAAAGATGATGTAAGAATACTTGGTGTCATGCCATGGTTTGGACGGGCGTATCAAGCCATCAAAGCCTGAGCAGTGCTCCTCAAGTGGGGAGTGAATTTACTTGCTTTTAGACACATTCATAAGGATCACTTTTAAATAATCCAGACTCCTAACTTGAAGTTTTACTGCTGGCTTTGCAAGTAGCTGGGGAATAATATTTGCAACCACTCCAAAGAGGAAACTGTAGCAGGAACTAGGTCTGGCTATGCACAGGGAGTGGCTCATTATGTTTTATGGCCCCTAATTTTTGCTCTTCTGATAATTAAGTCAGTTCATTCATCAGCTGTTCAGGAAGGGGGGGAAAAAGGTAAACTGGAGACCTTTCCTCTGACAGATGAGGACCCTGCTATTGGGGCCACCTTGGCTTGTGCACAGATGAAGGTGGATGGAGACAAAGAAGTGCTTGTATGAAAACAGACCCAGCTGGAAAACGGCCTCTAGAAATCTTGTCATTCAGAGCTGTACTTACCTTATTGTAAAAGTAGTCAAGTTCAAGCAGCATCTATCTCATTCAACATCTTTAAAGAGTGATCTAGTCTTAGACGGGGACCTGCTACTACTCACAAGTGTCCATTTCCATTTAAGATAAAAAGAAAAGAGACACTAGCTGTTTGCCAGAGTGGGCTGGTGCTGAACTTCTTCTTTTTCTGACTTTTTATAAAGCCAAGAGAGCTCAGCACCCTGGCTGTTTTTCATGCCGTAACTAATGCCAGCTAGTTTCACTGAAATCATAGTTTATGAAAGAGTCTCTTGAAACGTTTGCATTTGAAGCTTATGGCATAGACTCTTATCGGAGGAAAAGTAGTCATACACAACACAGAAATGAATTTTAGCTTGAATTACTGGATGTGGATCCAGATTCCAATAAAGACTAAGTCATCAGGATTTGGGATATTTTTAAATGTGAGTTTCAAATCAAAGTGCTTTCCCTCCCTTGTCGATCTTTCCCACACAAAAAGCATCTTGCTGCAGTAAAGAAAAGGCTTATCTACAAAGAATATGTTGTAACAAAGACTTAGCCTTTTCCGCTAGGCTTGTCTCCAATTGGGAAAATAAATATTAAAAACTGCTGAGCAGCTGCAGTGAGCAGGAAAAGATTTAGACAGATTTCTAGGTGAAAGAATACTGTGCATTGTAAAATGTGGGGTGCAAGAAGGTTGAATACTACCTCTGGAACAAATGGTGTTAAAACTCCTCTCAAAAGATTGATCTAAGAGCAATTAATCTCATTTTGTGTCTTTTATAGATGACAAGTCCCATTCTGCAGTGTTTCACAGTGGTGCAGGGCAGAAGACAGCTTACAAGATGTGAAGCTGAATGCTGGGAACTATAGTTTTTACACAATGCAGCTCCATATTAAACATTATTACAAAACACCTGTTTTCTGAAGGCAGACTGCAATATTTCTGACAGTTTATAACCTCCACTTTGCCTAATATTACAGTGGTCTGATGCTTAGGTAGAAGGGAACATTCTCCTGAAATTTGAATAGAAAGTATTTTACAAACACAAGTGAAATAGAATCATAGAATCATAGAACTGTTTTGGTTGGAAAAGACCTTTAAGATTGAGTCCAGCCATTAACCTAACTCTACCAAATCCAGTGCTAAACCATGTCCCTAAGCACCACATCTAAACATCTTTTAAACACCTCCAGGGATGGTGACTCAACCGCCTCCCTGGGCAGCCTGTGCCAGTGCCTGATAACTCTTTCAGTGAAAAAGTTTCTTCTAAAATCCAATCTAAACCTCCCCTGGCACAATTTAAGGCCATTTCCTCTTGTCCTGTCACTTGTTACTAGGGAGAAAAGACCAACCCCCACCTCGCTACAACCTTCTGTAGATATTGGAGCTCAGCAGTCATTACAGACCCAGAGGCATGGAGTTTCAGTCCCAGACTCTGGGGTGCATTATGGGCTAAATGAGATCTTGTGCTCTGTGGCTAAGACTGTAATTGCCATTGTCAGCACTGTAAGGCTGCAGCTACCATCCATCTCCAGTAGATATAAATATATGTGCAGAAGGTAATAAAGAAAGTCTTGATGTGCATAGAGAAAAAAAATAGCTGGAAGTCTTTAAAGAAAGAAGATGTGTATTAAGACAGAATCTCCCGACTCCCACAGCAAATAACAGGTTTTCAAGAGGGTTTTCTTTTCTCTTGTGTTGGCAGCCACTTTGTTAGATAATTGCTGTGCTCCAGCCAAATGATACTGCTACGCTGCATCTGGAGATTGTCTGGTGCTTATTAGGGCAGGGAGTTTGTCCATTTTATAAGGCTTGCAGATAAAATAATAGGAAACTTCTAGCATTCTGTCTTTACTGCTGTGCATACTATTGGGACTTAAAAATTGGTTTTGCTGGCAAGATGTCTGTTTTCTAGTACCTAGCACAAACAGTTGTGCTAGAGAAGTATTGGTTTTCTCCTGGAAGAGAAGGGTTCATTAATCTGACTTTGTTATACTTATTAAAATGGGATTTCTCTATTAAGAATGCAGGGAAGGGAAGAAGCAGTGAAGTAGTTTTCTTCTAGACTATGGGACTATGCAAGCAAGTAAGGAACTAAAGTGTTTTTTCTTCTTCTAACTGGTCTGCTGCTACTTATAATTGTGATGGAGGAATACAGTCTACCTTCTTTCGCCAGATACTCTGAGTGGTTGCATAGGAAGCATGTAGTGTGGAGGAGGACAGGCCATACACTCTGTTTGCCAAGTTGAGACATGAAATTAAGAAACAAAACAAGTTTCAGCTCTTTGAGACAGTCTCCTAATAACTCCACGACAGAGTGGAAAGGGGGCAGTCCGGTATGTCTTGTAAGACTAATTTAATCAGTATGTCCAAATGTCAAAGGAAATCTCTACCAATTTGCCAACAAACTTGCTTAAATGCAAGCAGTGCTTAGTTTGCTCAGCAGAATGATTTAGAAGACCACAAGATGAGGCAAATTTATCACTTTTTGCAATTATCGCAAAATCTAGTACAGTAGCTTGGTACCCTGACAGGATGCTGAGGGTGACAGGTCTTATTTGACTCCTGATTTGTCCCTGAAAGTGCAATAGGGCAGAATTTCCTTCACTGCAGCAAAGCACAGGGATCACAGTCTGGATTCAGCTGGTCAGGGTATACCTGATATTTTTGTCTTCTTGACTCAAGGTCAAATCCTGAGTACTCATAAAAGGCACCCAAGCATGAGCTTCCCTTCTCTGGTTACATAAGGTCACCTGTGAACACTTTTTATAAAATGATATGTGGTAGATCACGGTCAGTGGCTTCTTAACACAGTTTTTAGACTAAGGATTTAGGGATTTAGTAGGGCAAAGGATCTGAACTTCACCTTTGAGTATATTTTGCTGAAAATGGAAGGTATTTGCTTCAGGATACTTTAGGATAAAGTAGACAAATGGGCAAAGTAGCTTCCTTCTGATGACCGGTCATCAAAATTCTGGTATCTAACATTAAGGCTGTTAGTTCATTTCATAGAAACAAGTTCTTCTAGAGAGCGATTCATCTCATCTGAAGGAAGACATCTAAGGTAGGTCAAATGAATCACTCTTTGGAGGCATTTATTTTTCTTCCTTGACTATAAAGGGAGCTTGGGATGATAACTCAGGTGCCTGAAAGTGAAACGTCTAAGCCAGGGGGAAAAAGAATCTTTCTTAGAAGAGCAATGCAGAGAAAGCCCCGTGACAGGGAAGTGGGATAACCCTCACCAAGAGACAGACCTCACCAGTATAAACGTTCAGTGTATACACAATTAATATTTATGTTATTATTTGGCATTCTAGTAATTCCTCAATACTAAGTTCCTGTCTTTCTGGTGCTCATATTTCCTCTCTCTGCATTCTTGGATGATCTCTTCCTTTTCTGTCTAACAACTGTTGTTTTTCTCTCTCCCTCACTTTTCCTTTATTAGGTTTCTCCTGACCCTCTTTTTCTCTTG
The DNA here is from genome assembly GCA_013398125.1 of Aegotheles bennettii. Lineage (NCBI taxonomy): Eukaryota > Metazoa > Chordata > Aves > Caprimulgiformes > Aegothelidae > Aegotheles > Aegotheles bennettii. Next base: position 141,983 of record VZRW01002262.1, read on the forward strand.
ACCTCTCTCACAAACAAGAAGCGAGAGGAACCCTATAGGTGTCTAATGCAGAACTGCATGAGCTCACAGTTCAGTCCATCCTGCAGAACCTTAAGGAGTTGTAGTCACATGGAGGTGGATCTGGGGGTTTGAGCACTGTGGGCTGTCTGTGGCATTACCAAAAGTGCTCCTGTATGAGAGACTGGTTTCTTTCATTCCATTTTAAGAGCAGTCAACATGGCTTTACCAAGGGTAAGTCATGTTTGACCAACCTTATAGCCTTCTATGAGGAAATAACTAGGTGGATAGATGATGGTAGAGCGGTAGATGTGGTTTATCTCGATTTCAGTAAGGCATTTGACACTGTCTCCCACAGCATCCTCGTGGATAAGCTGATGAAGTATGGGTTTGGTGATCAGGTAGTGGGGTGGATCAAGAACTGGTTGAAGGGAAGAAGTCAGAGAGTTGTGGTCAATGGGGCAGAGTCTGGTTGGAGGACTGTGACTAGTGGAGTGCCTCAGGGGTCGGTACTGGGACCGGTGTTGTTCAATATCTTCATCAACGACCTGGATGAGGGTACAGAATGTATCCTCAGCAAGTTTGCTGATGACACTAAACTGGGAGGAGTGGCTGACACACCAGAAGGTTGTGCTGCCATTCANACTGTGAGAGTGACAGAGCACTGGAACAGGCTGCCCAGAGAGGTTGTGGAGTCTCCTTCACTGGAGACATTCAAAACCCGCCTGGATGCGTTCCTGCGTGATGTACTCTAGGTGACCCTGCTCTGGCAGGGGAGGTGGACTAGATGATCTTTCGAGGTCCCTTCCAACCCCTTAGATTCTGTGATTCTTGTCTGATTTTTTTTAATCTTACTTTTATGTCAAAGGAAACTACACCAGCTTCCCGCTTCTGCAGATGGAAGCAGCTGCCTGGGAAATTGGCAAACCTGCTCTGAACCAGGGAGAAGCCAAGCTTGTTCTGCAGGGAGACAACAGGGACTACTGCAAACATGTTTTTTTCAGTCCAGGGACTTTTAGCAAGCCACTACTCAGGGGCAGATATTTCTCTCTTACTGTAACAGCTGCTTTGGAAGAGGTGTAGGTAGTGGAACCTGTTTGTAATTTCACTTGCAAATTCACTGTACCTAATGGAATACCCATTCCATATGGATCATGGGCTCTGCACATTCATGGCAGACCCTGGGAACATCTTCCTCAAGGTCATTCCTCTTATTTTCAAATTAATCTCTTCTAATATCCTGAGTGACTAATGGTATTCTAATTTATATTCTTTGATTTAACCTATCTGTCACCCCTACCAGAGTCCCATATTTAGGACAAACCTGAATGCAGAATTTTCACCATAGAAGGGCAGAAAAAAGTGAATGAGAGAGAAAAGGTCTTATTATGTTCCGTGTAATACATTTGTAGAAGTGTTCTGTATAAGTCCCTGGAGAGATTAAATGGGTGATACTAGTATAAAGTTTTAATTGATGCTGCCTCCTAAGAGGTAATACAGTCATGAGAGAGCCTGACCCTTCTGGTGCGTGAACTTCTAAAATTTCATTGACCAGCCCTGAGCTTCACAAACTCAGACAACCTGAGGATTAGGTCTATGAGGTCTCATTGAATCTTCAGAGTTCACTGCAAATAGACCCTGCTGTATTTAAGACTGGCATTAAGGAGCTATAAGTAATTTGTTGTACTGGGAGCAACCATGTTACCATTTTTAACTTTTGCGTTCTTTGTTATTCCCCAGTCCATTAGTTTTTTTTCTCATTTCTGCTTTTGTTCAGTGGCATTAATTTTGCTTATTAGTAAAAGTTGTACTGGAAGATGTTGAAATAGGGAGAAGTGTCTCATGCATAACTTATTTTTATTATTTGTTACAAATGATAAACAGTCTCTTATTGCTTATTTACATTACATTAGCTCTAACAACCTTAACTAGGTCAGGGCCCCATTGTCCTGCAGGGATATACCATAAAAGAGAGTCCCTGAAGCAAAGGACCTAAAACTGTAGAGATAAGAGACAGCAACCTAGGGAAACAAAAGAACAGGGAGGACATGAAAAGATCCAGATAAGCATGAAAAAGAGACTCTAATTTCTATCTGCACAATTCCTGGGTGTATTAAGCCGATCGGTAGCAATGATAGCACCTCTGTTATTTGCTCTTCCAGTAAGGCTAGGCTGAACAGAATTTAAATTTCAGAGCACTGCATACTAATTATGTTTGTATTACCCACTTGCCTTTTTTCCTGGTTTTTGCATGCATTATCACATATTTTGTATTAATTAAAGCTTTTGGCTGAATGGGATTGTTTGGCCTGGACAAACTGGACTTAAAAGATCAGCCTCTTTCACAGCATCAAGGAAGCCAAGGCCAATTGCTTGGATAATGAGCTACAGAGCAAGGTCCTTCCACCATTATGGTGCACAAGTTGATCCTTTGCCCTTCCGACAGGCACCAATGGGTCAACAGTCTAAAGCCATCATAACCTCAGAGGCACTTTCCATGACAGGTATGTCACTAAAATATAGTTGTTCCTTCTGCCAAGAGATACATCGTGCTACATGTGTTTAGTAAATGTAAATAACATACCTTTAAAAACAGTATAATAACAAAGAGATGGGTAGGACACCACATTTGTCAGATAGTTTAATTACTTAAAGCTTACTGGGGACAGGGCAGAATTAGACTGTACACAGTTAACCTCAGTTTAACATTCAGGAAGATCTGTCCAGAATCTCTTCTCATTTTCACTGATGCCACCTGCTATTTCCATTATTTATTTCAATAACCAACATACTTCACATAGTCATCCTTCCTGCTACCCATTTTCCTCATCATTAATCTCACAGACGTCTACTCTGTATGTTTCTTGTAGCAAAATTATTGAGGTCCTTAAGAGCTTAATATCTAGTCCAGCCACGTTCTGAAAGAAGTAAGGTAACAACAAAGTGTAAGATATTGCATCACAAACACTATTTGCTATTATCTATTCACTGAACCAGAAGGTTGCAAAGAAAATGTGGTACCTACTATATGAGAACACTAAGGTCAAAGTAGTTTTAAGATGACAAAGAAGCATGAGTGAACTAACTGAATTAAGTGTATCTCCATGATTTTGCACCTCAGCTAGCAGTCATGACCAACATGATCTGTCCAAACTTGTGCTGTACTCTGTGACATTTTCAGAACTCCACAGTGGCTGCCTTCCTTACAATGTTCCCCCAGTCCGGCTGGCAGATTGATTACCTTCTTAGACCTACACATTCCAAACTGAACTGTTTCAGGGGACAACTTACTGACAATAAATTAGCTCTTTTATTTGCAAAATATGGCTCTGCAGAATCTTTGTGTCTTTTTTATCATTACAGCTTTTTATGGGTTTGTATATAAATGCCTATGCTTCTTATCAGTATCTTTGGTAGCAGGCAGTGGAATTTTTATTTGCCAGGCTATAATATCTACTGATGTTAGTACTTCAGAGGAAAAGTAGGTTTCTTGGATGAAGAGAAAGCATCTTAATTTGTAGTTTTGACACAGCTGGAGATGCATGGCAGCAAGAAAGTGAAGGAAGGATGCTGTTTGTGTATAAATAAATTAATCACCCAGACAGATATCTTCATAACTGTAGTTACTGAGAAACCAAATTTTTATTGTGTTTTTTCTCTTTATCTATAAATTAATAATTATTTTATGTGGTGCTGCAGAATTCAGTAGTCACACATTTTCAGCTCGAAATATCTTCAGAAACTAAACTGATTCCTTTCCTGAGCTCTGCAGAAGGAAATCTGTTTCCTTCTTTAATATTTTTAGGAATGTAAGGCCATACATACTTCTTGATTGAAATTAATTGTCCTGCTTCAAGATATGTGAAGTGTTCACTTCTAGAAATTTAGTATGACTATACAGCTATATGTTTAAGCATTTAAAAATATGGCTTTTTTCTCTAGCAATAGGCCAAACATATTCCATTTACATTTCCATTCAGTAACTCTTCTTTTCTCTGAGGTTTCTTCAATCCCTAAGGATGTCTCTAGAAAATTGTTACATAATGAATATGTTTAGCAATATCATACCATAGGAAAGAAATAAATATAATATAAAACCCCATACAACCCTAAAATCAAATGGCCAGATCTTGAGTTTCCATAGAGTGGATAAATTTTTCTTCCTAAAGGAAGGAAAAATTCCCTGCATTACTCCTGGGAATTGTGTTACATCTTCACCTCACATTTGATCTAGATCTAGTACCTTACAACAGTAGATCCTAATCCATGTGCAAAATGGGAAAAGGAAGGAAATATGGTTGGGAACAGGCTCAATGAAGTATACTAAGAAAAGTCTTGCAATTGCCCTGGATAATGAATTACTCTGAGTATTCCGAGATTCCAGTCATTCCAATTCCATTCCCAATTTCAACCATAACACAGTTAGAAAAAATCCTTTGGATTTCTTGTATTCTTGCAGGCAGTCTAAAATGTCACAGAAGGATCAAATCTCTATTTCAGAAGTAATTCACCAAGATAGATATTCCATTTATTTATTTATTTACTTACTTATTATCCAGATCATTCAAATGTGCAACATCAGTATTATCAAATCTGTGTGGACATAAATGCTTTGAATTCATGCTTGGATGGTAACCATGGTCATTAACATGCTATATTATTTGGCTGCAACAGTGGGATTACAATAGAAAACACTGATAAGTGATGTTAGGGTACATTTTATTATTGGAAGAACCAGGAATAGAATAATATGTGGATGCTTTTAGTAATGATAATAATAAAAAATCATCCCCTCAAAAGTTCTTAATAATGATAATAACAAAAAATCATTCTCTGAAAAGTTCTGTGCTTCTTTCCTCAGGGTTGATGTGCTTCTGGGATATTAACTTGTTGATGACTGTTTCAAAGTGTGCTTTCTGTGTGGAAAGGTAGACTGATTTGTCTGCTAAACTTTTAATGCAGCAATTCCCCTTCCATTTAGATGCTATAAATCCCGAAATTTCTCACAGGAGTTTACACGGTGCCAATTTGTCAGATGTCTGTGAGATAGGCCATGCATATACTCAGAAATATCCTGGGTTGCATGTTAAAGTCTGGTGACTGGTGAGCTGTACTGGTTCTGCTTCCAAAACACATGAGGGTTTGATCAACAAGCAAATGAAGATCACATACACTTATTAAAAGGCAAAACAGCATTACATGTTGTCAGAACAAATACCATCATGGTTAGATTTTCTCTTTTCTTCCTGAGTCTAGCCTTTTATCAGCCCATGACAGTGTAAAAATAATGCTCCTGGTCTTTCAGGCTTCGTTATTTAGCAAAGGCTTAAGGAAAAATTAGAGTCTGGCCTCTTGTTTAAAGAATGATCAAGACAGGACTTAATTCATTCTTATCTAGTAAGGGCATCTTTGGGAGCATTTTGTGTCAGTATTCAAGAGCTTTACATTAGTCAACATACTGACAAATGAAAAAGTAGGGGATTTCAACAACTTTTCCCCGACCTTCAAAACCAGGTGGGTTCTTTTGCAAAGCTTTAGAATATTCAGTTGTCCCCAGGAAGTCAGATGAAGGCTCGGGGACAAATTCCAACACACTCATAGGTATATGTATTGAGACTAAGCTGCTGTTGTCTCAGTGATAGAAACATAGAAAGCCTATATGAAAGAAAAACCTTTATAAAAAAGAAACATGTTGAGAAAAAGTTTTGAGCTGATAAAATGATAAAGTTCTTCTACAGACAACTGAATCCTTAACTACTGATTCTTCCAGAGCCAAAAATTTCCACAGGTTATGTTTCCTTCAGAAAGCTACAAAGACATACATCCCTTTCAGCCCTTTGTGAAAGACAGCTTGTGAGCTGTAAGGCAGCTTCCCTAGTGAGAGACAAGTTTCTCTGCCTAATGGAGGTATTTGTCTTCCTCTGGGGAGTGAATACCATTGCTCCATTAGAAGTGAAGTCAAACAATTGATATAACCTTGGCATTTTAGACCATGAGTAACACTCATGGCAAAGGCTGCCACATTCAGGCTGTTATTAACATTTCCTAAGACAGTAACCCTACTGGATATGGGAAATTCTCTCAAGTATGTTCTCCCCCTTTAACTGTAAAACAAACAGTGAATTAAACAGTTCCATGCTGTGTACTAAAACTGTAGGAATTGTAGTGTTATACCATAAAAATCTTAAATCTTACTTTCAGCAGGGAACGGGGTGCAGTTGTGTGCTGCTGGAGATCTGAACTGCTGGCAGAGGAGGCTGCTGATGGGTGCTGGGAGCTGATCTCTCAGGATCTTTGCCTTAAGGTTTTGTTCTGCAGTGTGTGGGTGCTGTGCTTTGCTGGACCGTCTTCTGTAATGGCAATTTTAAAGTGACATCAGGGATGAATAAACAAGTAGTCCTAACAGTGTGAAGTCTTGCCATTACTTTACTTAATGAGGTAGAGTGCATGTGAAGTACCTGCATGTATCTAACCGGTAAATCTTTTTCTCCTTCTCAGAGGGAAGTTGTGGCACCCAACCCGAATTTGCTTCCTCTTCCCTCTTTTCTTTTTTTTTCTTTTTTTCTTTTTTTCTTTACGCCAAGGAATGGGTAAATGGCACGTACCTTAAACACAGTGCGTTTATAGACCAGTGACCTTAAGAGCTTTAAATGACTACATTGTTTAATGTGAAGAAAAAGAGTACCACAGATCAGTGGAAATGTCAGCAGTATTTTTAATGAATCAAGTTTGTTTTAATCGATATCTAAGTCTTCTTTCCATTACCCTGAGATTTTCGTGCTTTGCAAAGAGATAATAGTAAATGTCATGTTCTGAAAAAGCAGTGGCTTTGTTGCTATAAATCAATGGAAGCATTGTTCTACTAGATGTGACATACAAGTGACAGAAATGCTGTCTTTCCAAGAAATCACCATTTCCATACCCCATTTAGAAGTGGGTTCTGGGGAGCATTGCTTACAGCCTCAACACTTTACTCTCAGATGGAGTCCGCAATGGCTGAAAGAAATGTGGAAAAACATGAAGAAAACCAGCATCTGAATCTGAGTGGAGAAACACCTGAACCACTCCAGCAGACGTGCAGTCCTTTTTGTTTGTAGCTCTATACTGCGAGTCTTGCAGTCCATTGGAGAGTTTAGCTCACATAAAAGCTGAGAAATAAGTTCACTCCTTTTCTACATTTAGGTGGAATCTGAAATTGCAGAACCATATCACAGGGTTTTCCTGTGTAAGTAACTGAAGTTCATGTATAAGGGAAAGTTTCTTTGCCTTTTCAGGTTTTCATTATTTTTCTCCATAGCCTTTACAAGAATGGCTATAATATGTTTGTTTGGTTGGTTTCTAGATCATTGTCACGCTTTTCTGGGGTACAGTTAGGAATAAGAGCCTATAAATTTAATAGCTGAGCATACAGACGTTAGACTTCTTAAACTCAGTCCAGCACTGGCGCTGCCAGTGAAGTAAATGAGAGAAGTGGCCTGTCACCTAGTTCAACACAACACTCAGTGACAAGAATTCATTACTTTAATGCCCAAAGCAGGCAAAAATATGTTAAAGTATAAACGAAAGTATATTACATTTATTCTGGACCTTGAGACTCAGGCAGTTTTGATTTTACATTTACTTTCTCCACCTTAACTTTCTATGTCTGCAATTCATGCAGTAGTGTGGGATTTGAATGTGCAGCACATGTCTAGGTTTGTGCTCCAGAAGCTTTATCAGCTTCATGAGCCCTCAGAGCGAGCTCCTCTCAATGTCACAACCATGTCCTTTGATTAACACCCTACAAGTGTGTTGCTGTGTGCCACTGGTCAGGAGGTCACAAACCCTTTGATGTTGGCTGTCTCTCTTCTCCTCCTAGTGGTAACAACTCTTTCAACTTCTTGTGCTCAGGACACTCCCCCAGCAGAATTACCCCCTTCCCACCTCACTCTTACCTGAGGCCTTTCTAAGAGACCTTTACCTCAGAACCCTTTACCTCATGTCTTACTGTCATATATTTGTGAAAACAGCATCCTCTCTGCTTGGCAACTTGACTCTGTGTCCCTGAATTTACACCAGTGCTATTCGTGCCAAATAAATAAAAATAAATAAATAAATCCCATCAGGAGTCAAAACTTACAGATGGATGAAAAAGCCCAGAGCACAGTAATAAAAATAGAATCTGTATGCACTGTAGTACTGTTATTCCCTGGGAAACAGGTCAGTTCTTTGAACTTCTTGACTTTTTCAAATTTCTCTGCCTATGCCTGTGTTTATCTGTGATGGCCTGTACTGACACCAATACCAAAAGCCTCAGAGTAAGAGGGAGCCCAGGACTGAGAGATGTCAGCTGCAAGTCAGCTTCTTGTCTATGCTGTACCAAGATCTGTAATGTTAGTTTTTAAATTTAGATCTATTTGAACAGAATTTTCTGTCTTCTTTTTTGTCTTTTGAAGACAGTTTCTGTTTCACTGCAGCAAAAGGATAATAAGGACTCCGGGCAATGCAGCTCTTGCTGACCTATTTCTTTAACTATAGGACTGACATCAATTCTGGGATGGGAAAACATTCCTTTAAAATTCTGCTGAAAACACCCAGGTTGCACCACAGACTGCATGTTTTGCATCCTTGTTTGCTAGTAGACAGATGTTATCAACATGGTTGATACCTATCAAAAGAAAGCATTGTAAAGGTGTTTTTTGATTTGCAAGTATTGCAAATAGGATGAGCTCATTACATGGATGAAATTATAAAACTCTAGATGGGGAAAAAAGCAGAATTGTATGACTACATAGCAAGTCTGAAAAACCTAATTCTTGCATTTTATACAGAGATTGTAGAATTTGAAGAGACAAAAAATTCAGTAGTTTGAATCTCACTGGATAATGTACAGAATCGCCTGATCGAATGAATGGAGCTTTTTTATTTGATCGTGCATTAGAAAGGCTGTTAAGAAGCTAAGAGGCATCTTCAAGCGGTGAGGACAACTTTACCAAATTGTAGGCCAAATTCTGACCTATCCTTGTGCTTTGCTTCAGATGTTCTGATTGAACAAGCACTCTGGGGTGGTACCTAAGGCTTGGCTCCTTGTGGAGTGGAGGTGAAACATTCCTGTTCATGGACCTTCCTGGTCTTCATAACCCCAAAGTGGTTTATAGACATATTTTCCTGCCAGCTCCATCGTTTGTGAGAGCCAGGCTTGTGCTGTCATACTTCATCTCAGGTGTGGCTGAATTCCACTGTATTCTTGGAGATCTCTTGTTCTGATGCATGTTAACATCATGTGTCCAGGGCAATTGCTACTAGAGTATGTTAAACTTCTTTGATTAGCTTGTTCCGGTCATGAAAGCAAAAATACATTTACGGTACAATACACATGTTTGGCCTGCATTTTATACAGTAAGTAAAGTATAAATACCACCTTGTATGTCTGTAAGTTGAATTCCTTTTTCTGGTGGACCCATACATAAGCTCTGACAAATGATTGAAATGAAGGATTTTAGTAAATATTATGTCTAATATTTTTTTACATTTAATGTGAATTATATGTGCCACATAATAGAAATCTGCCTTGTCCTCGCGCACTTGCAAAGAACAGTTAGACTACTGAAGTAAGAAAAAACAAATTACTAGCACTCCATGAAATGATAAACATGCAGAGGTGCCCCATGTGATACAATTCCTTTTGGATGTGCTAGATGTTTTTCTGCATGCATTTGCTCTGAGCTGCCCTCTGAATAGCTTTTTCTGTCAGCAAGTCTCATCGTGTTTATAGGAAGCTGTATTAAAGGTTCTGGAAAAGCTAAGAAATTTGCTTGCTTCGAGCATAGCTTGTTAAAGCAAAGTGATTCCCATGCTACTACAGTATGCAAAACTGGACCACAACATTATTGTTGGGTTAACATCCTGAAATGAAATAGTTGACTGAGGAACAAAAATGCAGATTTTTTAACATTAACAAATTGGCAAGTTTAATGAAAGATAGGAGGGGCCAGCAGCATTCAGTCAGCTTGTTAGGAAGTTAGGAAGAGAGCTAAAGTCTGCAGGCAGTTGTGTACTCATCTATGTCAGTGCTTTGCTATCCAGCCCTGGGTGATCAGTTCAGGCTCAGATCAGGCAAAATAGTGATTTGCTAGATACTAAGCACTATATAACAAGGGGTTCTCTGGGATCATTTCCAGCTTACCATCAGGAGCTAAATGAGGTTTCTAGAGGAGATAGGCTGCTGTTGCCAGACCACAGGGAGGATTGGCAAAGTATCATCAGTAGCCTTGACTCAGTTTCCCCCAATCTAGACAACTGTGATGGCTCATTCTGTGATCAGCAGCTTTTATAGTTTGTCCTAATCATTTGTAACCAAGCCTTCTGCCCTTCACATAGCTTCAGAGGGTCCCTACCTCCTTCCACAACTTCTAGTAACTCTGCTTCGTTCAAGCTTCACAGGATTATTCACAAAGCAGCTCCATGTTAAGAGAAGAGAAGCAATGTGCTGAAATAAAGTAGAGTCTGGCTTAACAAGGCATAAATACCCCTTACCAATACCCACTCTCAAAAACCCCCTCCCCATTTTTAAGCGTATTTGTGTGCTTGTAAACTTGCAGATACATATAGGTTCTCAAGAAAGTGGAGTAGGAAAGTCAGAATACCCACAGAGGTGGAGTTAGCGTTGCATCTGGATTCGAGATATGGCTTCTACCAACTGACACAACAATTGCTGACATTTGAATTTTGATGGCGAAAAGCAGGTGTGAAGAAGAGGTGTTTCACCTGCACATCAACGTGGATGCAACTCCTGGCAATTGTTGTAAGGTGAAACTGAGGCAGTGAAACTGTTTAACGTTGTTAATACTGCTTAAAACCACAGAAAGAATTGGCTTTTACTACTGTTTGGTTTATTCTATACCATTGGATTGTGATTGTGTCACAGGCTACATTCACAAGAATGCAGGATGCAATCAAACAATAGATGGTAAAATATAGGACCCTTTACATGGAGCAGATATAATGAACCATTAAAAATGCACATATAATAAACTGTAAAACCATATGCACAGCTATTTAGGAATATAGTAATCTTTAAATCATCAAAATTCTACCAAATAATACTAAAGCTTAGCACCTGACATAAGCCAGAAACTGCTTTTGAGGCAACTCTCTTTTTGCTGTCACGACGACATTGTTTATCATCTCTGTTACCCCATGTGCCTCAGATGCTGTAGACTCCACATACAGGTCAATTAAGTGTGCCCAGGAACATATGTGGGCCTGGAAGCTCTGGCACAGCCCACTCTGTACCCAGAACCAGGAAATGAAGCCTGCTGTCTGGGGTGGGTGTTCCCTGGAGCATACAGCATCCAAGCCAGGCTTGGGAATTGATGGGGGTAGTGCTCATTGTTCCAGTCCAAAATAGTGCAAGGAAGCATTATAACAGGTTACTAATGTAAGTAACTAAATTTTTTAATATATTTGCATTTAGTAATATACCTTCAGCTGTATTTTACTGTGAGGCTTAACTTTGCTTCTCATACATCATAAATATATTTGACAATCTTTAGCAGAGGCAGTTGGGTGCCATACAGTATATGAATACACCACTTACTTCTTCACATTAATTCAGCAATTCACCTCAAATTTAGAGATAATTTCTTGGATTTGCCAAACTCATTATCACATTTATTACTTTTTCAGTTACATGCCATGTTTAATGATAAAAAAATTAAGAACCAAATGTTGCTTATGTTTTCTTCTCCACTACTCCTCTTCAATACAGAAAAATCTACATTGCCTGAAAAAAGCTTGTCTGTCGCTTATCTGATAGAGAGATTGAGGCTTATGTGTACACAAATATACCTGTTTCACCCTGCTTAAGAAAACACTAAGCCATTTACAATAATTACATGTAGGAGTTTGAAGACCAAAGGGGATAAAATCAGCTAGTTAATCCTATTAGCTGATGCTATGACACCAGAGCATGATGTATTTGCCCGAGTTCATTATCCCACTGACGGTACTCTAACAGAGAATCTCATATTCATTTTCCTGTTTGGCAAATGGCTAACCATGATAATTCGCTTTATGAGATACAGACTGCATTGTTGTGGTGCCTCTCAAAATGGTGGTATGATTTTACATGCTGCATGGGGTGGGGAGAAAGGAAAGAAATGACCTGCTCTAGGTTGTCCTGCTCTGGCAGGGGGGTTGGACTAGATGATCTTTCGAGGTCCTGTCCAACTGGTAACATTCAGTGATTCTGTGATTTTTTACAGAAGACAACAGGAGAGCAGACCTGCTCGTGTCAGAGCTAGCTGGCTTCTCTGCTCCCAGCAGAGCTCCAGTGGCTGCCTGCCCTTGGAGACCTTGCAGGGACCTTTCTTGTGCTCCAGCCTGGGCATGAGCACTGCCAATGGTAATCCTCTGCAAAGCTGGGGATGCATTTGCATGTGTAGTGTGTCCTTGTATTATATAATAAAAGCATCTATGCTTTTGTTATATATAAATATATTTTAAGAGCTCAAGCAGAAGTAAATAAATATTGCTCTAAAGTTGTGAACAGAGAACTGTCTGTCTATCTGCTTACCAGAGGTGTTATCACCTCTGATTTACCATACCTGGGGCTCAGAGGACTGAATCTTTACAGCCAGCAAGGAACTCAGTAAGATCCAGATGTCCCCACCTCCTTACCCCCTGCTATAGCATGGAAGTTAGGAATAAGAAATCCTCCACCCAAATAAACAAAACCAAGAACTTTCACAGCCTGAGGAAATCCTGATACAACCATAAGTCCATCTCTCACCAAACATAATTACTACCTTAAATAAGTGTCATATACCAAATGCAGTACACTTAGTAATTGGTATTATAGCATTCAGAAATACAAAGGGTTATATGTGCTCACAATGTATCATATTTCCATTGGTCACAGAACCATCATTCCACATTAACAGAGCCTGATCTCTGGTGTAGATTTACAGAATTTTATAGAATTATGGTATATGTTAATTAAATATCTGGTACAGTATTTATACTCATAGAAAGATTAATTTTGTTGAGAGCAGAACCTACTGTATTTCTGATACTTCACCCTTCATAAGAGTGCTTTTTAAAGAATTAATAACCCCATCTTCCTAAAAATGAAATACATTGAAAAGCAGCAGGGTGTTTTCCAAGTAACCTAAATACTACAGCAGTATAATCAAATTTCTAAAACACATGATCCATAATGATGGGCAACAACTGTTTCATGCTGTCATGGCAACAGGAAATCTTAGGGTTGTAAATTCATAATTTAAAAATATTATCTTGAGAGTGCAAAAGGTTTTTATACTGCAGCCACAGCCATAGTATACACAGTATACAGCTGCTAGCTACTTCATACCCCGCATATATACTTTTTTTTTTGTTTGTCCTGTTTTTCATGGTTTTTTAAGCCTCATTCATGAGTGTAATGTTCTTTTCTTTAAGGATTTGTTTGTCTTTTATTTCACCATGAAGTTTTTATTAATCTGACTTCATGCTAGTTTATAATATGCTTTTATGAGATGTCTGGGGGTTTGGCCACCTATTTATTTTGTAATAACAAATTCAGCTCTTAAGTATGTTGCTTTTTGTCAATACTATTTTTTGGATCTATAATTATCACTACATATTATCTTAGAATTATGGGTATCTAGACACTGTTCCCTTGAGTGAAATATCCTTTGCCCCAAGTGCTGTTGATTGCTATATACCTATGGGTAGATTTCTCTTTTTTTTAACCTCCTGTCTCATTTCAAGTGGCCAGGGCAAGCCATAACCCAGAGAACAGAATTGCTTTCCGTTACTCTCCTCCACCCTCCTGGGGATAGATAAAAGGGGAATAAGGAAGAGAGACTTAAAGGTTGGAGATTAAAACTGTAATAGATTTAAGGAAATGGGGAAGGGGGAGTAACAGGCAGGAAAAAGAACAAAATATACAAATATATGTAAAACCTGATCCCAATGATTCCCGATATAAGTTCCTGAAAGTCTCTCACAACAAAGTCAATTCAGGGAAAAGGGTCCAAAGCCCTTCCCTGCACCCGAAGGATTCGGATTCTGCAGAGCACGTGGTGAGCTGATGACAAAGGGAAGGATTTTCTGTCTCTCCAGGACATCTCCGCATAGCAAGAAAGCAAGGAAAGGGAGAGGAGGAAGAAGAAGGGAGGATCTTCCTGATTTCCTGGCTTTTATAGAGTTTGGTAGGAAGTGGGAGGGAATACAGATCCCTCAGCTTTCCCTGCCCCAGACCTCTTTTCACAAAGGGTCCTAAACTCCCCCTGGGTCCCTCCATTAATACCACAAAATTTTGCCCATGTCCCCTCAAACCATAACACCTCCAAAGCTTTATAAGAAATAAGCAAGGAATAACAAGAAGTAACCAAGGAGTAGAGAGGTTTTCATGCTTTTTCTCTAACAGTTACCCCTGTGATTTCAGGAGGTTGACTCTTCCAGTGTTTGTCTTTATTTAATGTTGAGTAGCCATAGCATAGCAATATGCTAATGGTAATATATAAAAATATGGTTGCCTTTTACTATGATCAGTGATAAAATTCCTATAATCTTCTGGAGAGCCAAGATTTTAAAGCAAAAGGATATTCTGTTGTGACCAAAGGAGACATGAACAAATTATGTAATGTTCTCTCTTGATCTAAGATGCAAGATTGTTCTGCTAGTCACATGGAAGAGAATGTCTCCCTATGCTAAATTTATCCTTAGCTAGCAATCATGGAGGAGGAACATTGTCTGAGTAGATGTGTCTTGTTAACACATTTCATAAGACTGAAGGGAACTCCTGGATTCCTGCCATCACCAGAAATTGTGTCATAAAGTTAATAAAGCTTTACTGTAAAGCTATGCAAGTTGTTTGCCTCTTCATTACTCATACTGAAAGGCCATTCCTGTAAATATTCCTCTAATTTGCAGCCTAAACTGAGTCATACCACATACCCATTTGTTCTTGTGTTAGTGTTGTTCTTCAGCTTTAACAGGTCTTCTCTCTTCCTGCTGTCACCCTCTAATGTATTCAGAGAGAAAAATTGTATCTCCTCTCAACCTCCATGTTGAGAGCCAAGCTCTTAGTCTCTAGACTCTGCCTTTTCTTGATTGATCCAGTGACTCTTTTCTGCATATCTCTTCCCATTTGAATTCAGCTGTCCTGAAGAAGGAGTGAGGCAGATCAGAGCTGGTACCAGGGTAACCAGTGCCACACAGGGCCCACAAGGCAGAACTTGCATACAATCCATAGCTTCAGATCCACTCTGTTCCCAAATATGGTTTTGTTGTATACAACACAAAGTGGAATTAACTTGTTAGATGGTTACATCTTTATCGCCTCTTAGAATTTTGTCTCTTACATTATATTGTCACTGTGTGTAGAAAGAAAAGCAAATCAATATTACCAAGAACAAAACTCCTGATACATGTGAACAGATGTTGTAGCCTCATGTTAGTCAATAGATACTAATGAGCAAATCCTTATACAGTCTATGCAGTGCATCATATGAGGTGTCAATAACACAGAATATTCACTCTCCTTGAGATGCCAGTGTTGCATAGTATGGACCTTAAGCTTAAAGTAAGGTCTGTTGGATGACTATTCTGACATGGCTGGCTGAAAATAAACCTCTAAATATTTCTGGATTATAGGTCATTCAAAATGTGAATTAAATTAATTTGTCATTTTGTTCAAACTGGATCATTCTCCACAGAATCATAGCATCTAAAAGAAATTAATACATTATGAAATAATGATTTGGTATTTTTAAAAGGTAAGACTGAGTTAGAAGGCTATAGGCAGGTTCACAAAACTAGAAGTCTTAGCAAGGACTCACAGCAAAACTCAGAAGTAATAAATACTGCCATAAGATCAATACTGACTAGAGGATCGACAGTGCTTTATTTTTTTAAGTTCTTATCTGGAACAGCACATGCAGAATACAGAATAGACACAGTCTGAGTTTATCCTACACGTATTATTTCACAGTGTCGTGAAACGTTATAAATTAGCTCTTGATACTTCAGAGATTTTCCAGAGCAAGACTGTGGTTTGCACAAGGGCACAAATCCCAAGGCTTTGCTCCCTTGCTGTAGCTTTAGTCATAAGATCCACACAGAATCACAGACTCATTTGGGCTGAAAGGACGCTGGAGATCTAGCCAAACTTCCTGGATGAAGCAGGGTCAATACTGAATTCAGAGCAGGTTGCTCAGGGCTTTTCCACAACACCCTGGGCAACTTGTTCCAATGCTTATTTTTTCTTATTAAGAATTTTCTTTTTCCTCTATTTCAAGTCAGAAACTCCCATTTTAATTTATGACCATTGTCATTCTGTTATCATGCACCTCCATAAAGGGTTTGGTTCCATCTTCTAGTAACCACCTCTTATGTACCAGGGGGTGCTACCAGGTCCCCCATCTTTTCTCCAGGCTGAACAAGCTCCCTTTCTTCAGCTGCTCCACACAGGGCAAGTGCTCCAGTCCCCAACCATCTTCTAGCCCTGATGATCAGATGAAGAGATGGGTTAAAAATTGCTTTCCTTAGGAAGAAGAGGTTGTTGTAAGAACTACAGAGTGTCTGTGTGACTGTTGAGGAACCCGATATTGGCTAGTATTTAAAAATACTGGTGTGTCCTGAATGTCAAATTGATGCTGAGTTGAAGGGCACTAGCATAATTTCATTTTGGAGACCATAACAACTTCAGTGGATTTGCTGGCACATTACTTAAGAGAAGAGCAGACTATTGGTAAAACACTTCTGAATCCTGTTTAGGAAAAAACCCCATGGGTGCATTGCAGAAAAGCTTAAGATGCCTGCCTCTGGTCATGCCTCAGCACTGTCTCTCACTCCCTGAAGAAAAGCAGGGGTCTTTATAACAAGCATCAGTAATGCTGGTTCTGAGGTCAGACTCGAGTTTTCACTCCGCTTGTCCTTTCTTGCTGCTCAGTGTTTCAAGGCTATGTGAACTCAGTTGCTTGTTTCTTCTCTTGTTTCTTCAAAGCCCTGCTCCTGCTGCTGGCTCAGTTCTGTGCACAGAAGGGAAGCTTTGAAATCGATGCTGTACAACGGCCACAGCATCCAAGTAACGAATATTTAAAAAGAGGATATGTGAGCCCTGGGGAAAAGGAGGAGAGGGTGGGCTGAGGGAAATGCTCATTGTTTGAAATGTCAGTGCTTAAAATACTGCTTCCCCAGGAATTTCAGGGAGCTTTGAGCCCAGCCAGGAGCTGCCTGCTTGTCCCACTTCAGGCATTTTGTCTTCAGAGAGCTATGGCCTGCTTAGAAGAGAGATTTTTTTTTCCTCTTTCTGGATTTGTATGCTACTTAACAATGCTTATTTGGAAAATCTGATTTATTTCTTTTAAATCATGAAAATATTAATAAAATATTATACAATCCTGAGGGTGTATTTGTCAAATTGAACCTAAACTTAGCCTGTTGAAGGTGCTTACTTATCTGATGGGTACACATAGACCTCAACTCTGGCTTCCCTCTGGCTATAGCAGTCTTGACACACCCTCTCCCTCCCCCAAATTTACTGATGAATGCATTGTGTACTATTCCTTATGTTTTGTAATGTTCATATTACTGCAATTTAATTAAAACAATTAATATTCATGTAGTAATAAATGGTAGTAGCAATTTTGTGAACAAAATGTTTTTGAAACTACCCTATGTGCATACAAATGGTTTGATTTAAATAAATATTATAATTAACATCTTATTTGTAACATAAATCAGAAAATGCTTAGACCTCTGCATTATGGAGCACTTTTGAAATATAAAGCTTCAGGCTTCTGCAAGTATGCAAAGAAAAAGGGGTGAGGGGAAGAACAATACAGCCCCTGTACTGTTTTCTACCATTTAATCTTCCGAGGTACATACAATCACATAATAAAAAGCAAGATACAGGATCAAATGAAAGGAAGGTAAAGATGGGAAACTGGAAGACTGAAATCACACTGCTGTGACAAAGAAGATTAAACTGAAATTACTGTGAGGAGGTGCTGAGTTTGAATCATCTCACTTGTCACTATTTCATTGCATTATTTTTAGTGGGAAGCTCAATATGAAACCTTTGCTGGATGACAAAAGTCACTGTCTTCCTGCAGCTGTAATTCTAAGCTAGCAGGTGTGCAAAAACAACCCACATGCACAAGGACATCCTGACACTGCATCAAGGAGGGAGAGAACTTCAAATATTATTTGTGTCCTGGCTTCCCCATAAGGATCAAAATTATTCTCAGCTAACTAAAACTCCATCTACAGTATTTTGGGTTTTGAGAGTATGTTCTGTACTAAGAATATTAGTAAGTGGTGCTGAAGGAGGGGTGAACCTTTTTCTGGAGCATTCCCTCCTGCTTGCTTTTATTAACAAGGCTTTCTGCTGATCCAATTTCTTGTCTGAGCAGAGACAGTCTGCAGAGATGATTCTCTTTGCTCTGTGCTAGTTTCTAATGGAGTATCATGACTCTTCTCTGTGTGGGAGGGAAGTTTTTTTAATATCCCTCAAGATGGCTTTTCCAATTGTCCCCTGTTCTCCTTCTTGCCTCCTTCCCTGCCCAGCCCATTTGTTTGTATATTCATCTCAAGCATCATGTCTAGGCTTTCAGAGAGGACCAGATAGGGCCCCCCATATGTCCACACTGCTTCTCTAGGAACATTTAGGCATCATACTAAATAAATAAGAAGTATCTGCTTTTTTTGACAAGTAGATAGTTCAGCTACCTCAGAATAATTCCTTAAAGTCCACAGCTGAAGGTGAACACCAAGCAAATACTACTACACTGCACAGATCTAGAAAGGATACACTTTTCCTAGAAATCTGAAAAACCTGTACCCTGCCCAAATCCTGATCATCCCCAGCTGTTTGTCAGAAATAGCAAGCAGCACAGATGTAGGGAATTTGCTCCTACTGTTGTGCACATTCTTCTGTGAACAGAGGCTGCAGAGTGCTGGGGTTGAAGAATTCTCTGTTTGCCATGTTGAAACCCATATTGGGATTGCACTGCTCTTCAACCAAGCTTGAAAATTTTAAGAATCCAGATACAAGCAATTAAAAGCCAGGCTAGTCTGCAGCCTAACAGTTTGGATATTCATACTGGGAACAGGCTAGGATCCTGCTCCTTCCTCTCTAGCCTTTATCTAATCCTAAATGGATTCACTTTTGTCAATGCTTTAGTCAATACCTGGGCGACAGATGCTCTGTGTCCCCCCACTACCCTCCCAGAGGAAGGTAAAAAGGGAAACAAGAGAGAGAGACTTTAAGGTTGAAAAAAACTAGAATAGGTTTCATGAAATAAGATTGTGAATTATATAGAAATACATAAATATATTCAGATATATAAACCAGTATGCAAACATGGAACCCACGCCCCTCAGATGGCAACTACACCCTGAGCAGAAAGGTCCCAAACCGGGCTTGGCAGCAGCTGGGGCTGCAAAACACCTCGGAGTGGCTGCACCGGTCCTTCTCAAGGAGGCAGGGGAAGGCACCCTGTCCCAGTGCACAATGTTCTTCAGCAAGAAGACAGGCTGCAGGCACACCAGCAGCACAGCGACGGGTGACAAGAGGCAACGCCAGCCAAGCAGGGCCCCCTGAGGAGCCATTTTATAGCGAGCGCCACGGGCAGGAGCGCTGTGATTGGCCCGTTGGGGTCACCTGACCCACTCTCCCCTCCCCACAAGCACCGCTGCCCCAGCCGAGGCGGCAGTCGGGAGGGGAGGCGGGACAGGATAGCACAGGCTCAGGGCAGCGTAGCCGTAGGAAATTCTCATCCTGGTGCTCTCACACCAGTTCAGTTTGCTAAATAGAAGTGCTGACCAGCTCACGGTCTCTGTGTGGTTTGATAAGAGGTAGCAAGGGTGTTTTGAGGTTTTCTCTAGCTGAGCAAACCCAGGCAGACTGGTGGGGATCTGCCACGTGTTTTACACAGTTAGCTGCTCACCAGCCCAAGGGGTGGAGTGCCTGGGAGCTGGTATCTTGCTGAAAGGGTCATTGCATCGAGTGTGGCTGTATCCATGTTTTGGTTCATGATTTTTATTCAGATTGAGCACCTGTTTTCCTACATGGAAAGCGGATACTTTCTAAATATGCAACAAGGAGACTGTCTGTGTTTCTTGCAGATGGGCATGCATTATAGATGATCGCCTCCTGCAGAGGTAGAGATACCCCCGTAACAGTGCACAGATGAAAAAAAAAGGCACCTAAATAAATATTGACTTAGTAAAAAATATATTTGATACACTATTTATTCACCTTTCAGGAAGGTTCCTTTACTTTGGGTCTGGTTTGCGGTTATTAGTGTTATTACTTGTTTATTTTGTTATCTACTGGTTCTGTACCTTGTTAAGAAACAGTTCTTGCCTTGTAAAACACTTTCTGGTTTTCAAGCTGGTACCCTAGTACGATGACCAAGGTATTGTCAGGCCTGGGATCTTTGAGGGCAATACTTTAGAGAAGTCAAGTACGGGCACAGAAGCAGAGAAAGTATAAGGAATGTTGTGGTAGGTAGAAGAAACCTTTGAACTTAGCACAGAGAGGATGTTGGATGGGATTCATTTCCCAAGAAGCCTCTCATCAGGAAGCCTGTGTGTTTTTAACGCTTGAACAGTTGTGAAGCAATTTGTAGGTTGTGGTTCTTCCCTCAAGGCAACGCTTATATTTAAAGCATCAGTGCGATATTATGGTAGATTTCATTTAGAAAGAAGGCCAAATGAAAACATCATATCTATTTCTTTCAGGAATTTCTGATGCATCTCTTCATTTATATCTTGTCTCATCAGGAAATTTATTGGCCCAAAGAGGACAGCCAAGGTTTCATTTGGATGAATTCCTCATTTTTTTTCTTCAGTAAAATGGCTTAGCAAAACCCAATAAACTGCTATTCAATTTTGTTTCCTTATCCCTTTACAGTATGCAGTTTTCACTTACGTTTCTGGAAAGCGTTACTTCAGGATAACATTGGATTTCTGTCGTGGTTGTGGTTCAAGTTTAACTTGAATCCCATTGCCTCTTTGGTATCAAAGGGACCTCTATTAATGATCTCTTAACAGTATAAAAGGATTTTGGCAAGAGAAAGAAAGCAAATTCCACTATCATCATACAAAAGTGCTGATGTGGATATCCTGGAAACCTGTTTTGGCTGTTTACCAAATCTTTAGTCATCTGAATGACTGTTCTGACTTCTGTAATCCAGCAAACTGTACCATTCATGGTAACTTCTACATCAAAGCAGTCGCTTGATTTTTGTCCACTCTAGCAGAGAAATATGCCACTAAATCTGCAAATCTGTTGTATATAAATTGAAGTGGGGGAGTGCATGGCCCTATGATAAGGGAGTTGGACAGCTAATGGGCAGCATATTCAAAACATTTCCTCTGCAGAGTGGATACAAGAGACAAATTAAGAACTAAGCCAAACACATTGGCTTAATTTTTAAGAATTTAGGGCAGTACAGGAAGGTAAGACCCAACCAGAATTGTCTGCATGAGGAAGAGGGATGAGCACTTCAGGCAGTGAGAGGATGGTCAATGGTACTATTTGAGAAGACATTAGCCAAAGAGGAGGAAAGCTATGACACATACAGACAAAAGCAATTAGGTGCTCCCCACACATCAGATAAGCCAAGTTTATCCCATTAGCCCCCTTTTATGTGCTAGTAGTGATGAAGGCCCTGGCAATGTGAATAAAGGCTAACATTTCCATAAATGTACACAGCACTGAACTTTCTTCTCCCCAGAAGAGAGGGCTTAATGTGGCCTGATGCAATCTAGTGAACCTCTGAGTCCCAGGATAACTTATTCTAGGTCACAGCTACAGTGAACATCTTTGTTGTACCTACAGCCCAAAGCAGTGCTCAGGGTGGTTGCAGCAGCACCTGCTCTTTCTTCTAGCCATTTCCCTGAAGTGGTCTCCTCGCTTCCCTTCCCAACACTAGCCCCAAGGCCAAATTTACCAGTGACTTGGAGGCTGAGGGACTCCTCCAGCTCCCACTGGAGTCAACAGTTTCTTAAACCCCCTTCTTCATTCATTAACCATGTAAAGATATTATCTAATATACTAGGTCCACTGATATTTTCCTCTACAGTCTGCCTGTCAGTCTTTCAGGAATTTCTTCCAGACTTTCAGGCTTACTTCCAGCCATTTTCTGCTGCATGAAGGAAAGGCTGAAAAGGAGAAGGCTAGATAGTATTTTGTTTAAAAACTATCCATCTCATTGGCTTCCTGCTCTGGATCTTGCAATGCTTCTGTTTTAAAGTCTGTCTCTTTTCTCTGTACCTTCCACACTTGGTAAGTAGCAGCAGGTTTTTAATTTGCCTGCTCTTAAATATTGTTTTGTGTGAGTCCTTTAGTTACCTGAAGATCATGATTACTAGGTCGTTCTTTTTTCAAGAGAGGGTGGAAGGCTCCATTAATATTTCCTGGTTTACTTAATTCCAGGATTTTCCATTTGTTTGAGACACACAGTTGTATTTATTAATGATAGATACAACTGTTGCATCAGTGGTTCCACTGATATGTTGACAAAAATGGTCTAGTGAACAGTGAGATTATAATACATTGAGAAGGTAATTACAAAAGTTGTGGAAGCACTTAAACTAAGCACTATGAAAGTAATATAGACATTATGGATAAAGTGATTGCTTTTCTTGTTATGATATTTTGTTAGGCTCTACTCTTAACTCTCTAATATGCCTCCTAGGATTTGATGGAGCTTGTTCAAAACCTCATCTTACATAGTTACCAGGTTTTAGCATGAAACAGCATAAATGGGTTCTCAGTACAGCTTAAAATAGTTTGAGTATTGCAGTTATACCCATATAATTGTGTAATGTGCCATATAACGCAAACAATTACTTGAATGTGCAGAACAAGATAAGATAATTGGCTTTCTAAAGACAATTAGAGACCTTGACTGAATTTCAGTGATACTTACGCGTATAATTTTTGTTTGAAATCAACAATGCTCCATTAGTCCTTGGTGGACTCTACATTTATAGAAGAGCTAAAACACATTTATTTTAGAGGGTAGAGGATATATCAATTTGCAGTGCCTCTCAGAGGTTTGCATGTTATGCCTCTGTGTGCATGATGCCTCTCTAAAGAAAGTCTCTGTATTGCCCCAGGACCTCTGCCATGTGAAGAGAAGGTTGAATGAAACAGCCTAGGCATATCAAGAGGAGATTCCTCCTACAACTGCTTTCCCACAACAGGTGTTTCATACTTGAAATCTAGTGACAAGGCAAGGGCTGAAGGAGGGCATCTAGAAATAGGTTAAATGTCTTTTTTTGTGTGTGTGTGCATGCATAAGCTAATAGATAACTGTGTCAGTAAATTATGAAGTGCTTAAGGCAAACCCCTGCGTGGTTTTATCCTGGTAATATGGGACATCAGTCCATCAGAGCAAATAAGAATTTTTTTGTTATCACGAGGTTCCCTGTGGTATCTCATGCTGTGATTCATAACAGGAAAGAGCGGGAGGGAGAGAAAGGAGCACCTCGATTCTTATTTATCGCTTATCCAGGGACAATGATCACTTCAAAAAAGCAATGATTCCACATGCCTTGAAAGTAAGTTCTATCCTTTCTTCATCAAACAGTGTCATTTATCTTCCCTTGGAACACTCTGTTACCATCCAGCAAATACTAAGCAAATAAAACTCTGGAGTCTTTCATGGACTCATTAGAACTCTGTCTTTGGTGTCACATATACCAATTTTGAGCTATGAGAAATGAAAAGATAAGACAGAAAGGTGATATAACATTTGCATTTTATTTAGTGTCCTATAGTGTTCCTATTATTGTAATTTAGAAAATAACTTATAGGTTATAATTAAAGAAAATGCATTTATTCAATCTTTATCTAGGATTCTATAAAAAAATCAAAGGGATTTTTATGACAAAAAGTGAACTAGAAGGAATCTTTCATATTGATTTTATTCTCCTCTCATCACTGCTGTGTTCTATTTCATTCATTAAACTATA
This sequence comes from Aegotheles bennettii, assembly GCA_013398125.1. NCBI lineage: Eukaryota > Metazoa > Chordata > Aves > Caprimulgiformes > Aegothelidae > Aegotheles > Aegotheles bennettii. The sequence continues at coordinate 165,959 of VZRW01002262.1, forward strand.
GTTCTTCAGCTCTGCCTTAAACACTAGTTAAATTTCTGACCTCTCTTTTTCCTATTATAAAGCTGCTTCACTCCTGTGATAGTTAGAAACCTTTTCTCATTTCCAGTCTAAATGTATTCGTGACTGCTTTATACTCATTTATTCTTGTGCCAGTACTGCCTTTGATTTTAAAAAGTTCCTGTATCTGTGCATCTATTTTTTCTTCCCCCCACCCTATGTATTAATAGATAGGAGTCTTATCCACCCTTATCCTTCATATAGTTTAGCTTAACAAGCCAAGTTCTGCTAGTCTCTTCCAATAGCTCAAGTTTTCAATGCCTCTGCCAGTATAGGAAAAGTATACTGCATCTGCTCAATTTGCCACATTTCCATTGTGAGTCAGGTATCTTGAACATATGGAAATACAAATACCAGTCTTGCAGATGAGGTACTGCTAGGAAAATATATGTGAAGCATACAGAAAAATTAAAATATGTAACATATCTCTGTCCTGCTAGTTTTGACCAGAATATCTTGTGCAATGGGTTTCTCTGTCTGTGTAAATTATAGGTTATAATTTTCTGACCTCACTGTGACATATTTATTATCATAGGGAGTTTTTCTCTGTCGATTGTTATCTATTCATTTCATCACAATTTCATTATCAGTGGATCTTCACTTCACAAATGCAGAACCAGCAGTGAGTGATACCAAGGACAGAACTCTTGTTCTTTGGTTCTAGAGATGCTGGAGCACTCCTTGAGGACCAGCACACTGTCTTGTTGATGTGAGATCTTGGGTCATGTTTGTCTTTTTTGTCTTGTTTGCAACTTATCATCATGGAATGATAAATTCAGGTACCTTGCTCCTACCTTAGATCTGATGCTTTCACTTCTGTGCCCTCCAGATCTCCCTCTAGGCGTCTGTAACAGTTTCTCCTAGGAAAAAACCTGTTTCAGTATAGGCTTTGTACTATCCTTCCTTGAAGCAGTTGCAACAAAGATCTGCTTTGTCTGCATTATTCTTTCTTTTACCTCATGTGTCATTACATCATTAATACAGGTTATATCATAGAATCATAGAATCATCAAGGTTGGAAGAGACCTTAAGAATCATTCAGTCCAACTGCCTACCTACATCACCACTAAACCATATCACATAGTGCCACATCCAGAAGCATCTTGAACACCTAGATGCATCTTGAACACCTGAGCAACTTCACCTTCAATTTCTCTATTTCCTAAAGAGTCTTGGTATTGGTTGACACACCTCTTTCTTTCCCACCAGGTTTTATTTATCTCTGCAACATCAATGTTTATATTCTAAATCGGTGGTTAGAATTGCTCCTTGCCATAGTATCCTAGGAGCATCCCTAGACCCAGTTTCCTTGAAGGATTAGATGTAGCAGTTTAATTTACACCAAAGTCTGTCTGGCTACTGCTCTCACCCATATGCGTACCTTCTGCTCTTTCCAGCAGGTTTCTGTTCTTCTCTCATTAGAAGCCTGAATCAAAACCCAGGACTCCTCCTTTCCTAGCTGAAGGCAATGATAACAACAGTGACATAAAATGAGAACTAGGTACAAGCACAGATGGAAATTTTCTGTTAGAATAACAATTGTGATTAATCTGCATTGCAAAATGTGTGTCCCCTGTTCCCTGTCGTTTCCCTGCCCCCATGCTCACACACACACACACGCCCCCCGAGACAAAAAGTCACAAGGATCTTGCTACAGCTCCATGCTACTATTTTACTGTTCTACACCTGTAAACTATCGTAACAAAAAGGGTGATCAATGGCTCCCCTTCAAAAGAGTTTGAAGGGGAGGAGAGGGTTTGCCTGCTTGTGAGCCAGACAGCTCATCTCATGCAATGAGGCTGAACAACTTCTGTTTGATGATCGTCACAGTTGGGTGAAGTGGAGCAGGGAGGGAATAAATGTCTTTCAAATTAGGTTGCAAAACTACAGGGGGAAACCGCCTGCCTTGAATTTTTAACCAACCACAGATCCGGTTAACTAGAATCATGTCTTTATTTAATTTGATAGCTACTTTGCTAATTTAGGCTTAAATGTTTACAGCCCAGCCCTTTTCAAGAGGGGTCTGTTCTGATGCCGGTTATGCCTGCACAGCCCTGGACAGGTGCTACTAAAGGCAGCTTTGCCTACCCTCTCTGCCTCCCCCTGCTCTCAGTGAGTGCAGTTTCTCCACACAGGCTCAGTGGGAGTCTCTGACAGCATCAGAAGTCAGCTCATGGCATCCTCAGCCTGAGACACTCTCAGGCACTTGGGGTGTCAGATGCTTCAATCAGGTCAAATTCACAATTGGGACAGACTGTGTCTCATCTTGAGAGGCAGGCAGAGGGGGCTCTCAGAGGCCAGGGTAGATGTAACCACTGAATTTTAATGGAAAGGCTGCCTTACTGAGTTATGGATTGCAGCCCAAAGGCTTTACAAGGATTCTGTTTTCTTTATCAAAGTCTAAAAATGCACTTGAATTCATTGTTGAACCAGGACCTTTCAAATTCAGACAATAAAACTGAATAAACAGAATATGAGGTAAGTCTTGTATGAACTTTGCTTCCAACTAAAGTGCTTCTGTCCTATTTCTCAGATGGAAGCAGCCAGTTAATATGTTTCTGTTGCTGTTCTAACAGATGAATTACAAATGTTTGCTTTTCACGGTAACTTTGGGTAATGCTGGATACATCACATTTGCTTTTGATTGAGCAAAGTGGATGCCATGTTGCCAGTCATTCAGTTTACACAAAGCTTTTCATCATAAAAATTCATACTGTGCTCTCGATTTGCAGTGGTTTACAAGAGTGATATGTGAAAATGCTCACATGATAGAGGTCAGGCATCTCTTCAGAGTGGCAGAGAAACCCTTTCTTTAGAAGCTTAGGTGAAATTGTGACTGTGCTGATTTACATCATTTAACAAGCTGGCCCTCCAGTATTAGCCCAGGGGGACAATAAATTTCTTTAGAATAGCTGTAATTCAGTAGCAGTGTTCCTGTCTTCCTGCTGCTACCCTCCAAAGGAGAGTGATTGACTTACATTTGTTATGGTTTCTCTGTTGGGAAAAAAAAAACCAAACAGGTAAATGGGGCTGCCTCTGCCATCAGTGAGAGGTGTCAGGAGCAGTGCAATGGAACGATGGACAACCTGTTATGACACTCCTAGGGACCTGGAGGAAATCATTTCAGCTCCCACCACTGGAGAAAGATTTAGGGTAAAAGAATCAATTTACCCCACACAACTTAGGCTTCAAAAGAATAAAGCTGTCCTTTCCGAGTCTGTAGCTGATTGTAGCAGACAGGAGAAATGAGATGTCACTAATCCTCTTGCTGCTTTCACTGGCCATTTGAGGAGCACAGCTCTCTTTTTAAAGGCCTCCTGCAGTCAGGGCTGTTGCAGGTGAGTCTGTGGTGGTGGTGGTGGAGCTTTGCAGTAGCACCCAGGTAATGAGACAGAGTCATCCACTTCAGGGTCTGGAAAAGGTTAGGTTTTGGAGAGAAAGCATCCTTTCAGTTTCAAGATAAAATGCCTTGGTTAGTTGGGCTAGAGCTTAAATTGTTTTAAATGGGACAGGTCAACTTACTTAATCAACAAAAAGGGGGAAGCCAATCCAGTGGAGGACTAAATGCTTTTTCTGAGACTACATTTGCTTCCAGTTTCATCTTTGCTGTAGCCAGTACAATCCACACTAACTTTGGTAATGGGACCGTAAATTTTATTCGTCCTTTCTTTCACTGCTTTTGTGAACTTCACAGTCTAAGGAAGGCTTAATCCTTAGCTTATGATTTGCAGCCTTGTGTGTTGGATTATTTTTTGTTATTGTTTTTTGGGCAAAAAGCCACAATGTGCCTGAAAATTACTAGGACAGCATAAGCTAGGACAGTTTTACAAACAGTAGTTGTAGCATGAGCATCTGCGAGATGCCTTGCTGTTCAGAGTGACTGGGATGAACTGACCTGGCTGCGCACTGAGGATGATGGGCACCCCTGCGTGCAGGGTCTGTGCCCTGCCTCACACCTTGTCTCACCTTCATCAGAAAGCTGTCTTTAAGAGACAACCTGTTTGGATTCAGTTGTGCTGGACCAGCCAGAAAACAATTGAGCTGCTGGGAGCAGGAGGTGGAGGGGTGATGTGCATACGAGCAGGACTGAACTCTGCAGAGACAGCATCTGGCTCGTGGAGAAAGGCATTTTAACAAAGCTAGGCCAGCTCTTTCCCGCAGGCTTCCACTGTGGAGCAAGTTCATGACCCTTGTTCTTTCTCAAGAAGACATATTTTCCATTAAAGCCGCCTCCTTAACAAAAAAGGATACATATTAGAAAGGGCAGGCTGGAACATGTGATGGCTCCTCCAGGCTCTTCCCCTGCAGTGTGACTAGAAGAATGGCCTCAGGCGCTGCTGCTTATGAGAAGGGGGAAAAGAGTTTCTCTTGCTGCCTTTCAGTATAAGGCAAAGGTGGAGGACTTTTTTTCCTCTGTGAGCTGGGCTTTTTTCCTCTGCATAGCTATCCCCTGTTACAGTTCAGGCAGAATTAGTATGTCCACGATAAACCGGTTTGTGTGAAACATCCCATCTATATTATATGGTATCTTAAGAGAAAATAACATACAATTTATAAATGTGCGGGTAGAAAACTTTCGGTTTGGTTTGGTCTGAACAGTCTTCAGGGCTGGTCCCTTCATTGGCCCCACTCTCATACTTCCGGGGATATACTTGAGGGGAAGCTTCAATAAATCTTTTCTGAGAAAACCCTTAAACCTGAGTTTCCTTGATTGTCAGTAACTGCTTCTCCATTTCATATTTTGATATAAGTTTATGCTACCCAGAGCATTGACCTCTCCAAATTCTTTAAAGACCCACCAAGGTGGAAGTAAATAGATCCATAGTTGCATTCTGTTCACTCTCACTAATAAGTACAAGTATGTAGATCTTGGCATAACAAAAGAGCAGCTGTAGAGGGTCAAGCCAATGGCCTGTCAAACCCCATATTCTGATCCTGACTGTTGTCAGGAGCCAATCAGGTGCTGATATTTCTCTATACAGTCTACAGTGCTCCACTCTCCATCCATTTCCTCACCACTTTTGGGACAGAGCAAAAAGTCCCACTTCCTTCCTCTTTCACTTCTCCTTCAGGTGGCTACATCTCTGGAGGCTCTTTTGCTGCTTCTTGATACCTTCTGCTTCTTTAAGTTCTTTAGCAGCTTCTTCACTGCTGTTGTGTAAATTTGCAGTGCTTTATATCTAGCTCCTGGGAGAGTTCTCTATAGGTGCAGCTGTTTATAGATGTGTCTTGGTTTCACTGCTGCTACCGAGAGTTATGAGTCTATTACACAACCATTCAGCTTCCTCAGGGAAGGGTACACCGTGAGCTTGCCACTCCATTTAACTCTGCAGGACCACCCTGCACATACCCTTTTTATATTTTTCCGACAAAAGGGTCAATGTTGTATGTAACACAGGTGAAACTCTGCACCCTCCTGTGAGCTGCCACCTTTGCTGGTCCCTCATTTTCAGAGCAAATGTAACTCCCAGCATTGTCCATAAATTGATAGGCTGGAGAGTTGGGCGGGGAGAAACTTAATGAAATTCAACAAGGGCAAGTGCAGAGTTTTGCATCTGGGGAAGAACAACACCATGCACCAGTACAGGCTGGGGGCTGACCTGCTGGAGAGCAGTGTAGGAGAAAGGGACCTGGGGGTCCTGGTGGACAGGAGGATGACCATGAGCCAGCAATGTGCCCTTGTGGCCAAGAAGGCAAATGGCATCCTGGGGTGCATTAGAAGGGGGGTGGTTAGTAGGTCGAGAGAGGTTCTCCTCCCCCTCTATTCTGCCCTAGTGAGGCCACATCTGGAGTATTGTGTCCAGTTCTGGGCCCCACAGTTCAGGAAGGACATGGAACTGCTTGAGAGAGTCCAGCGCAGAGCCACTAAAATGACTAAGGGAGTGGAACATCTCCCTTATGAGGAGAGGCTGAGGGAGCTGGGTCTCTTTAGCTTGGAGAAAAGGAGACTGAGGGGTGACCTCATCCATGTTTACCAATATGTAAAGGGTGAAGGTCAGGAGGATGGAGCCAAGCTTTTTGCAGTGACGTCCAATGATAGGACAAGGGGCAATGGATGCAAACTGGAGCATAGGAGGTTCCATGTGAATATCAGGAAGAACTTTTTTACTGTGCGAGTGACGGAGCACTGGAACAGGCTGCCCAGAGAGGTTGTGGAGTCTCCTTCACTGGAGACATTCAAAACCTGCCTGGATGCGTTCCTGTGTGATGTACTCTAGGTGACCCTGCTCTGGCAGGGGGGTTGGACTAGATGATCCTTCGAGGTCCCTTCCAACCCTAGAATTCTGTGATTCTGTGATTCTGTAAATGCAGAAGACATCGCTTCAAAGACCCTGGAAGCCACAGTCTCCTACAAGATGCTGTCTGCCAAGGCTGGAACTTAGATGCAAAAGCAAAGAACCAGAGTGTGTGGAGCTTGAACAGAACCAGTAGATTATGAATGTTTTGATCCCAAGCCAAACCAGAAGTTTTCTGAAATGTAATCCCTAAATTCTCTTTCAAATAGGTATTTTCCTCTGGCTGTGAATTTTGAAAGTCCAACGATATGGAGCAAAGGAGAAAAGGGAATAGGCTTTCTGTTATAAAATGATAAGGAAGTAGACATCTAACAAATTCTTGAGATACAATCCTTATGACACAACTCAACTTATTCTTTTATAGTGGTTATAGGGGAGCAATAGTTGTATGGACAATGAATAACACAACCCTTTATACTCCCAGAGGTTGCTCCTAGTCTTTGGCAGGAAATGCCCTTCTACTCTGTGAAACTGCAATGCTCGAGAGCTGTGCTTTCACTGACTCTCTGCAAGTTTTTATTCTGCTTAAAGGGCCAGAATGTTGTCAAATGAAAATGAATGCTGTCATAAGCAAATCCAACGTCTGTGTTTACGGCAAGCAGCTCTTCCAGTGCTGATTAGGACATGGCTCCACCTGTCTCTAGCTGGTCACTCTATCATATTTTGTGGAAGGCCTGTGTAATTTAAAGGAAAACTTAGATTTGAAAGCAAACTACAGTTTCCTGCTTTTTTTTTCAATTTTTCCTGCCCTGATTTTTCTTTGTCTATACATGGTATTTCTATTCTTTTTGATTTTCTGATTCCTACAAAGCAGAGAGCATGAGGCTGTTTTATTTTACTGAACAGGTAGTTGATGCATCCACTTTAAAATGGTCTAAGATTTGTTTTAATATTTTTTTTTATTTTCTTCTCCTCAGCTATTAAAAGCCTTCATACATGTTGGGCTGTAGTCCATCCTGATGTGATTCCAGGGTGGAGTTTCATAACAATTTGCACTCATAGAGTTGAAACAGTAATTTAAAAGTATCAGTGAGGAAAAATATATGATCTCTTTGGATTCCCCTCAGTAGATAATGATGGTTTAAAGTATGAATATACAGAAAAGTGTTTTAAAGTATGAATATAAAAATCAGACATATATAAGCCACTTCCACAGGTGCTACTGCAGTAACAAAATAACTTCATCAGACAGGAAGGAATTGGCTTAAAAGGATGTAACAGGACACCAGGAAACTAAAAAATGTACAGATTTGTGTGCCCATGCTCTTAGGTTTTTGCTAAATATAAATCAGGTGATATTGAAATATGTGCCCATGCACCTGTAATTTTTTTGCAAATCCAGTAATGCTAGTTGTTCTTGTGCACAACACTGTTTTCTTTATGAAGCTCCTCACAGCAGCTCTTAACTCCCAGTTCAGTGCTTTAATAAGAATACCATCTGGCTGAGGTTTTCAGACTTGCCTCTGGGGTTTGAAAGCCTGTTTTTCCATTATAATTAATGAGATTTGGGTGTCCAAAACCCCTGGGCAGCTTTGAATACCTCACCTGCATCTTCTTGGGTTCATCAGTTCTTTGAGACTTTCAGAAGAAAAGCCATTAAGCTGACCTGAGATGATAGGATGCTACGCAGTCTTAGTGCCCAACACCCTGGTTTCTATGTAAAGTGGCCAAAGATTGCTTTATTGGACCCGAAAGGGAATGTCACTGGCTTGGTTAAGAATGAACAAACCTCTTGAAAACCTTATTAAGTACATTCAACTTTTTTTCCTAAAATGGTTGACTAGGAGGCCAGAATGCTATTTTTTGTTGTTCAGTATAAATGCAACTTTTTAAATGTCTTACTTTAGAGCAAAATTCAGTATTCATAAAAGTACATGAAATTCTGGCAGCCGTATCAGTATCAGCAGTTATCTGTGGTATGACAAATATGCAATAATTTGCTTCAAGATGCTATGGAGCAAAGGTGGGCAGTCTTAATGTCAGGTTCCAAAATCTTCACATGATCCCATTCCGCAAAACCCCTTCCATACTTACAGAAGGATGAGAATAGAGGGCAGGCAGTTGCTCCTAGTCATCTTGCAGGCTGGATTTCAGCTGTGAGAATAGACCTTATCTGTCCATCCTGTGCCACTTCTCCTGGCAGCTGGAGACTTGGAGGCTCCCACAGCTGGAACAGCTGCATGCAGCTGTACTGGGGAGTCACACTTGAATTATATATGGTTCAAGAGCCACCCTCTGGTCACTTTATTCTTAATCAAACTGCCAAATAGCGCAAGATCAGAAATGCTGCAGCAAAGCATTCCTATCCTGTGGGTAACACTGGTGGTAGATGTATTTCACGAACATCTGCATAAGGGGGTCTTCAGAGTTTATTATGAAGCATTACTCCGTGAGTATTGTCTAAAAATGGAGGTTTGTAAGACAGAATTAAAAATGGTTTCTATTGCAGAAGAATCCTTTCAGCAAAGGTTAAGATAGAGGGTCTCACCTAAACTAAATGATATAAAAAGAAAACGGCTTCATGCAGAGGACAGTCATTTGCAGTTATATGGCAAACAAAAAATAAGTAGTTAGTTCAAGTAATATTGTTTGGGGTAATTCATTTGGGTGTTCTTATATAATCTATTTATATAAGAATTTACAGAAACATCTCTGCAGTCTTAAGAGTCTTGTTCATTTTCGTGTTGGTTTGGACTTATAACAAAGGTTCCTTCTGTATGGTTTACAGACAAAAAAAAGAGTTTATTCTTTTAGAAAATTCATGAACTATCGAAATTTTCATGCAACAATCTTCTGGATTTAAATATGCTACCTCAAATATGACTCAATTACTAGATTTGTATACTGCATATGAGAGAAAGTGGTTTCATGCTCTGTATAAGCAGATACATATTCTGTACCACCTCCTAGAATAGCAATTTTAACTACAGAATCTCAGCTTTCCCTTGTGTCAGTGTTAGCAGGGAGCAGATTAGGCTGAAGACTAACCTGCATTTGGGAAAATTTTAAAAAAACAACCAACCAAAAAAACCCAAAAAACCCCACAAGGTTTTCAGTAAGGTCAATTTGCTTGGCTGAGCCAACACAAAGACAGGATGGAAGCACACAGCTAAGGGCAGAGCGGTAGTGAGAATCACCTTTCTGGCCTCTGTGTGATCTCAGGTCGGCTTATGCCTCTTGTGCCATCACACTGAGTCAGTATGAACATGCCTATGCAGAAAACATACAGGCAATTTAGGGCATCAGAAGCAGCTGGCTATGTGCCAGCATATCATAATTGTTGATAAATCACATTGCTGGCTTTTGGGTTTGGTTTTTCAGTGTTGTTTTGGGGTAGATTTTTTATTATTTTTTTTTTTTAAGACTACTAGCTTTATATTCTACAAGGACTTCAGGCTAAATCACAGATATAATTAGCTGTGTCAGTATGCACAGCAATTTCTTTATTAGTGAAACAGAAGGGAATCCTGACAGACCTAGATGAGAGGGAGGAAAAGACAGCAGTTTTCCCAGGAATGAGACGCATGTTTCAAAATGAATGCTGTGTGTAAAGAATATGACAGTAGGCTCAGTAGGATGTCAAAAGATATGGGTATTGTAATGTCTGCATTATTATTTGTTACAAATTCCAAAGACTGCAGACTGGCCTCTGTAACAGTTTATTAGCTGGGCTCAGCAAATCACCTCTGCCCTTGTTTACTGGTATAAGTGAGCAAAAAGGGAATAATACTGTAATTCAAGGAATTACAGGGAATTCATTACAGAGTGTTTGCACTGTGTAGCCAGTTGTTAAATGACATAAACATTAAAAAGGCAAGACCCCACTTATGCTTCTGGAAGGGTAGAACCTTTGTATTAAAGTGAAAAATAATGTTACTCAATTTGAGAGCAATAATGCAAGAGGGGATTGTTGATTCATATATACTGTCAGAAAATCATTGTGAGCTACTGCAGGCTTCTATTTATTTTTCCATGTTTCCTCCACCACCACCCCCCCCAACACGGTAGCTGAACTGTGACTGAAATATTGTTTTTCCATCCCCAGATGGCACTGCTGTCTTCCAAGATAATAACACTCAGTAACTCCAGGAGAGAAATGCGTGCTGGTCTCTGGCTGGCTTATGTGCCATGTTTCTTTGTTTCAGGGGAAATATGCTACAAATTCTCACGTAACAAGACTCGGGTAATCAGGACAGGCTTACTCGTCCAAGTCTGACACAGCAGCCATCTTCTGTTAGAGGCACCACCAGATCACAGCCCATTCATAAGAAATGATGTCTGTGAATGCGGGTTGGAATTTCTGCTGAACTTTATTTTTAACATGTAGTTTCTAATATCTTCTAGGTGGACTAGAGAAGAAATAAGTGAGATGGCAAATTTAGCTCTTAAAGGAGCTGCAAAAGAAGACTGCACTAATCTTGGCCTTTGGCATCAGGCCTAATCCTGCTTCCATTTGCCTTACCAGCACAACTTTTGTGGTCCCCAGCACTGAGCAGCGTTGTAGGTACTTCATTAGGCCGTTAAATCTCACCCTGGCTTTCAGGGTGAGATACTCACATGATCCCCCTGTGCCTTCCTTACTCTGTACATTTGCATGGTCCCAGCAAATGCCTGAGTAGGAACCAAGCTCACTTATCCCATCCTGAGCTTCCCCCACTCGGGCATCATTCTGCACTTTTAGTGGGCAATCTTTAATGTTACGTAATTAATCCTTGGTGTAAAATATAGGGTGTAATGGAATAAAAGAAAACTGGTGTGTGAGGATGGCTGCCAGATCCAGTGGCACCCTGAAAAGAGAACAAGGGTCTTTCAGCCCCTTGAGAGGACCCGGGAAAGTCAGCCCAGTTGCCACAGAAAGTGAAACTTTTTAGTGATTGAGAATCCAACTGAATGGTCTAGCATGCTCCCTTGAACTTTCAAAATTATGAGGAAGATCCTTCCAAGTTGGGAGGGTATGATCTTTTTCAAGGATCTTCACTCTTTGCAGCTTTTCTTGTGGCTGGCAGGAAAGAAGCAGAAAAGGGACTTTGTGTCAGTGCTTGCATCTTGCTCCTTTCCTTCACTGGAGATACTTGTGTGTATTGAGACCTCTATGGAAATTTCTGCCACTTCTTGAAGATCCTAAATCACAGGTTGCAAAAGAATACTCTTAAAGATAATCCTCTGACCTTCTGACCTGGCCACCTGTTTTGTGGTTTACAATTCAATGAGGGTTTTTTCTGCCTTTCCTGATGAAATGGTCACAGGGTTGGTGAGGAAAGTTTCAATGTAAGCAGAGCTGGGACATGTATGCGAGGATCCATGGTGGAGGATGACGAGGGGGCTCCCCGGCTCCAAGATGGGTAGGGAGGAAGGAGGGGAGGACAGCAGGAACTGCACAGAGAGCCTGCAGCAAAGATAAAGGCTTCATCCCCACTCTCTTCCAGAGGTGCTGCTCTTCTGTGCTGCTCTTTAATTGGAACAAGCAGTAAATATAACCTGGCCTTCCCAGTTAATAGGATAAGAGAAATGCAGATTTAGTTCAGAGCAGCTACGGTGTTGCTAATGGTGCTTGGGTCACAGCTTCCATCCTCAAGCCCTCCTTTATCCTCTTTTATTCCCTCTGCTTTTCTACCTGGAAAAAAAAATATTCTTTTTTTCAGGAGGAAAATATTTATTGTTCCTTTTCAGGTTTCTCTAATTCGCCCACTCCTCACCCCAAATTTATGTCATGTCCAGAGTCATGATTTCCAACCCCTCACATTTGTTACCACCTCTTTTGCTGACCTCAGAAATTACTAACCCACTCTATCTCAAATAAAGAGTTATCAGACCAATTCTGTGATCTCAGCTCTGCCACAACTGGAATGTCTTTTCTATTCTCTGCTAGCTTAGAGAAGCTTTTGGAAAAATGTGAAAAACTTAAAATCAAACCCATAAGCAAGAACTCTTTTTTTTCTCCCTAGTGGGAGCACACAGTCCTCTGACAAACCCAGGACCTCCTTATCACTCCAACACACACATAGTGCAACAAATAAACATATTTGTAAATAAAAAGCAATAGAGGTGGTATTCAAAACAGAAGGGAAGAAGCTGTCCTTCAAAATGTGGTCTGGATTGTACACAATTTTCTCAATCAAAAGCCTTCTCCTTCTTAAATGTATTAGCAAAGATGAAAAAGACAGTTTGGTTTTAAAACACGTATTATCAAACCCCTAAAATATCTTTTTTTTCCCCCTTAAATCTGCATATATAGGGAGGAGTGAGGAGGAACTCAGCCATCTCAGCCATTTAAAGACACATCTGCTCATCCCCAGAATTTGATTTCAGCTGTCACCAACCCACCTGAAGTGATTATATGGGAAACCAACCTTATCAACTCCAGTTTCCCATTTCTAGTGATTACAGCACTTTGCAATTCTGATTTTTTTTTGCCTGCAGAATATGGCAGGCAGAAATATAATCTTGGATTATTTTGTAAATAACCAGATTGCTCAGTTCAAAAGGAAACCAGCACAAAATGAAACAAATATTTCTGCTGCTTCAGAATAAAGATTCTTTCATCTTTTTGAATAATTTTGCTGCCAAACTGATGATTTTTCCATGGCTAGAACGTATTTTTCATTTAAAAGTTAAATATGTAAAATTTACTGAAAACAGAGATATTTTTTAAAAAATTAAAAAACCCAGAACAGACTTTTCCCCTCTAAATAGAAAAGAAAGTTTGTAACTGCTTTTTATTATTTCATTTATATGTGTGCTGAAAAATTATGTTTGACACAACTTGAAAATGGAATTTCCCTCTTATTTCCAATGTATTAAACTGGAAGACAGTAGCAAAACCTGTTGCTATGGTTGAATTAAATCATCCTGACATTAATATTACACACCCTTCATTATTAGTAAGCAATTTTAAAAAACCCAAACCTTTGATATCTTCTACTCAAGACCAAGGTAGTACAACACCTCTGGGATACAGCCATCCCTGGGATACTTGCAGGTTACATGTGGATAAAAGGATATGGTTAAGGATTTCTCCTTCTTTTGTAGGGAAATACATGTACTTCTCTGCCTCAGTCTGAAAAAAAAAAGGCAGGAGTAACAGTAGAGACTCTGAGAAAAATAATTAAGGCTCTAAGAAAAAAACCTAAACATTAAGATTTCAGGAGCAAGGACTGAAAAAAAGGGGTTGTCATCTTCCTCATGCCCAAGTTTTATTCTTGCTTTGGCCAGGAAACCTTAGTCGGAAACACACAGGTTGCAGAGGAGAGATGTCTGCCTAATCTTAGATTTTCCTTTGAACCAAAATCTGCTATCTAAAGGCTTGGGTCAAAAAGGGCAGCCATGTTTTACAGCTTAGCTGGCAGAACTTGGTTAAATGTCTGTCTCCTGACAAATCAGTATTTCTGAAAACAGAGGTGACTCAGAGACACGTGAGGCAGGAATGTTGTGCACCTCAACAACTGGCAGCTGCTTTACTCTCCAAAACCTCCCAGGGAAGGTAAATGTATCAGGAACTTTTATTTTTGTTCAGTGGCATCTGTAGTAAATACACATACAATTAGGACCAAGGGCAACAGCAGATGCCCCTTACCTGATTTTTTTGGTTTGAGTAAGCAGGAATTTGTTGCAGGTCCTCCTCCATAGCTGAACATAACTGGAAACCCTCCTGCTTCTGGTTTTGTTTTTCTGCCATCAACTACTATACAGCTGGAGGATAAGGCTTGTTCCAGCCATTTTAATTGCAATGTTTGTCAAGACTACTAATAAGCACAAAGCACCACAAGCAGTTTGTGCTTCAGAAACATCTTGCTCTGTCTTGCACAGTGACACATTTTTTTTCCTTTTCTCACATGAAAAATATTTGACTCAGTCTGCGAGAAACTGCACTGATTTCACCAGGTAAGCTGGTGGGGGGACATACCTCTGCCTGGACTCTCCTGATCCCTTCCAAGGAGGACGTTCACACTGGGATCCAGATTGCATTTCAGCCAGATATTTTCAATTCCCATTAACTTAAATTTTTGATTTATTTATTCACAACTACTATCCATAATATTCAACCTGGATCAGATTCTGACATTTTGAAGGCCTAATTTCTAGTTTAACAGGGAAACCCACATTAATTGTCAGTAAGATGGTGTGACCATTATCAAAGTAACAGCTGGCAATATACCCAAATGCCTGTTATCGTCAAGGGAGAAAGTCTGCCAACTTTAGGCTAAAGAGTTTTCACTCAGAGTGGGATTTTTAATTCTGGAAGTTAAATCAAAATGCAGAGGGTATTTCCAAAAAGAATTATTATGAAGGGATACTGAGAAGGAAGGTGAAGCAGGGAAAATGAGAAAGAGAAAGCTGCATGGGGAATTTTTCCCTGGATGCATAATTTGTTCAGAGGAAAACAGAGAAGACAAAAAGTTGTCTTTTCTTTTGAAGCAGTGGAGACTGGAGACAGGTTGTTTGGATTAGTACAGGAGTACTCCTACTGCTTCTAAAATTTCTTAGGGGCTTGATTAGTGTAGCTTGCTCATGTTTAAAGATACTGACTCATCTGTGGGAAGGAAAGAATATTTCCACAGGGCAGATATTTGAGACCTGTTTTATTCCTGTTTTTCTTGCACTACTGCATGGGGCATTACCACAGATGGCCCATGAATTTGACTTCACAGATCTTCCTATTGCAGAGACCCTCGATCCCTTCTGTTCTGTTTTTGTGTCACATTGTAATAACATGCTTTTACTGTTTAACAGTAAGCCTTTAAGCCCAAGCAGTACACTGGGGATACTCAGGGGTATTTGGTTCAGATGTTTGTGGAGTAAAGTCCCATTGACTTTTCTGAACTGGATTTTTATTTTGTTTGCCTGTGTTAGTGAAGGAGATAAACCTGTTGGAGGAAAGAACCACTTAATGGTATCTAATGCCAATACACATACAAAAATTTGTTATGAAATCACATGCCAGCTTGTAGCCTGCTCCCTGTGGAACACTGGACATGCACTAGGGCAGGACTCCTGCCCCCAAGGCTTTGTACCATACAACCATGGCAAGTATTTATCTCAATTTTTTGAATGAAAATTTTTTAGATGAAACTAAATTTTTTAGATGAAACTAAACAGACTTGACCAGCTCCCATCCAGTGCATTTATTTCATTAAGAGTTAATGATGTTTGACCATCATTTCACAGAGTCGTCTAGTCCAAAGGGAAAGAAACCCAGGATAACTTGAAAGTTGATCACATTTTGGTACTGACTTCCAAATTCTCTGTTAAGCTATGGGCTACATGATTGCTGTTCATCAGAAATTATCTAATAAACCACCACTAAACCACATGGGAAAGTAATATGTAGATTGCTCTGGAAAGTAATCAGACAGCTCATTTCTGTTATTTTTGCAATGCCTCTTTCTGGAGTAGGTGCCAGAGGGATCTCTCTGTGACACTGGATTTTTCCACTGACTTAGGCCATCTCAGTTGTTTGAAGATGCTTACTCCACTGGGAAATTTCTTTTGATGTACACTGTAATGCTTTATCCCATTCTGGTAAGAAGATCCTAGGATAGACTTGGTAGGAGATAGTAAAAATGCTTCCCAGAGAAAGTGGTAAAACTACTTTTTAGAAACCCATGCTTTTTACCCATCCTGGCAAAGTTTTAAAAATATAGACAGTATTTATCAAATCCAATTGAAAAAACAATTTATAGCGCAGATTCATGGGAGCAGCTGCAAAGGGATATAAGTGCTGAATTTGGCTTAGAGCTATTGACCATGTAAGTTGACAGTATTGATGTTGGACTGCAGTGCTTTTTCTTGGGATTTTCTATGTGAGAATCTATACCACTCTGACTGAAACTCTAGTCATACTACCAGGAACTCCTCAGTAGCCACTCTTTTTTCTTATAGAAACAAAATCATCTGATCCTCCTAGTATTCTGCCTGTAACAAAGGATCTAATTGTCTTTTTCCTCATTATTAAGGGTCTTGCCTATTAAAAATTCCAGAGGTAGTACAATTCTGTTCTGTTTCCGTAAGTGTTACGCCTTGAGTTACCCAAAGGTAGTTTTAACTTTCTTGATTGCCTTCCCTGCTGTAAGATCTAACACTGAAGTATGATTGCAACTATCATTTGACCTCTTTCTGTGCTTCTAATCTAAAAAGTAATTCTAATTTAATTTATAAAAGAATGTTTGCTAATTTTTCTTGGCACAGGATGTGGATTGAGAATTAAGGTTTTTCTGATGTTGAAATTCAGCATTTTTTCAGTGATGCTTTGTAACATGTTTCTTTCCTTTCCCATAATGGCTCAATTAAATACAAACTCAGTTTATTGTGACAAAGTGAAAGCACCATTTCAAGAACATTTTGTCTTTCTGTGTTAGCTGGGGCATCTTTGTTAATTCTCATTCTAGGTCCATACCAAACCCCAACAAAGTAGAAGGAAATGTTCTCTTGACTTTGGACCAAGTCGCCACATAACATCAAACTCCAATTTGAGTTTAAATGGATTTTCCTTCCCCAACCTTTCCACACCTTTGCAACCCATTGAGGAAAGGAGAAAAGCTAACACTGTTGTAACAGCCCTTCCTCATTTAAAGCAATGCTTTTAGAAGGAAATAAATATGATATTGTGTACCTGCTTATAGTAGCCATGGGTAAAATTGTGCCGCATTGGTTATTGTTCTTTATATATATTACCAATTGAAAAGGAAATGAAATTTGAATTAATGGACCCATTTGTACAAACATGATTGTTAATGTTAATATTAATATTCAGGGTAAGTCAGCCATCAAGAGCAGAAACAAATTACTGAATACACAGTATTTCACTGGAGACTAACTGCACAGATGCTGCAAATACAATCCTGTAGCTAAATCGGTGTGCAGGAAGACTTCTCTTAGAGTTCAGGGGAAATATCAAAGTGCAGATACCCTGCAGTACACTCTTATTGTCCAAAAGTCTACATGCACTGCCAGGAGATTATTAGTGTTTACTGAGAAAAAACACTCTGCAAAGGAAGGAGCTGGTGGAAGTAACAACCTTACCCATTTCCTTCCATGGCTGCTGGGCTCATGCTGCGGCTGCAGGACATTCTAGATGGATTTTTCAGTTGGAAAAATAGCCATGGGGAGTTTGTTTTTGTATGCTCAGGCAGAGCTGTTAAAACTCAGTATTTGAACCCTGCCTGTCTGGGTAGAGCTCAGGCTGACTTCCACATTGCCTCTGCTGTCAGGGCAGGCATCACAAGCAGAAAGACCACAGGTACATTTATTATCCTCAGACATGTGAGCTTGCAGGATGAAACACTGTCCCTAGTTAAGAGGTAAAGCTTTGAAGAGCTTAATGGGAATCTCATTAGTAGATTAGAAGTTTTGCTAGTTGATTATTCATGTTTCTAAACTATTCCTCTAAAAATAGTCAATTTGTGATCTTTCATTATGATGCTGAAAGCCATATTTTTGTACATCTAGACCAAATTTCTCTTCATTATTAATTATCTTCAAGGAAATTAGCTTTTTGGGGAGAGGAAAGTCACCCACCATACCTATACATCCTTGTTTGTAATCTCCTTCATTATCTCTGATTCTTTCAAAAAAAGTATGGTAGTTCTGCTGACCCATTTCAAAGTCAAGTTTAAATTACCTTACTGAGACTAAGCTGCCGATCTCTTAACCTGAAGAAACTTTGAAAATCAATCAAAAGCTATCTTTTTATAATAAGGAAGGGCAACTTTTCCCAAAATAAAAGAGTACTCTTAGAAATGGACTTTCTTTGTTTCTGTGAAATATTTCAGATTTTCTTTCATTTTATCCATTCATGAAGCTTTTCAAATGTAACAGTGTTACAATGTTAGAAAAAAAAATCACTAAAATGTTACATTCTGCATCTGAATGATAAGAATCCCATTAAAACTCGACATTAAAGCATTGTTTGTTGAAAGAAAAAACGATCACATCTTTGATAAAGAAAAATAAATACAACCTTGGCTTTTCCAGCTTTAATCAAGTAATTTGTGACCCAGTAAGGGCTCTGTACTGCTGGGTTATTTTTGGAACATTTATCACAGGTGTTTCACATGTGTTCAGCACATCCTGATTCTAATCCTCTTAATATGCTTAACAATAGTAGGGCAGCTTTTGAGAACAAATGAACTGGCTCTCCTTGTTATTTTGAACTGTGTTCATATACAAGCATTATTTATTTGCTGTTCGAGAACTCATTTAATCAGAAAACCAACTCCATCTGTGTAGGGGGGCTTTATATACTGCATCACTAAGCAGAACAACTCCTGCCATATCAAGAAGGAGAGACAATCATTAACAAATCTAAGACTTCGGCCAGTTTCTTCCATGCTTGTTCAATGTTCAATGCACTGAACACCAACCTTTGGAAGGAACTCTTCTGGGTGCCCTTCATTTTGGGTCTGCTCATTCAGTTGACTGGCATTTGGGCCATATTGTGGAATTAAATCATGATGCCATGCAAACAGGAGCAGAAATAACCCAGAGTTCTCTAATTAGCCTCATTAATTCATTACTTGTGAGAGCTCCTAGTTTCACTGGCCCTATGATGGATTGCAGCAAATGCAATGTGCATCCCAAGCCAAAGACGAGGGCATGTAAGAGAGCAATGTCCATGAGATGATCTACAGATCCAGCAGCACATATTTCTGTTAAAGTGTTTAATATTTTTTTTTAAGTACTCCGGGTCATTTTTCTTCAAATGATTATGCTTTTAGTGTGTGATAAATAAGACTCTGCCTGAAGATACCAGAGGGCATGTGGCACCAGAATATTATCTCTGGAACATATTTTGAATGGTGATCACACCATTTCTAGCTCACCATATGGCTTAGTGCAGATGTCTTAGCAGTGAAATGACCTTCTTTATTACTCAAAGGTCACAGATGCAGAATTCAACATTTTGTAACCCTTGGCAGGGGTACAGGCTATGCAGGGAGTACACCTGTTGCCTCGCCTGCAGTTCAGAACACTGTCACCCCATAATTGACTGAGATGCAGGGATTGAAATTCAGCTTGAATTGCTGTTGGTAGCATCAGCTAATAAACTTAGATGTTATTAAACGGTTCAATGTGCTAAGATTAACAAATATAAATTATAAATTACTAGAATCAACTTCTGTATAAGTTTTATTTTGGTGGCCCTAATATCAAGAAACATCACAAGTTTCTTTTCTGAATCTATGCCATTAACTGTTCTCTCTCTTTAAGAAAAGAAAAAACAGAAAGTAAGTTAAGGCAATGATCGGGGATTTCTATACATAATATTGGATTGGGCAGACTGCCTAGCTTTAACCACTTTCCCTTGCCCCGTCCTGCAGAAGCTGCTCTGTTGCAGAAGGGCTGAGCTGGGTTTCCCTGCCCTTCTGCCCAGGCTCCGCACCATCTTCTGTTTCTATGACAGAAAAACCTTGGTGTGTTCTTCAGCGTGTTTCTCCTGCTGCTCTCTGGTGCCTCAGTCAGGCAGCAGGTTGAACAAGACTGAGTACCTGGCCTCTTGATTTAATCAGAATTGCAAAGGTCAATAAAGGGCACAGATAAGCACCCAAACACACATCTGATCTCATAGTAATGTTCAACAGTATTGTCTTTTGCTGGTTATCACTAGAAAAAGTTGTAGTTTACATGCAGCTCTGACGAATTGCTACATAGGATGTTTTCAATAGCATATTCTAAAGTTAGACTAGACTAGACTAGACGAGTGCAATTGGAAGGGACTGACAACAATCATTTAGTCCAACTGCCTGACCAATTCAGGACTGACCGAGTTAAAGGACGTTATTAAAAGCATTGTCCAAATGCCTCTTAAACACTGTCAGGCCTGAGACATTAACCACATTTCTAGGAAGCCTGTTCCAGTGTTTGACCACCCTCTTGGTAAAGAAATGTTTCCTAAGTTGTGCTTGACATCATTCTTTCCAGCTGACCATCCAAAAGTACTTTTACACAGCCACTCCAAGTTCAGTAGTCCTTGTGGAAGGATTTCACTAGTACAATGTTAATATATTCAAGAATATCTCAAAATCTTGTTCTCTTGATCTTGATCTCTCAGATCTTCCTATCAAGCATACTGTTTCTGTCTGCTCTGTGCATCTTTCTTAGCAGTGAGCTTTCATTAAAGCTACTGATTCAGACTGCCTAGAATATAACCAAAACATGCTCCCTGACAACCTAATAGAAATAGGGACACCTGACATGGGAGCATTTAATTGAAAAGTGATAACAACTGTTGAACTGGGATGTGACCTTTTTTTATTATTATTATTAATCAAAAAATCCATATGAAAAGTTGACCAAAAAAAAGAAAAAAAAAGGCCCCAAGTTTGTATTTTATTCCCACAGGTACAGGAACAAAAAAAAAGAAGTGAAAAGACACAGAAAGTAAGGTACATGATGCTCAGTGAGATTGGCACAGCATTATGAAGCATCTAATTTCAGCTGCCAAAGGGGCTCATATTGATTTTTTTTCTCATTCTCTGTGTGTGCTTTTATAGAGACTTGAAATAGAGTCTCCATTTTACTCTTATGAAAACCACGTTTCTTGGAGGGCAGTGTGGGAGAGGAAAAAAGAATAACTCTTTCTGCTTGGAAAAATAGCAGCCTACTTAGCACTTACTAGATGATTATACACCCTAATGTTCTGAGAGACTCCTGTTCAGGTACATACAGAAGAGCTGGGTGCCTTAGGAATATTTAGAAGGGTGATTTAAATCCATGCAGGCTGCTGTGTTTTCCCATTTGTGCATTGTGAGAGAGAGATCCAGATTCCAGACATCCTTTTTGGAGCTATAAAAATTAAATCAAGGGCATGGAACACAGAGCAACTCAGAAATACCTTGGTTTGTAGAAAAGCTTGTTACAAGGAAAATATGTTCTTTCTTCAGGGCTGTCCCAGCAGCTGCAGTCTAACTCCCTGATGTTCAAGACAGGGAATATGGAAAAACTTCTGTTGTGATCCAGGTTTGATTGGTCAAAAGGCCAACTCTTCATACAGTCAATCATTTCTGACAGTTAAGAAAACTCTAAATCTTTGCATAACCAAAGAAAGATTTATTAGCAGCACAAATACCTGAATTGTCCATTTTTTAAGAGCCATTATTATTATTAAGTAAAAGATGCAAAAGTTCTGAGAGGTGCATAACTCTTATTAACAAATACATATTACTGCAGTGTGAGGGAGGGAGAAAACTCACCTTTCCTTACTTTTCCCTACTTGATTGTTGTGGAGAGGCTTTTACCAGAGCCTCTCCAAACTTACATCTTCACTATGCCTTTATAACAGCTGGATAAGTGTCCAGCTTCCCGCAGTCACACACTTGTTTGCAGTTGTTCCCTGTGCTGTGGTTCAGAGCTGTAAAATGGCCAGAGGCCGTAGCAGATGTGTGGCTTGCTCTGGAGCAGGAGACTTGTTCCATTGCTTTTTAGGACAACCGTTAAAACAAAAACAAAGTCTGTTAGAATTCCAGCAGAGGAAAAGTAAAAATACTGTAAAGAGTCTGAATCTATTACTGCAAATGTTAGCTGCCTCTCTCTGTTTGGCACTGTAACAGATCAAAATTTGAGCCATCCAAGTGACAGTTTTAGAGAAGGGGGAGGGAAGCCAAGGGAGGACAACAAAAAAAATTCTCATTACTCAAACATCTTTCCTTTTTCCCCCCACATTATCTGGCAGAATTAAAAACACAGCAGGAAATTAAACATATACACCTGACAAAGAACTGCTTAGAAAATGTGATGTATGATTATAGATGACTCATTCTCATTTTGGAAGACTGGTCTCCTTTAAAGATTTTAGCAAGTTCTGTTCTCTTTATTTACTTTTTTTTCCAAAAGGCATTTTACAACTCCATTTTCTAAATATGATTTATAGTTATTATTTATTGCATACAAAATAGGAAATGTAACAATCTTTTAATGCTGCTTTCTAGATGGTCAAGTTGTTATGCATTTATATGCTAGGTTCACAAATGTAAACATTTAGCACCCTGTTTTCCCAGCCCAGGGCAATAATTCTTTTCTAGGTGCCTGCGAACTGTATTTTTAAACTAGCATGGATCTAGCTGGAGGGTCTACTGAGAAAAGCAAAAACCCATGTAATAATAACATTGCAAGCATTGCAATAATACTTAACACTTACATGGCACCTCTTACATAAAAGTCTGCAGTGTGTTTACAGTGACTGAAATGGTCATTTTTCATAACACCCCTAAGATGCAGAGAATAGGTATGTAATTAAAGCTTGGTAAAGGATGGAATCACCAGATTGCCTCTGGTGTAAAGGACAATCACTGCTTAAAGTCTTCATAAATAATAGACGGTTTAAACAGTAATTTGGTTTCCATCACTGAAACTGTCTGGGGATTTGAGTTTTCAACATGTTGTTCCTGAGCTGGAATTCGTCCAAGACATCCAGGTTAAGAGGCAAACTGTGGCATACAGAAAAATTGCTATGAGTGTTAAGTGATCAAGAAAGGGTCACATCCCAACGGTAGGTCCCATCAAAGGATTAGACCTGCATCATCAGGGTGCTCTTTAATAAACCCCTATTGGAGTATTGGCTCAGTACAGACTTAAAAGGAAGCCTGCAGTCTAATGAATCAACATCACTGTTTAGTGCAGACTGAATGTAATGTCACTTAACTTGAAGGATTTGATATGATGAGAACACAAAGTGGTGAGATGTACAGGCTACAACCATCAAGGACTTGCGCTTTCGGAAAACTTGTACCAAATTCAACTCCCTACTATGCCAGGCAGTCATTAAGACTGTAAGAGGTGCACCTATAGGACTAAGAAGGCCCTGTACGATGTATTGTGAGGTCCTGTTATTAACTACCTATAACATTTAAACAACTTAAATGGTTCAGAATAGTGTTTTTCTTGCTTAGACGCATCATTTATTTTTTTTTTGTGAAAGTTTAAGGTGTTTCCAGAACTGAGATTACTAATAAAAGAACTCTTTTCCCATGTTAAAAGGTAAAATACTAGCAGCTTTTTGACTGAGAAAATCTATTGTGTCCAAGCCTTGGAGCCAAAAATTGTAACTTGACAGGGCATTATACTGTTTTGAAGGATGGAGTTTCTTGCTATTTTTGTAAAAATCAGCTACACCTGGCCTAAACTCCATGTGTTTATGTTCAGTAGTAACTTATAAATCTGGTAGAAAAATCCTCACATGTTCCTGATCTTCCAGTGGCCTTACTTGACACCCTATCTTCTTGTCCAAGGCACATTTCATCTATTGGCCCCTGAAATGCTCTAGGCTATGCTCAAAAACATCTTTTTTCTCATCAATGCGAAGAGGTTGGACCAAAAAACAGAGGGGTGAGGAACTGGAGGTAGAAGATGTACAGAGAAAAAAAAACACAGGACAATGGTGAGATCTAGAACTGAGAACAATTCATTTGAAACAGAAGATCTGGATGGAAATTAAAACAAGAGTGCAAAGTTACTTGAAGGGAGGAGGGAGTAAGGAGAAAAGAATTAGGAAGTTTCAGTGGCAAAAGAGAATGGGCAGCATCTTCAGGAGTGATGACAGAGGTAGACACTGGAGATAAAGGAAGAATAGAGGTGGGCAAGATTCAGCAACTGGGGAGATGAACGTAATATAAGGGAACAGACAAAAGAAGAGAGATATCATTTCTGTATCCCATGACCATGAGTCTGAACAAGGACTAAATAATAAGCTGAAAACTCTCAAGGAAACTGTTGTCCCAATTTCCTTAAATAGCAACTCTTGATACAGTTCAGTGGAAATTCACCCCTTAGATTTTAGGGATTTTTTTCTCCCCTTCAAACTTGCATAAGCAAAGCTTTATTAAAAAGTTCGTAAGACAGCTGGGTTACGAGCTCAGATCTTAGAAAATCACAGAATCAACAGTGACTACTTCTGTTAAATTTTGCCTGTTTTTGTTTGGATTGTTTTTTGGTTGTGCAGTGAATGGCTTATATTAAATCTGGCCAGCTATCTAGGGGAAGAGAAGGTAATGTATAGATATAGGGGAAAAAAAAAAGCAGAAGATGAAATAGAAACAGCAGAGGAGGGGAAAGCAATCAGAATGGGTGCAGGATTTAGGAACCTTTTCTGAAGTATATTGTTAGTCATAACTGAGCCCAGGCCAGTATAGATTGAAAGAGATAGTCATCTGCTGGCCTATGAAAAACCTGAAGTTCTGCTAGAAAGAAAAACATATTTTTCTCACTGTCAGGAAACAGCATTCTGAAATGAAGCTGTATGGGTATTGAATATGACCTTGTTTTGCCAAAGGACAACTGGGACATTGTGAATTCCATATGATGAGGGCAGAAGCACAACCACCACATCTAGTTTTGGCATTCGAGGGACACCTTCAAGGTGAAAATTATGTTGATTTCCAATGACCCCTTTCTGGAATGGTACAGACCACTTCCCTGGCTCTTGATAATAGTATCATATATTCGTAGAATGGGTTGGGTTGATGACCTTTAAAGGTCATCTAGTCCAACCCCCCTGCAGTGACCAGGGGCATCTTCAACCAGATCAGGTTGTTCAGAGCCCTGTCCAACCTGACCTTAAATGTTTCCAGGCATGGGGCTTCTACCACCTCTCTGGGCAACCTGTTCCAGGTTAGTGCTGGACCTGACACAACTGAGCATAACTGCAACCCCCTTGCATGCACTACTCAGAACTTACTGAAGTAGAGTCCTTGGATTCATTCTTTGACCAAAAAAAAGCATAAGCTAATCTGCCTTGCTAAACCCCTTCTTAAACTTGCAGTAGCTTTGCTTGCAGACAACTAAGGAGATTTACAGAGGTGTATAGAAAAACAATATCTGACAACAAACTCCTCCTTTTTTTATCATCACCATTGCTGGGATGCCTTTCAGCATCCTTAGGGAGAACATGTCTTTCAGTCCTTCACTTGCTCAGCTCAGCCCTCTGATGTGATTGGTGATTCGTCTCTTTTTTGTTCTTCTTGAAGAGCCTGCCTCTTTGATGACAGTCTTTGATGTTCCTGTTTCAGATTCAAAGATACTGCCTTTTTCTGCCATAAAAAGAAAGTTTTAAGGGAAACCAGAGGTCATAATAATAAATAGAGTTCATAAAATCAAACAAAATTAATTAAGATTGCATAGCCAGATACCTCACAATCTCTAGTGCAGTGGAAAATCACTGATAGTTTAGGGATTTTTCTGTGTATGCTTTTGAATTTAGGGTTGAGATTTTTTTTTTGGCTACTGTATGTTTACACAATATAGATAAAATTTAAATTATTTCAGTTTCTATTAATCATTTCAGATGATATTCACTATTTTATTACAGTCATTATGACCATAGTTTAGTCTCTGACCAATGTATCTTACTGAAAGACATAATTACTGCTATTGAGAGTATTTTTTTAGAAGGAGGAGAGGTTTCCTTATAATGTCCCCCAACTGTTTTCTCCTTAGGAAACCCTCCAAATCATTTATCTCTGCTGCCTGGGGGTTTTACGCAAATTCTGCAGTACCACAATAGTGACAAAAGAACTGGTCATAAGTAGGTACTGCCAGAATCTGTCCATTTCTTTTATTGGGCAGATATAGCCAGTTAGGGATGAGAAGAACTCTTCAACTTCTAAGTCACGAAATTTTCAGCTGCAGCAGTAGTTTCAGCCATAGGAAGTTACGATGCTCAAGGTTGAAACTGGGCTCTGTGCAAAGTGGTGTGTCATTCACTGCCCTGGCTGCTGGGCTTATTCCCCCTCCGCTATTCTTAAATGGTGTCATCCATTGCCCCTTTAGAATTCTAAAGGAATGAAAGATGCCATTAATATAATAGACTGCTTGACTTGCTTGAGTTTGAATGATCAGAAAATTCATTCCCCAGCAGGGATTTTTAAATTGCAATGAAGAATTAAAAAACCCAGCTGCATGTCAAGGAACCTGCCAGATTTTCCTAAGCTCTTTCAGTTATAAGGTAGGAAAGGGCAGAGAGTCCAGCTGTTAATAGAAATACTAGCGGAGAGCTAGAACATTGCTCAATAGAATTGTCTGAGCTCTACACAGGCCAATGTGCTGTAAACAGAGAAACAGAATGGATGCTTGGAGAAGACAATACATTCATCATGTCACTGTTGATGTTTTCTGCAGAGAGCACCAAATTAAAATTTCAGCCATTCTGATCAGTATTATGTCATTTTAGAGGATGAGCTAGGGGAGGGTGCTGGTGTAATTTTCAGAAAAATAGAGTTATCTACAGACAGTTCATGGTCACAGTACTAACAGTAAATTTAGGCTTGTAATTTCTATGGCAAAAGAAAACCCATTTGTTCAAAAAAGCATCAAAAAGTGGAATTTTTTTTCCCTAAGGAGTCTGACACAATTGTGTGGGGTTTTGAGAACATACTAGCTATTAGCCAGAATTCTATTCAGAGCTTCACTCTATAAATAATATTGCAACAGCTTTCTTCAGGAGAAAAGAGAGTGAAGATTCATAATTCCTGCTGTAGGCTTCACTGAAGAGAGCAGGATTTAACAATCAGACCTCAGCTTGCATTTTACTTGGGAAAATGAAGTATCCGTTTAAGCCAAATGCTTTGAGAGATGTGAAGGTTGAAGTTCATACTGGCTCTCTAACAATATAGATTGAAATATGTATAAATAACTGGCAACACTTACACCTTGATATTAAATCGCATGAGACCTATCTCAGCAATGCCTCTGCTTGTCATCTTGGGAATACCAACCAGCAAGGGTACTTGACAAGTCCTGTACCTTCCCAGCTCAACGAGATCATAAAGATGGTCTGAGGCCTGCCAGATCATCAGGGTAGATAAAGGGGACTGCAGAGATTCAAGTGAGTGCAGGGGATAAACCTCTTCACCAATTCATCAGCTAAAGCAGGACAGGGAGAGGTGGGAAATGGGTAAACTGAAATCTGAGGCAGTGTGTCATGGGCATATGGTAGAAAAGGCAGAGGAAGAGATGAACAGGTGCCTGTTTCTCTGCCTATGCATTGACTGGTGATGAAAAGTGCAGCTGCCAGTGTCCACAGTCCTGTACCCACAGCTCATGGGGTGAGTCCAAACCAGTGACACTTGGAAAGTGCCTTCAGATGAGCCATAGTCCAAAACTCCCACTCAGTGACAGTTGCATACCACTTCTTCTACAGCTGCCAAATAGTTTAGACAAATGTTCCCTGCTACATGAGATGGGCAAATAAATTAACAAAGAAGGTGGTCTTAGGGAGCAAACTGGAGAGGGGAGCAGCAGTCTAGAGGAGATGGGGAGATACAGTCTGTGAGAAGAAAGAGGGAAAGAGATAGACAGACTGGGCTGAGGCCTGTAGCCTTTCAAACTTCTTGCCTCTCCCTCTTGCCTTCACTGCGTGCACACACAGCATGACAGACTCCTTAGTTAAATTATCAGTGCTATTTTCCTCTAACTTTTTCATCCTTTACTTTGCAGCCTGAATAGGTACCTTTACAGTGGTCTCTGTAACACTGAGAGAAAATGTATAAGACAAGTTGCAAAAGCCCTCAGTGAACACCCACAGGCACACAGGCAGTTAATTTCCTAGTTACCTCAGAAGCAGGTTTAAAGAGTGAGAATAAAACAGGGTGGATGAAGGCTCACCAAATAGAAGAAAAGCAAACAAATCCATAAGTAGAGATTCATTGTCTTAAAAATACAAATTTTAAGGTGGCACAATAATCAAAGCATATTTTCTCTTAGACTGTATTTCTGTTATTTTTGTGGCAAATTCTGCAGTTTTTCTGACATTAGCACAAAGGGGGACCACCTGCTTCTAATTCAAAAAACCCTGTAAATTGTTGTCTTAAAAATAAAACCTTCTGAGAATAATGCATTTTTCTATCATGTGTATTGTCTTCCTTCATCCGTTGACAACTTGAATCAGGAAAGGATTTTTTTAGTAATGTTATATTTAAGATTCCCAGTGTCTCTGTTTCGGTTTTTTTTGAAGGTGATGGTGTGGGTTTTTCTGGTTTTTGGTTTTTGGTTTTCCTGGGGCTTTTAGAAATTGAAAGTAGGAAATTCTTAGGTATAGGTATATATTATTCTTGACCTGTGAAATTTCATTCAGATTTGGCAGAAGTATGAATTATTTAAAATAACTAATTACCTTCAGAAATGTGTGTTGGTCAGAAAGATTCTGCAGTGTGTTAAAATTAACGAAGATCTACAAATGTTCTGCAGAGGCTGGCTCACTAGCTTGATCAGTGTCTCTAGCATCAGCTGCATCACCAGTGCCTGGCTACTTCTTGCAGAAGTGACTATTATGGAAAGGATTATGAGAGAAATATACCTATTGTGTCCTACCATCTCTCTGGGCTCAAAATAGACCTGTAGTGCCACTACCTTATCTTGTCTGGGTCACCCCTTGCATTACCCTGTATTCTGGTGAGTGAAGAAATTTGTGCTGAGCTCTCTGGAGTTATAGTTGGGACCAGCCCCACTCCTGTGGTGTGACAATGTCAAAAGTAATTATGAAGAGATTTCCCCATCCCTCACTTCCTCTCAATGTATGAGTATTAAGTGAGGGAGAAACCCAAAACTAACTGTTTGTTAAACTTTATTTTTCTGCACCATCCCTTGGAGCAACAGTCTTCTCCTTTATCATCTGCTTATGAGCTGCAAGATGTCTTTTCTGGAGGGATGTAGTTCAAACACTCCTGATGATAAGTGCTAGGTTTGTTATAGAAAGGCATGTCATACTGAAGTTGAAAGGCCAGACTTCTGAAATACAGGATGTTCCAGTAATTAGGCTGTCTGTGTAATCTAAATTCACATATAAAATTGCATGAACAGGAACAGTTTGTAACACTTTCACCACAGGATCCAGGTCTTGGTAATATATACATTCTGCATACAAAGGAGACAGAACTAAGGATTCCCAAACAACCATGGAAAATGTATTTTCCAAGCTATTAATCTTCAAATCCTGTGGAGCAGCCAGAATTCATGGTGTAGATTCAGAAATCCCTAGTCAGTGTAAAGTAATGGAAGGTAAACATAAAGCTGCTCATCACAGAACGTTTTCAAAAAGACCTTTGGAGGTTATTTAGTCCAACTTCTTCCCCAAAAAGGCAGGACTGTTGCCAACTCTACGTCAGGTCAGCCGTGGCTTTGTGTAACTGCATCTTGAAAACCTCCAAAGATGGAGATTTCAGAATTTACCTGCACAGCTCGACGCAGGGCTACACTGCAAAGATTTTCCTAATGACCATATTAACCTCCTTAATTCCCTTTTTTGACTACTCTTCAAGTAGCTGTTGCCTGCTATTAAACCGACCCTTAGACTTTTCAGCAGACTAAAGACCTCTCATCATTTCACTGTGGCCCAGGCCTACGAACCTCTTCAGTAAATGGTCCAAAACTGGATTTGCTTTTCCACGTGCAGCCTCATAAGCTCCAGGCAGAGTGGGAATAACCACTTCCCCATATCTTTTGGGCAAGTTCTCTCAACACAGCCTGATCTGCAACTTACCTTATTCACAGCGAGTCCAGCATTACTCTTCTTTTCAACAGGACTGCTACTCATACTTTAAGTATGTGTGACTTTACACTGTCCCAAGAGCAGAAGTTTGCTTTTCTCCTTGTTAAACATCATCAAGTTTCTGTTGGCCCAGTTCTCAAGTTTACCAAAGTCCCTGTGGACTCAAGTTCTGCCATTCATGGTTCAAGTCTCTCCCTCTAATTCAGTACCATTGACAAATTTGCTGGTGGTACACCCTAGGTCATCAACCAGGTCATTGATTAAGACATCAAAAAATACCAGCAATTGTTCTGCTCTTGGTGTACTCTGTTTCTTGCTGGCCACCAAGCAGATGCTGAGCCACTTACTGCCATTCTTTGAGCCCAGAGGTACAGGCAATTTTCAGTCCATCTAACCATCATTTCTTCCACTCTGCAATTCCTCAGCTGCCAAATGAAAATGCTGTGGGTTATGAAGTCTAAAGCTTTCCTAAAGCTGAGGTATATCACATCCACGGGCCTCCCCTTGTAATTTTGTTGTAGGAGGCACTCAGGTTTGCTGAATATCATTTGTCCCTAGTAAATCCATGCTGATTACACCTGTTTTGTTCTTCACAAGTTTGGAAATGCATCCCAAAAAGACAGACTGTGTCATCTTTCCGGAGACTGAGGCGAGGCCTATAAGCCCCTGAACCTTTCTTCTTGACTTTCTCAAAGACAGCACCCAGTGCCACTGTGCAAACCATCCAGGGAAAGCAGGTGGGAGCCCCAGGAAAATTTGTGCCTTCTCTGTAAAGCGCAGCATATTCTGGAGCTGGATTGTTCTGACGGAAGGGTCTGAGCCTGGCAAAGCATCATGGTCCTGGCAGCATCCAGTGAGCTCTTGCTGGCCCTTGAAAATCTGGAGAAGATAGTGTAAAACTCATGCCAGGCCATGCCCATATGTGCACAAGTCTTGTCCCAGCTGACTGTGTAATTTGTGTGCAGTCATACTAGCTTTAGGCTTCTCAATTAGACATCTGAATTAACAAGACAGGTCGCCACATACATAATGATTCCTCCAGTAAATAATCCAGGACTTGTAGTTTAGTCAGCATTTTAGCTCAACTTTGTTCTCAGTGTTTTGCCCTCTTGGGGGAATATTGGTTATAAAGGAAACCGACTCAGTCCCCTGAGTTAAGGAATCACTCCTTTTGTCAGTTTGACTCGTCCTATTGAGTTCAACTGGAAATTTATTTTGTTGCATAAAGCAGCAAAATATGATTCATATACTGTTAATACTCAGCTGCATGTTTACAATTTGATCACTTAATGAATTTCAGTTCAACAAATTAATTGCCAGCCTAGCCTGAAAATGTTTCAGAGATCTTTGGGAATAAGAAAGAACAAAACTAAATTCCCTCATCTGTGTGGAGCAGCTCATGACCTCTGCAGCTATGGCTGCATTAGGGAAAAAAAATTGTCTATTTAGAACAACCATCACCAAGCCAGCAAAACCATTCAGAGGTCTGAGTCTGAAGCTGAGGATGCTCTTGCTATTTATTGCTGGACATGAATGCAAAGAAGATAATTCAAATTTCGGCCACAGCAATTGATTCTCTTCTTGAAAGCAGTCACAGAGCCATAAAGTTTTGAAGTTGGTATGGCCTTTTGAAAGTTTTTTTTAGGAAAATATTTGAAGATTGTTTTGTTTAGAGGTAGTTGCATTTGGAAGCACCTCAGCAGTTGTGGTGTTAGTTTTGCAGCTAGTACACTGTGAAAAACTTCTGGCTCACCAGAGACTTCCTGCAATGCAGGCACTGAACTGCTCATCCTTGATCCTTCGGCTTCAGTGGCAGTATGGGGAATATCCTCATAGAAAGCACAACAAGCAGTGGCATGCTGGGTTGTGAAAAGGCTACATTTCAAGCTGCCATACACTGACAGAACTAAGGAATCCCCCTAGATTTAGTTATTTCTGAACTGAAACCTCAAGAACTTCCTTCTGTCTCTTGAACAATGTTGCTACAACGGATAACATTCACAAAATATTAACAGAGATTTTTGGAGAGTGTTACCAAAAGGCCAAATTAATTCAGTAGGGGAGGCATTATGCAGCTTTGTACATCCAGAGTTTGTGACTCTGGATCCCATTAAGAGAAGTGCAGGAAGAAATCCATACTAGCATGGATACCACTGGTATAGTGTTAATTGAGGGCATGGATTGTGAAAAATATTGCCAGATATGTCACTTGTTACTAGTTGTTGATTTATATAGGAAATGAGAACTACAAAGGTGTGTTTGCGGATAAGCATTCTTGTTTCTCTCTTGGTATAAAGGGCTGAGAATAGAGGTTAAAAAGCCAAGGAATGAGAAGAATACAAAAGATATCCACACATCTAGTGAATATTATCTTGTTCAGTAAGTGACGTGCTAATTTCCTCTTTGAGTATTACATACTGTGCCCTACTATAGTTTATTATCAAGTAAATTAAACTGAAACTTGCAGCCCTTGGTATATCAATCAGTCCATGGAATAAATGCATTTCATTATAATTTTTTAAAAAACAGAAAGGAAAATTGGCTTTATTTTCAAAGAAGTAGTCAGGTGGAGTGATGCAAGCGGTCTTTGCTGTATTTTAGGTGTTTTATCATGCAGTTTCACATCTCTGCATGAGGTTGCTTAGAAGTTAAAGCAAATTAGCAAAAAGATAATAAAAAATTCCAATTTCTTAAAATCTTGTCACTTTCATTGTATATCAACAGGCTCTTTAAATAAAGTGAAGTGATGGGTGCAGGAGGAATTATGCTAACTTTGCCCCTTGTCTCTGAGCTACTCCTGAAGATAAAGTTCTGTTTACTTACTGTGCTGATTTCAAAGGAATACAGCAATATGTTTACAAAACTGTGATCTAAACCTTTAGCTTTTATGTATGAGACTTCAGTTGAGAGTAAGGGTCTATGTGCCTCCAATTATGAAAGAAAATAATTTGGTCACTGAGAGTTCATGGTCTTTATGCAGTAGCATCATATGTCCTGTAGCTAGAAACCTAAAAGACAGGAGTTTTCAAATTAGCAGTTGCAGTCCTTCCCCTTTTTGCATCCTGACTGTGTGTCATGTGTTGTTGTCTCACTAATTTATATCTATAGTTCTCAGAGTTCCTCCAGTAACTGTATTTTTATTGATTTATTTGAACTTCATCCGAGGTAGGTAGGGTAATGTGTGCTAGGGAAGGCAGTACAGTGTTTGGCACAAAGGAGATGCCAGTTTTCTAGACATTGTGATATTCAGTCTTCCTTATTCTGTATAAATCTGCCATCAGCATGTTTTAATGAATTTAATTCCCTACAATCTGTAAAGACTAAGTAATTCCTTAAAATCAAATTGTTTTACAGACTCAGAATGTTTACTATCTGCTCAATAGTCTATGCAAGATAATTTCTCTCCAAAACAAATTTTAAATGTCCTTTAGAACATAACTCCAAAATATTAACCTTGTGTCAGGTAGTGGTTTGGGGTTTTGAGGCTTTTTTTTAAAAAAATTTTCATAAGAAGTAAAGATGCTGCTGCCATTGCTGAACTCACTGATGGCTCTGTGTGGGTGTTCCTTTTTGTGGTTATGCACAAGAAATCACGAGTCACGGGCAAGTACATGAAGGTAGTTCCTGTAGGCATTGCCACTGAACTTGGGAGTGGCAGAGTGCTGCAGGCATGGGGGAGAGCAGCAGTTCTCTGACATTTTGGCTCCTCGCTCTTACTGCAGTCTTGCATTTGACATGTTGTTTAAACAGGGAAGGGAATAGCTGCAAATTAGAAAGAGGAGTTGGGACTGAACTAGGAGAAAATAAAAATAAGATGGATTAGATAAAATGTAGAAACAGAAACTGAGGAGCATGCTGATAATGATAAGAGAATTATAGCGACATTTGACTGGGGGCTAACTTATAACAACCCCCTAACATAACGTGTGATTTTCCCACCTGTAGCAGCTGTGATGAAGGATAATGTTTCTCACCTTCTTTCATTTAACTGTGACAAACAGGATCAGCAGCAAAGCTGTCTTTGGAACAAGTTTCTCATTCCACTAATCCATTCGTGTCATCTCCTGAGCTGCTTCCTCCTCCTGTGAGCCTGCAGAAGATGTAGTTACTTTGCAAAAAGCACAGAATTCACTTTGCAAGTAATTTCTACCAGTACCATCAACTCACTTAAGGGATGCAATCCTGACCACTTACACTGAGTCCAAGGCAGCATCTCCCTCCATCCTAACTCATGGCCAGCAATGACAGTTGTCAACACAAGACAGACAAAAATTGCCAAAACCGCAGGACAAATGAAAAAATGAGCAGCCAGCTGGATGCTATCAAAATAAAAGGCAATAGGTTTAAAACCGGAAAAGGGAGCCCACGAATCCTGTGATCATAGAGATGTGTGGGGAAAAAAACCAGTGGCCAAGAAAGTAATTATTACCCTTCCTGCTGTTGAATGAATATATACAATATATAAACAAACAAAAGGGAGGTTGGATAGTGCTATGACTTTAGTGAGTTTAACTGATGCAAGCATGACTATCCTAGGAAATGTGAAGATCCTGGGCATTATGAAATGAGGCAGCTGTTTTGGTCCTCAGTTTCATAGTTAATTGCACACCAAGGATCTTCTCTGTCCTTCAACCCAAGTTTACTGCAACATTTCACATCTTGCTATGGAATAAACGGGTTAATGGGTTGCAAGCCTGCGTGATAGGAATCCAGAAAACTAACAGAAGCAATGACATTGATTCATTACAGTATCTTAAAGAAATCAGTCATATTCTGGATGCTGGTTTCTATCTCTGTTGTGAGGATTCATCAACGGTTATGTTTATCACTCTGCAAATCATCTGATAGCATTGATGAGGAATGTCAATGTTGCCTGTTGTTACTAATAAAGATGAAGGTGTCATTTTTTTGTCATTGCAAGATATACAAGTTCCCTTGGATAAAATTATATCCAGTTTTGCTTTCAAACTCATAATGGGCTTTTTATTTATTACAAAAGTTGCATTGGTAGATCTATATAGCAAAAGTTTAGTTAACAAATAGAGAAAAAAAAATTTCCGTGCAAAAATCCTTTAAATACAAAGATGTGGCAAAAAATCCCAAGACTAAGATCTCCCCTCTGTGCTGTTTGTGTCTAACTCCTGCTCCAGGCAGTAACTAATATCTTGCAGTTTGGCCTTGACTTTCAGGAATAGTGGAGCAGTGCTTAAAGCACATTTGAAGTAGAAGCAAGAAGCATTAAGACACTGACGCATATCCCTGAATCTCAGGTAACAAATGCCAGCCTGTGTCTGTGAAACACATTAAAGTAGCTTCAGGGCTGCTGTCGCTCATGCTGTCTGTCTGTTCCAGAGGTGCCATTAGGGCTGCTGGGGAGAAGATGAATGGAGTGACTCTTCAGCAATTTCTGGTGGCTTAGCATTGGAGTGGAAGCATGGCATAGGAGTAACTGTGCCTCTTTGTGCCATGGTGATAACTTGGTTGCTTATTAAGCCAGTGAAAACCGAAAACAGAGCCTTGTCATCTGGCTGTCAGAGTTTGAATGTGCTCACTGGTTTTTAACAGGGCCACTCTCCACAAACCTTCACAATTTGAATATTCCTGAAAAAAAAAGTGCGTGCTTTTCTCTTATCCTTCAATGAAATGACAGCATAGCTACCAAATTTAACTCTCTTTTATGATGAAATATGTTCCACCAACATTCACTCTGTCACTATAATCTTCAGATTCGCTAATTGATGCCACTTGGGGCAGTTAGGTGAGGGGCTGACAGTCAGTGTCTGAATTCTGTCCACAATACTTTGTTCAGGTGGGGAGTCAAGGAGATAAACCTGTATTCTGGGTAGTATTCTCCAAGAGCAACACATAGTTCAAAAGACATTAGTCTTACCGTTTTCTGACAGCACTTTTCTGTATGATATTATTCTCCTAATTACTGCCAAAAGCAGAGGTCTGCTATTAACAGAAGGCTGGTGCAGAGCCCAGGAGGCAGGGTATTCTGCACACTTTGGGCAGCCTCACTTTCTCTTCTGCAATGTTTCCTTGAATTCTCAATGCCTGTGCAAAGCCAGGTTTTCTCTTACCGCAAATGGAATGCATATACGCTATTTTGAGATAAATATGTGCTAGAAAAATTGAAGCAGTTTAATGCTCACATCCACTAGACTAATTTTTATGGCATGGTAAAGTTTGACAGATAGAAAAGTTGGGGTTTTTTGTTGAGAACTTGAGAAGTGAAATGAAATAATGTTATAACAAACATTGTCTCTGGAACTGCAAGCTGCTCGGGAGACTGACATCAAAGAATGTGTTCTATGCTGAATGAGTGTAAATTCTGGGAAAACAAGTATGTAAAACTCAACAAGGAATAAAAGCAAAACTAATGCTGCGTTTCAGTCTATTTTTTGAGTCCATAAATGTTCCCATTTATGTTCTCATTTATGTAGGTGGTGATCTCCTATAGGTTTCACAAGCTGACGCACAGCATATTGCTGTGCAGATGGGGCAAATAACCATGGTAAGTAGCAACAGAAGTGACTAAAAGCATTAAACATCACAGGGCAAAAAATATTTTCTCCATCCTTGCATATACCTGGCCGCTGTATATATATATACACATGCTGTTAGCAAAGATAATCATGTGATTACCCACAGACCCATACGACAATCTTTAAAGCCATGTCATTTCTGCATGCAAGTTTTGCCACACAGCTTCCACTATGACTTGTTTCTAAGTCTTAGGCTGTGTTTCCATCATTCCAAATGTGCAATAGCAGATAGAGTCCAAATCTGCCAGGTTTTTCATT
Organism: Aegotheles bennettii; assembly: GCA_013398125.1. Taxonomy (NCBI): domain Eukaryota; kingdom Metazoa; phylum Chordata; class Aves; order Caprimulgiformes; family Aegothelidae; genus Aegotheles; species Aegotheles bennettii. Next base: position 202,591 of record VZRW01002262.1, read on the forward strand.
TTCTTTTGTCTCTCCTCTGTGAATTAACATTCCAGGCAAGTGTTTTTGTCAGAAAGAGAAAATGGAAGAAAAGGTAACCTGTCTGTGGGGAAGTCCAATTCTAGTCTCTTGGTTAAAAAGAAAAAAGAAGTCTTTTACTTTTCCTTATTATTTCTCAACCATATCTAAAAAGCAAAGTGATAATCCATCCACGATGGATTGTAATGAGTCTCTGTTCCCAGATTTATAAATAGGAATTTATAATGGAAAAGTTGTTATATAGTTGTCTCAGACACATGGTCTTAATCAACGATGCATTAATTAGCAGTACCAAAAAATGCACTAGAAGAGATATCTTTATTTTTTCCTAAAATTTTACTTCTGATGTCCCTAAATTCACTCAACGGCATCAGCAGCAAAACAATCATTAACTCAAATTTCATGGATGTGTGATCCATAGTGGCCATTTTTCTGAAAAATATTTAATTAAATACTGCATAAGCCATTAATTTTTGGGGAGGAGAGGTTGTTTCTCATTAAAAAAAGGCTTTAAAATCTCATATTTCCCTCTTGAGAGTATAATCCTGCAAGATAGTTGCTAGAAAGACTGAGGCATGGAGCCTAATGTGCCTGGTGAGCAGCTCTATACAGACCACATCTGAAACTTCTGCCCTCTCTGAGGAACTGCTGTGCTGTCTGAACTGTATCCTTCTGCTTGAAAGGTTGGGTTTTGACATAATAAATTGGGCTCATTTTTGCAGCCACCATCTTTCGGTCTTTAGAGTTAACAACAAGTCCTTCCGGGCATATTTGTAGGAAAGCAGGTTATTCAGAGCCAGACTTTGTTCATTTGAAAATTAAATGAATTAGGCAATGTGCTCTAGATGTTTGTCCCAAAGGCTAGTATTATTGCTATTAAACCAATGGCTGTCATTTACTGAAATATCAAACCACATATTTAATTTTAATGTTACTGTCACTTCAGAATTGATAAGTTAGGCCTGTAGATTTTATTTCAAATGAAAAATTAAATGGCTAATCAGCTGATCATTACATTTGTAGCATGTCATTAGTATTCGAGGTCTTACATTATTATTTCTCTTTGACTACTGGGTAGTTTACTCTCACAGCATGTTATTCAACCCAATTGCTATTTTTCTTGTTAAATTTAATTAAACTTGTGAAAAAAACATTTACAAGGAAAACAACCAAAATTACTGGTTTAAAATAGCACGGTGTATCCCTTACAGAAGTAGAAAAATGCTACATAAACATATCTGTGGATGCAAGATACCACATATACTGCCTTCTGCATGCAGTTCATTCTATTCAAGTAGAACTTTCATTATCTGCTGTTGTTTGTGTGTTAATCTACATGAATAGGATAAAACAAGTCAAAGGCAACAATGACTTCTTTTTACTTTTGCAATGTTTCGTTTGGTTTCCATTATTTTAAGTGTTTATCATACTCCCATGCTACTGATCGGTCCATTGAAAAGTTAATAAGTTACTCCTGCAGCATATTAGGGGAGGTTTTTGCTTATATGCAGTTCTCCGGTTTGGTATTCAAGTTTCAGTCTTCAGATCATTGCTGTCTGTGGGAGACATTAACACATGGCTTTTTTTTCCTTAAACTTATTTGTTCTGTTGTGGACAAGTTTGGTGGAATTCTAATAAGTACATTTAAGGCTCTTATAAACCAATAACTTCTCTTTTTTCAAGAGGGAGAAGTTTGGAGAGAATATACATTATCAGAACTATGTTTTTGCTTAGAAATTCCAGCAGTTCCTGGCTTGGACTATCATTTGGCATTTAGTGAGGAGTAGCTTCTTTATAGAAGAAAACCCACACACACTTGATAAGTCAATGTAGACAGCTCACACATCTTGAAATTCCAGCATATAAATGCCCTGGCAGTGTCATTTTCTCTGAACGTGGAGCACAGTGGGATTTATTCCTGTCATTGCAGCTCTGGGCTGCTGTGATTGTGCGTGATCTACACACCCACACTGGATGGGTTGTGTGTTTCTCCAGTTCCCTTCCTGTCCCTTGTTCTGGCAGTTTGCAAGATTAAGCTAACCCATTCAGATGCACAGGAAACAAGGCAACAAGGCAGAGCTGAGACAGAGACACTAGAAATGTAAGTGGCCAACAGAGTGAGGAACTCAGACTGTGAGTTGGAATGCAGAGCAAAATGATGGGTTTGGCATGGAGCTCCTGTCAGAGATGCTTAAATGTGTTCAGGCAAGATCAGGAACCCCTGATAGCAGTCAGTGTGCTTGGTCTCCCAGGCAGCTTGAAGAGCAATCTAGGAACTCCTGAAATAGGAAAAAAAGGAGAAATAGATCTGAAAAGTAGCTTCAGTGCCAGCAGGAGACCAGTAACTGCTCTGTCAGTGAGAGTGGGGAGTGAGGCTCAAGGAGATAACTGGAACAGACACAAAGTTTAGAGGACCACTGGAAACCTAGGGTAGAAGTAAAGGAAAGTATAAGCTACCAAAAAGGGAAAATGAGACTAGTTAACAAGATTACTGGATGAGGGAGAAAAAGATGTGGCAATGAGCAGCAGTACAGAAGGGTAGATGAGGTTTGGCTGTGCAAAAGTGCTGTAACTAGGATGAGAAATAAGAGTACTTCTGGGACTAGTGAAGTGAGGAGATGTGTCTCAGGAGCAACCAGGTGAAGGGCAGATGCAGGCTGAGGAGAATGGGCACACTGAATCAAGCTTGGAGCGGGTGGGGAACAAAGTATCAAAGTCTGTTCCCACTAAAGCACACTCTTCTATAGAGCCTGACGTTGTACCCAAGGTCCCAGGGCCTCTTGCTATACTATTGCTTCCAGTGATGGCCAGATGTACATGTGCTTGCAGCATATGCTACCCATGCCAGTTTGCTCAATTTAGACTAGATAATAATAAGGATGTGGCAGTCCTTTATGTGTGATTGCACCTAATAAGGGACCTAGGAAGGGCTCAACTCATGCTAAGACCTCTGACATCAGATAAGCATTAGGGTGAAATTAATGCTCATATGTTAAAACATATTACATTATATAAATACAATGTGGTGGTGTGATACACTTGATACCTGGTTGACACCCACTGCTTTTGCTATCTGTGATAGACAGTCTCAGGCCAAAAAAATAGATGTATCTACATCAGAAGCCATAAGTTTTGACCACTTCTGGTCTGGATGAGGGCTCATACATATGCCATTGGGATTGTTAGAGAATTTGATTCCAACAAAACAGGGAGTAACAACACAAAGACATACATAAAAACATATCACTTACAATAATCCATTAACAGAGTGCTTTGCAATAGATCTAAATGTGTTGGGACAGGCTGATGTCAACATGAACATCATTGAATTTTGCCTCGTTCTGACACCTTTAGTGGGGGAACTCAGTGGGGTACCTCACTCTTAGTTTCCAGATGCCTATGCCTGTGCCTGTAATTTTCCTACTCTAGCTAAGTCTTGACAGTGTTGAATAACTACCTATCTATCTTACAACTAAATGTTGTCAAGATGTACAAATTGCCATTTTTTTATCTGTCTTTTTTGATTGGGTATCAGTTTCAGAGCCTATCTATTAGATTCATCTTTGCACAACACAGGGTACCACTGCCAAAGGCACTACCACCAGTATTTTTCCAGAATTCCAGTGCTTACAATATGCACTTTGGTGTGGAAAACTTGGCTTAAATTATTTAACCAGCCAATGTACTGTAATGACTTTAATGAAAGGCATTCTTTGGCTGGAAAAGGTTCACTGTTTTCTGCTGGATTTGCTACATTCTGACTAAAATAGTTAAACCATTCACTTGAATTAGGACCAGAACTTGGTTCTTTTGGTTTTACACCTGTTTCCCACAAGTGCATGGCCATGAATACCCATCTGTTAAGTCTGAAGCTTTCTCTGTTTCTCTAGTTCAGAAAACATGTATTTATTTCATACAATGTTAAACAGATTCCACCGGGAGTTTGTGAATCAGCAAATTTGTGAATCTTACTCTTAGATATTGTAGAGGGGATATGAGGTTATAGAAACCTGTAAATGGACTGGGGCCAGTCTGTAGAATCTGGAATGTAGGTCTATCCAGTGTTAAATCTGCATTTTGCACTGATTCTCATTGCTTTCATCCCCTGTTTTCTAGACCCTGACCTGGGACATGTGCTTTGATTTCAAGGAGTACTACGTGCACTTGTGATTGATGCAGTAGCAGCTACACTTGTGGTATATACTGTAGTGTGTAAGTCTGAGTATCTTGAACATTTAGGCTCTAGGGGTTCAGACTGAGCACCCAAACACTGGGACGGCTCCACATCTGGGAGTGGCTTCACACTCTTTGGCTGTCAGATGGAATTAACACCACTCCTGTCAGCTCCCAAGGCTGAAACATCCAAATGGTATTGTGAAGAGCACCAGAGAAAAGCCTTTAAGTAGATTAATCTTCAGAAGAGTTTCTTTTATGTGTAGTGCCTGAATCCAAAACCTGAAAAATGAGAAGTCAAAACAGTCACAGTCAGCTCATTAAGTGAGCTCTGTCCATTCTGAATGAAGCAGGGTCAGGTAGGGGAAAAAGAAAGTATGTAATTGTTTAACTGAAGAATATATAATCATGTAGATATGCATAAGGTTGAGTACTCTAGCATTAATTTCTGCATTTCTAAACTTTGGAATGTTATACTCCATGACCTTTTAATGTAGTTTTGTATGTAATTTTTTATATATGACTTTTGAAATCTGAGACATGGAAAGCTTTTGTGATTATTATCAGAATGAGACCTAGGAGATTGTAGAGTAAATCCTAAGGGAAATGTTGGTTGCTTCAGTGGCTGTGCAAGTTAAAATTGTAGTGTACAACATACTGCAAAGGACAATTCTACAGTGATAAGTCAGAGGACTAGATGACTTCATAGGGCTTTTTCTACTTGTGTTTTGTGTGGTTCTGGGAAAGGGAGTTAGTTTGTCTCTGTATTATCCTGCTGCTCTGCCTCAGGGAAAGACTGGGCTTGGGCAGGACAAATTAATATTCATTTGGATAGTGTCTCTCTCTCTTTCTCCTGGCATCACATCTGGAGTTCCTGTGTTGCACAATCAAAAGGCACTTGATACAGAGTCAGTCAGCTCTGCCACCATCAGCGGACCGTGTACAACACAGACGGTACTAAGGATTATGGAGATACTATCTGAGACAGTGTAGACATGGTAACACTTAGTAAAAAAGCTTAAGAATTAATTTTTAAACTCTAGCTGATGTGGAAAAAGGGAAAAGGAAAATGTTTATCTTCTGAAATCAAACACATTTTGTTCCCAGGACACTGAACATTACCATACAGCAAAACCTTCATTTGGATAACATGCATTGCCTTCCTCCACAAACACTGCTCTAAAACAGGTTAATCAGAGAATCAGGCTTCCCAAAATTTGTTCCTGCATGTTCATTGGAGCTAAGCAATGAAATTGAGAACAGCTGATCTATGATTAGACTTTCTGCCTTCCCCTTCTATACCCTTCCTTTCCCACTCTTACTCTCTCTTTCTTTTTCCCTCTTTAGGTACAACACTGCCCTTCAGTTGCAGTCTCCCTCTAGCACCTCTCTGGCCCCTTTTTTCCTCTGTAAACCCAGCACATTCAAGTTTTGGTCGTGCTGGCAGTACTGCTGGCATATGAATGACTCTCAGTCCTCCTGATGTGTTTGGAGTTGCCTGAAGGAAGAAAGTGTTGCTGTCTGAGCAGGGTAAGCAGCAAGGGATAATCTTGGCAAATATAATTGCTACTAGCATTGTGAAATATGACATGATTTCTTCAATTACCTATTCTAGAAATAACGTATTTTTGAACTGCAATGATGTGTGTAATGCCTACTCCGGTTAAGTTTGTAAAATACTTATCATTCTGATGTTGTTTTCAGGTGCTTGTAGCTTTATTGAAGCATTCAAATTTCATTCTTCAACTTTGTCTGAAAGCTGCCCTACCCAATATGTTTTTCCCAAAGGTAAAAATAGAACAAAATCAAATTACGTAAGTTTTAACATCATATCACTTCCAACAACTGGATGGGGTTTCATTGTCATCTCAATTAAACATTCTGGCTAAGTGATAAAACCCTTCTATGCTAGAGAAAATTACTTATTTTTCCCTTTTTAATTCTGTCAGGAAAAGGTTTCTTTTGCATCAAAAATTAGGGGTGCCATTCAATGTCATCCTGAAGAGTACTGTTGCTTTAGCCTCTCTATGAGCTGATAGAATCAGTTTTCCAAAAGGGTGCTTACTCCAGAGCTGTCTAGAGTTTTACAGGGGGTGAGGAGAGTGAAAGTTCCCAAGGAGAAAGTGAAATTTGAGACCTTATATTTAATTTAATGGGCTTAGACTGTTTATTCTTGTTCTATTTCCTGTTAAAGAAGAAATATCCTGCATATCACAGAATCACAGAATCACTGAATAGTTCGAGTTGGAAGGGAGCTCAAAGGTCATCTAGTTCAACTTCCCTGCCATGGGCAGGAACACCTCCCACTAGACCAGGTTGCTCAGGGCCACATTTAACCTGGTCTGGAACATCTCCAGGGGTGGGGAATCCACCACCTCTCTGGGCAATCTTTTCCAGGTGGTGAAAAGCTTCCTTATATCTAAAGGATATAGTTAGTCTATATAGTTAAGACTATGTGTCTACTACTTAGTTAATGACAGTTAAAGGTTTTCACTGTGTCTCTTGCTGCTAATCATCCAGAAGGTTTTAGTATGCTGGGGAAAAGAGTGTTCTAGGACTTGTACAGAAAAGCTGGAGCTGAAAATTTTGATAGCTTATAAATGATTTAATGGGCATAGACTATTTATTCTTGTCATTTTCCCTATTAAAGAAGAAACATCCTAAATGCAGTTAGGAATAGGTATCTACTACTTAGCTAATGACAGATCATGGCTCTAATTGTCCTTCTAATAACATCTCCACTGTTGTGTTCTGTCCACTTATAACAGTGTAAAACATGTATCCTCAAGGGTGGCTTTAAGAAGATGAAGCTGATATACAACGGTATCTTTTCCTGTTCTAGAAGGTATATAAGTCTTTCTCAAAAGCTGATTTACGGGATTTCACTGTTCCTTCATTCCAATGCACAATGTTGTCTATCCTTTACCTCCAGATTTCTCTCTGCCATATGAATGAATACATACAAGTTTTCTGTCTTTTCTTCTTTAGCTTCCTGAAGGAGGAAGGGAGCAGGGGAAACATCTTCCCCTGAATGGACCAGCAGAAAACGTGTTTACAATGGATGGTAACACTCAGTTCAGCAGGCCTCAAAGCCCCATTTGGTAACTGTTTTGTAAAATTGTATTTATCAGGAAATTTGGCCAACAGCCAGCTCTCTGAGAAATCATTTTGAAATTGTTTATTGTGTGGCCTTGAACAGTTCACTTCTTGCTTTTAATCTGGAAGAAAAATGTCTATAAACCCTCTATATATTTACTTAAGTATTTCAGATAAAAATAAGAGAAACATTTTCTATCTAATAACAAATAAATCTACACAAAAAGAAACACACTTTTGCAGTTGTTGCAAAGCTGTATTCTATTTGGCAATCTGGTTCAGGCTTTGCTCTGAGGATACCTGATCTAACAAAACCAGAAGCTGTCACTTGATTCTTAAGTGCTGTGTAGTTGTTTAACAAGCACTGCCCTTGGCAAAGGGAACAAGAAGCTTCTTCTGCACAACATAACATGAAATGGAGTTGAAAAATGATCTGCCACTTGTGTGTGTGGGACAAATTTATGAGAGCTTTATCATGGTCAGCAGGGAAGATTAATGGAAGCTGGGACTTAAGTCAATCAGTGTTGAAAAAAACTAAACCAATTAATTAAATGGAAATACTTAGCAGAGCCTATATCAACAAATACAGATGAATATTGATGTGGATCTGTAAGATTTGGGATGTGGGGAATGAAACAATGTAGAGAATAGAAAATGCTTAAAGGAGAAGAGTTTCATTATGTTTTTGCTGCTGATCACTCAGAAGGATTTTGCACTGAAAGGAAAACTGGTTATGACATATACAGAAAAGCTGGAACTGTGTTCTTTTTTTGTAATATATCTGTTCTGTATTTCTCTCCTACTTTTCAGCTGTAGTCTTCACGTATTTTTGTTCTTTTCATTTTTACATTGCCCATGTTATTTACTGATAATATAAAACATCCATGAAATTATAAGGTTTAATTACATGATTAAGGTAAAGTCCACAACTTGGAATTAAAATGTACAGCCCCAATACACCATGGGATAGTTAATACAGAAATTGCATTTTACCCAGATCAACTATTCAAGTGATGGCAGTTCCTTATAATTTTGCCTAATAAGACCATTGCTGTGACTGGGGAAGTTTCTCTGCTGGACTTCTCCAGAGTGCCTGTTTATAAACTGAGAAGAGGAGGTTATTGGTGATACTAGGAGTCTTAGGACCACAATTAGGTGGGGCTTAGGACATGTTTAGGCTTAACTAATGGTGTAGATGCATGTTTTACTGTCAGGAAAAAGTATTGGACAATGTTTGAAGGGGATCTGACTGGGACAGCAAGGAATACAGTGGTGAAATATAAATAGGATTAGTAAGTGGTATAAAAATATGTTAAAATTCTTACATCAAAGAAAGTGGTGCTCAAAATCAATTTCTAGAGTCTGGTGTTGTGTAGGAAAGACAGTATCCTATTCAAATTAGAGAGTTTGCAGAACTTGGGAAGAAATTAACTTCTGATAAAAACTGTAGAGTATTTTTTCCCCTTTTAAATGACTGAAAAGGACAATATGTATTCAGACAAATAAAAGGAATAATTTCTCCCTTATTTCCTGGCCACAGCATTAGTAAGTGAGACATATACTCACAAAAAAAAAAAAGGAAAAAAAAAAGAAAAAAAAAAGAAATAATTATGAAGTTGTCTTAATAACTTGATTTCTGCATGGCAACCAGTTATCTTGGAGGTGAAGCCTTCTTTCATAAAGGAACACTGCTGGAAGGGCTATAGACAAGGTCCCGAGTATAGAATCCAAATTGAATTAAAGTGCTCTTCCGAGCCAGGATCTGTCTCTGAAAGATAGAAGAAACAGAACAGAATAACATCATACAGTTAAATTCATCTAGCTCCAGGAAGTTGGTGGATGGTACGACCTTAGAGAGGTTCATCTCACTGCTAAGGGGAATTGTTCAGCTGAGTGACAGCAGCCAGGAAAAAGAAAAACAAACCATCACCAGCAACAACAACAACAACAAGAGTTGTAAATTCCAATTCCAGACTGAACTGGAAAGGATCAAAATTGACTCTCTGGACCTGATACAGTTGCTAATAAAATCATATATTCTACAACTAACATGATTTGGAGCAGGTTCAAAATTTATTTATCTTTTTTTAAATTATTTTTAGGAGGCCGCTTTTTATTGCTTTAAAATGACATGAACATCAAAAATGCTCAGTATTTTTAGAAGTAGGAAGATAAGCTTGCTTTCTGCCTTCCCCATTTTCCCAGCAGGGCAATGGAGCTGTTGCATATAAATAAGAACACACTTTTGACCAGCATTGTCAAAAATGAGGGGGAAATATCCGTAGCTTAACAAAAAGATCGGTACAAAAGCAGTCAAGCTGCCTGTCAAATTTTCGTCCCCATCCTTAGGACTCTTGTCTCAACCTAGTATAGCATGACAACACCACAAAAATGTGACATACTGATGCTTTTAGACATCCTATAGTTTTCAGGCTTGCTAAATTTAATCAGAGCAACCATTCTGGTGAGGTATATATATGTACATAATCCTGTTGTGAAAAGCCACAGTGCAGAAATGTGCTTATATCAAGTTCTTTATACCTCTCTTGCTGTGCTTCACAGAGTTAATATGATATTATATTGACATGAACACTTTACAGCTGCAACTTTTACTAGCGGAATTCTGACATTTCAACTTTTCTGGCATATTTAAAACAGGCAAAACACTCTTTAAATGGACAAAATATTAAAAAAATCTCTTGTTTATTCCCTCTCTTTTACCACATTAGGGTTTTCTTGTTTTGTAACCTGTGTGAGTAGCCATTCATGTGACTGGTCACCTTGAAACAAAAGAAAGGATAAAAAGAGCATTGATATGACCTCTGAGACCAGGGAATGATACAGCAGAAGCCCTTTTCCAGTCATTCGTCAGTCCTGGGGCTTCCCTGCATGCTCATACTTACCATCAAAGAAGAGCTCGTTTGAAATAAAAGGCTCTAATAAGCTCCTGAGAGTTTTCCCATGAATGGCATCCATGTGTAAGAGTAAGAGGACTTTATAGGTAATATTTAATGCTTTATAATAGATAAAACTTGATGGGCATCTCAACTGTTTTTTGTGAATATCCCCCTGTAAAGCTTTCTCTGTCTATACAGAGAATCCCTCAGAAAGTGAACTAGTGAGAGCATGATTGTAAAACGCTGTAATTTTCCTTCACAAATTCTGCACTGTAGATTAACATAAACTGCATAATTGTTTGTGCATTATTGGTGTCTAGATGGTGAAGGGTTGCTTATATAAAGTGAGACTTGCAGACATTATTGGTTCTTTGCGATATTGAATTGTTTGCTTTAAAGAAAGAAAAGAAAATCCAGTTATCCCCCCCAAGAGCATGGAACTAGTGAGGACACTTTTCTGTTAGAGATGAAAAGAGCTTCTGCCCTGCGTGCTTTAGGGAAGAGTGGAGTTTGGGCTGCTCACCATAGTGTGTCTCCTTTTGAGATGCTGGGCTGGGATTTTCACTGAGTCTATTATTAGAACTTCTATCTTCCCTATGTCTCAAACAAAAACTAAGCAAAACCAGCAGAAACCTGCATAACTCACAATAATAGTCAAGAACTTTTAATTTTAGAGCAGAGGTAAGTGTGTCACCTCTCATTCAAAATATATTTTTAACATTTCGTGTTTGATAACAGGTGACTGGGCTGTCACAGTAATGTTCTTTACTAGTTAAGCTTCATAACAGTTCAAGCAGTCATTTTTATCGAATCAGGATGTGAGAGGAGTTTCTTCAAAGAACTCAAAAAATAAGCCCAGTGCCTTGATCCCCAGTCCCATATCCTGCAGAGAAGGAGAGGCACTTCAGTGGCTTCCTACAGCATGTGACACGAAATGATGTTTCTGTGATTACCATATTAAATGGAATAGTGTGTTGTGCTCCTATTCAGAAACACTTTGCTAGAACGTTCAGCATAATTAGCTAAAAACATACTGCTTTATCCTTAGCAGAACATAGCTGATTAATTTTCTAGGTTAGAAGACACAGGTGTGTGAGGATAAAAGCCTTGTTTGTTTGAATAAACAGAAAATGTCTCATAGCTTTGCAAATTATTTCCTTTAAAGCAATCTAGGTAAATGAAGACAGAAATACATGTTCAATATTTATACATTGAAAAACAGAGTTTTCTGTTATGTTTTGTTTTTGAAACAATGCTAAAAGCTGTCCTGGTGTAACTCTATTGAGCCTAATGAGTTGTCACCAGAGATGAATTTGGTCCTGCTATCTCTGTTTTCACCTGCCAGGAAAAAAATGTTTTTCAACTGACTTTACATATTAATCACTCACAGGCAAGGCAACAAGTCATGGAACTACTCTGTCTTCTTTATATGGACTTTCTAATTTAGTTTGTTTTCTAATGAGGTGAGAGGGAAACCAAGATCATTCCATTTTTGTAATGGTTTTGAGTCAGTTCCACAGATTTGATCATGCTTACCCCCAAACTCAAGTTCTGGTTAGATTAATCATTGTCTGAGAAAAGACATAACGTTAAAAACATATTTGGAGAATGGAAAAAGAAAAAACAGGTGTCCTTAGGACTTTTTATTAGCTGACATGCATACAAAATAATGCTTTGTAAGAAGCTGGGGTAACTTTCAAACATCATGAATACTCTAACTTTTAGATAGATGGGAAATCTCCTGCACTCGTGCCTTGCCTTGATGGGCAGGGTACCTCTGCCAGCGTGGAGGGAGTGAGCCTGTGGTGTCTGGGCAAAGGGCCCAGGAGCTCTGGAGTGGCAGCAGCCATAGAGGGGCTCCAGCAGCATGACTGTGCCCTCTTGCGACCTCCCCTCTGACTGTACCTCTCCACACCACACCTTCTCGCAGGCTCAATGTGCTCTGGCTGCTGGCACCCAGATTAGAGGGAAATACATCGTGTTTGAAAAGCATTCAATCATTTTCCATCTAAATACTTCCTGTCCAAGATTTTCTTTGAAAAATAGGTAACTTTTACTGTCTTGGGACTTCCAAACTTGGTGCTGATAGCATGCAGCTCCTGGAGAGCTCTAATTTAAAATTAATTCTGCTAGGCAGCCTATCGTGGAAATTGGGTTAAAGAGAGGTTTCTTAATCAGTAGAATGTTTCTCATTTAAGAAAACTTGTCTCTATCAGACACATTGACTTGCAGATCTAGTTGAAATTATTTGTTCGTTTTGATTCTTCCAAAACCACCACATTGTATAATGTAGATTTTAAGATACTGCAATTTCAAGAGTGACATATTTTAGTGACTGATTTCTCTTTAAAAATAAAGGTTGGTTTCTCTTCCCTTGTTGCAATGAAATAATTGGTGGGCTAGCATGAATGAGTCGTGAGCTGCATACATCAGGGCCTCTTGAGTCAAGTTAAAGTCCTTCAAACCTCAGTTTGTAATTAAAAATGAGAGTATAGGCATGGTCCTTAAATCTTGATTAGAAGTCACTTAAAATAATTACAGAAGCAATGAATGCAATTTGAATTATTCTCACCCTGCTAGACAGCAGCTAATCCTAGTTGGTGAGCAGGAATCTCCATAAAATATTCTTGGAAGTGACAATGTAAAATTCTAGATTACATGTTTAAAAAAAATATCTTTATTTAGAAGTACAAAAGTAACCCAGAGTATACAGAGTCAAATCTCAGCAGCATGTTGAACAGCCATAGACTGTATACCATTATGTATTATATCCTTTATTATACTATACAGAATTGCAGAATATATTACATAGTATTTAATATTTTAGATGTTACTTTGATATATCAGATATATTTTGGCATAACTGCTCTGACTTCTTTATCATTCATGAAGGTGACTTGAAAAACACACATGTGATTTCATTATGTGAGTTTATTCTGACCCTTAGATTTTAACCTGCATTTTTCCTCATGTATGTAATTATTTCCTCCTTTTTTTTCTCCTTTTTTGATTTCTGGTTTTGTGAAACTCCAGTTGAGAATTACAGCTCTTTGGGAATGGGGTTAGAAATACCTGCTTGTGCTCACTGTGCAGGCTGGGGATTGTTTTTTAAAGATCCCTTGCATTTCCCAAAAATCTTCTGAACAGTAATACACGCATTATGGAGTACAGTTGTCATCTTCAGGCAGCCTTCTATAAAGTATTGACCATTAGTGCACTATCAGTTCTACCACATCATTCACATGATTCATCAGGAGAGAGGAAGGAACAGTTTGCTTTTTCTGGCTAGTACACAAGCATCCTTAATATATTTTCTGAGATTTAAATTCAAGGCCAAGTATTGCAAGGATTTTAGTCAATGCAGCGTTGTTAAAAGGTTTTGTACTGCCAGGGTCTTCATCAAGAGCTATAGTTTAAGCCATACGTATCTTACAATTTCCTATTAAGATTTTTTTTTGGTTATTTCCACCCCCTCTTACTTATAATCCACTTTGCCTAGGGAATAGATTTACAGCTTTGTCCTGTTCTTGTCATTGTGTAGGTGGTAGAGCAGTACTGCAACCATATTTTGCTTTCATAGTAAACCAGTTTTCAGTTCTTCTCCAAGTCTGTGAGCTATTCACGATTTGCAAAGGAAAAAAAAATCATTAAATAACTCTTTCTCTTCCTGTCCAGAGAAATGAGAGCAGCAACTTGTATTTTTATGTTCCTACTGAATTTTTTCTTCTATATTTTGGCAGGACAAGATGAGAGGATTGTGTCTTCTGGAAAGATCTAAAGAGTCACATCTATCTCTGGTGGAGGTTCATGCTTTTTTCTAGGAGGACTGTGTCCATCCAGTGGGCCCATGTGCATCCCATTCATCCCAGCTGTTACCTGTTGTGGTTTATGCTGACTCGTTTTGCTCCATGTTGAAGCAGACTAGGAAGACATGGGCAGGATGGCATGCATATGTTCAAAGTTCCTTAAACATATGGAAGAATTTTGAAATATGTGGATTTTGCTGATCCAAGAACCAAACTGATCCTGAGAAATCAGCAGTCTTAAGGATGCCAGAGCACAGTCTTGCATTGTCCTCTTTGGGAGTACGCCTGTCCACTGAGGGTGACTGTGAAAAGCTGTGGCCATGAGGCTGGTGGCACTCCTTAACTGGGAGTGAGAAGGAAGCCTTTCGGATCAGTTGACTTACCTCTGGAGAGCTGTATGTCAGTCCAGTGAAAGAGTACACAAGAAGAAAATGTTAATACTTCACTTCGGGCTCATTTAAGGTTAGATAGGTTTATTACCATTGTTATGATGAAATTAAAGTAAAAGGGACAGAAAAAAATGCCCATTTCAAGACATTTCACCCAGAACTTCCAGCCATGCATGTGCTAGCTTGTATTCACATCTCTGATCGATCTAAATAGAGAAAAATGTACTGCAAATTTAATTGACTGAATCAGGTAAGGGTACTTTTTAGAAACTAAGTACTAAGGAGAAATACGTGTGTTTAGTGGTAGACTATGCTGACTTTACATTTATAGACTTTTATATCACTTAAGTACTTTTCCTGCCCTAGAAAATGTATGTGCTTAAATGTTCTTTGTAAAATATCATAAAAGGCAGTGGTCAAGCAGGAGAGGTTTACAGATGCTGAAGCTCTTAACAATATTTATTTTTTCTTTAAGAAAAGAGATTTATTTTGCAACTAATCCCTAACTTTCTTTTTCTTTTGAGATGACTTTGAAAAAATAGTGATGTGGGAAGATAGCCTAATTTATTATAAATGTATGGGGTTTGTTTTTTTTTTTTAAATAAGGCAGGTATTCCTCTAGTATTCTGTAAATGTGTCAGAATATTTTGACCATTAGTTTAAAAATCCTGGGATTAAAAGTTTATTTTCATTTCCTGTCTGTCTACTTCTAGGAAATCTGTGCTGAGGTCCCATAAGGGCTGTTTCATAACAAACTTATAATTACTTAGTCAATGAATTTCTGATGCATGTTATAATTGAAAGTATTTTCATTATGAATTTGTTGCAGAAACAAGCTTTGAATGAGTTAGTTAAAGATGGATAATAAATACACATGAAAATTTGCTATAAAGAGATGAAATATTGAGATTTAATTGTGAGCTTGATTTTTTTTTCCCCCTCTTAACTTTATGGATATAGTAAGTACTAAGGGGATACATCAAAATGTACAGCACCTCAATTTAATAGGCATACATCTTCAGATCAGCTTTGGAAAACTGTCATTCTCACACTGCAACTTTGCCAAAACATTGCTATTGAATTTTAGAAAGACTAATTTGGAGTTTTACATAGACAATGACAGGAATATATCAGAGAAATGCTGGGATTTTTGTTGATGACGTTTTTATATAAGATCTATTATAGCCAAGAATCATAGATTCTCAAACACCAGTTTTCTTGCTGAGCCTGCTTTTAAACTAAAACCCATGGTGCTGGCTGGACTACACAACTTCCAGCAGAGCAATAACACAAGAGAAAAAAGAATCCTTGCTCCACTCTGTGTTCAGCTGCTCCCTCTGACCTCTCATTTAGCAGCTCACATAGGATGCTCCTGGCTGATCTATCTCTCCAAACACTTCTTTCCAAACCTTTCCACAAATATGTTATTTTCTGAAAAAGACTTCAGTCTTATTACTTCTACTGTAGCATCCTAACACCAAGTCACACCTTTGCCACCCCACAAATTGGACATGTTTACTGGATGACTTCAGTTGTTCCTGACAGCCAAGAGGACACCATCCTGTGGCTGGTACATCCTCCACCAAAATGTGCTCAGTGTCTGCACAAACCCTCATGTTCAGACTGGGAATGTAGGTGGTGGTACAGTGAAATGTGGTACAAGGAGACACCTAATACCTTCTAATATGTACTGCCATCAGGAAATTTATTCTTTCTAACAGAAAGTGCTGCCACTTTACAAGGCACTTCTGGAGCTTTCCCCATGGTCATGGGAAGGCAAAGCTGCTAAGCTGGACCTACCTGGGTGTAAACCACTCTACAGCTGGGTCCACCTCAGCGGCCACTATTTGTCACTTCTGCAGGTCCTTATTGTGAATCAGGTGCAAGACTGGCCTGCTAGTGCCAGGACAGAGCAGCACTCAAGGTGGCAAGGAAAGAGAGCTCCAGTACAGCTCTGTGTAGGTACATTTCTATGAGTCTTTTTCCTTCGTTTTTGAATCCTGAAACCCTAATCCACGCCCATGTCATTTCATTACTGACTTATTGTAAAATATGGTCTGTACTTGTTACCAGAAAGTTTTCATTCATAGGAGAGGGAGAGAAATGTGTTTGTGTTTTGTGTACTACCAGCAGGATCACAAGATATGAACAGTGGTGCTTCACAATTAAAGATGTTTCAACAGCATAGCCCCCCATAAGATTACATGCTCTAATAGAGGAATGCTATTAAAAAAAGTACTGAGAATTTGAAAAATCCTATTCACTATGCACAAAGTTAGCATTTAAAATATGCTAAGATGTCTATGAAAATTAATGAAATATCAGTTTGAGAGCTGGAAACATATTGTTAAATTATATTTTTATATAAGCAGGTGAAGATTAAGTACATTCTATGTAGTGAAATAAATAGTAAAGTCTGCAGCACTCACTTACCAAGCATACTTGCAAATAATTGCATTTTAGTTGAAGGGGCACAGCGTTTAGGCCAACTGAAAATTAATACCATGCTTAGCAGCATGCATGGGAAGATGGATATGCTGCTATATCTGGGAGATGCATTCTTACTTCCATATGAGCTGAAATTATGAGGAATTACTGTCAGAGATTTCAGCACCTTCTGTTAGGTACAGCCTGATGATAAAGTGTGCTAATGGAAATCAAACAGTACAAGAAGAAAGTAGCTGTAATCTTCATGCCCATTAATAACTCTAAAATCAGTGACATGTAATAGCATGTGGCCAGGACAGAGTTTAAGACATTGGTGGGTGAATGGGGCGAAGTGGAGTTAAATCACCTTTACTTTGGAAAATTTTATGTGAACCTGTGCTTTGTCTTTCATGCTTATGTTCCCACTAATAAAAATCTCAGGCTTTTTTTTTTTCCTATTGTCCAGTTTCAATCACATTTGGCAGAAAACTAAAGGTCTCAGGGTTAATTAATTTTATCAAGTCTTATGCAGCTGTGACACTTTTGCAGTAGCTGCAGTGAAGAAAAGGCTAGTGTTAGCTCACCAAGCAATGGAGAATCCACACTGGAGAAATGACTAATAAAGGTCCTCCATTATTCTTCGGCGTGTCTTGCACCTTCTAACACACCAAAGGCAATCAACCACAGGACATTGACATGCAGAAAGCCAGGCCATTGGTTTAGGTGCTTGCTGAACTATTTTTTTGGTTCACAGGGGATGTTACTCAAAAATTTCATCCTAAATTATCAGCAGAAATGTTCTGGTTTTAGTATATATTGTAAAATGGCTGACTGATGTTTTTATTTTTATTTAAAATGAACATTATATTCATAAGTGCCTCTGGTTGTACAATATGCACAACATTTTCATCCCTTCTTAACAATAGAAAGCAAGTTGCCACCTATTTCTTTTTTATATGAAACCTTGACGCTGGTTATGTGGTCATAATTCCATCTGAAATACTGATTTACAGAACTACTTCCATGAAATTCAGCATCAGGAGTGACAGGGAAAGAAATGAAAAAGAATGTGAGATGTTAAGCAAAATTGTTGCTAAGTAGGGTGGCTCTTTAACAGTCTCCATAAGCTGGTAGATGAACTTTAAAGGTTGTGTACGCTTCAGCAAGCAGAAGATATGTTTCAGCAAACCCAAGACTAAGTGACAATAATGTTAAATGCATATTGCCCACTTCTGTAAAAAGAGCAGTGGGAAAAAAACCTCAAAATCACACTTGCCTAAGGATCTAGGAAAAAAGGTAACTTGTGGGTGGATGAGATTTAAGCATCGTATAAATAAGCTAAGTGTTCTGAGGCAAGTTGAATCTCTCTAAGAAATGGAATTGACACAGAGGAATCAACAATTATAGCAAAGCTTATAGATACTCTTCTGGAATAAGTAAAGAAAAAAGATCATTTCCAACTTGGTAATTGAATGTTATATGCAGTCTTAAAGACAAGAAAGGAACTACAATATTATATTTCATTGATAAGGTATTGTGTCCTTGTGTTGTATGTTTATTTCTAGGGAATTTCTGCCTGAGTGCTCAGGTACTTTAATGTCAATTACTTGAGTGTAATTTTCTCTTTTATGTCTCACAGAAATTGCTTCACAATGATACTTAAATATATTTACTCAAGGCAATAATATAGGTAAAAATGGAATGATGTTCAAGATATATTAAATATTACACAGATTTTCATAAGGATGCATTTAACAACATATGAACCTTATGTCCTATGAAGTATAAGAAAACCTTTAGATACAGTATAGAGGATTTTTGACAATATCAAGCAACAGTAGTTGTAAATGAAGTTATTTTCCTTCTCAGCATTCTTTTCAAGAAGCACTTTTCAAGAAATGCTGCTTTGATATTTATTTAAGCAGTTAAAAAACAAAGCCTCAGGTTGTGGAAACATATGCATGTCAGTAGCTTATGCTTCAAATTGACGACCGCTGCATCTTCTCAACAAGCCTCAGGTGGTTTGCTGTTAACTGGCCACATTAAAGATTTAAACTCTCAGGGTTAGTATTTGCTCTTTTCAAGGGAAGACAGTTTGCTGCATCTTGCTCTTTTGCAGATTCTCAGTGCATCCTTCCTCCTGACAACTGGAGCTAACACCATACTAAGATTTCTGCCTTGCTGTCCATCAATTTGCTTTCTCATAAACAGCAGCAAATTACCCGGTGACCAGAAAATGTACATTGTTCAGCTTTGTCAGAAGGAAGATATGACAGTTAAAAGAATTTCAGTGCCTGGAGAAGTCCATGTTATCCTTGGCCATGAGAATTCTTTCCTTGCATGTTTTTTGGTAAGTTTAGCATTCTTCAAATCTCCTTGTTTCTAATGTGGGGCTACAAGATTATTCCCACAGTGTTTATCTGCTAGTCCTTTGCTACAAATTCACTTACGGTTTCTGCTTGTTAGTTGGCATCTTTCTTTCAAGTCTATACTTCTGGAAGCCCTGAGGCATAGGCCTAAGGCAAAATAACCATGTTAGCATGGGTGAAAGTGAGCATCTCCCACCTAGAGATAGTTTCCCTTCCCTTCCATTTTGACATCTTTAAATTTTGTCCAGTGTAATAACAAATAGACAAACTGAGGCTCATAACTATTCTTCTGCATTGTTCATTTTAGTCTTGGATTTTGTTTCTTCCTTTAAATCTTCTTTAAGAGGCTTTCAAAAATCCATTTAGCTTGACTCAATTTAAAATACAAATAGCAAGCAGATCACTGTCCCAAATATCATGTGTGCAACTCTCTTTAGCACTTAAACAGCATCCTGTAAGTGTCTGGCACACTCACAGAGAAACAAGTCTCTGTGATCTAAGCTGATTTAAATACTTCATGAGACTAACATGTCAGTAATTGCCAGTTTGCATACTGAAATTCCTGGCTGACCTAAGAGCTCTTAACTGGTAGTGAAGGAGAAAAATTCATTACAAATTACCATAGAGTAAGTTTTACTGTAGAACATGAATATTTTGACCATATTGTAAGTTAACTCCTTAATGGATCCTGCAATAACACACTCATCTGGCTGCACCCAAAGATCAGTATTTCCCTGGAGGGAGAGGTCTGTGTCACAGTCCAAGTAGCCATGTTAGCTACTAGACCTTATATGTAAAGATTTTTAAGAAGAAAAAAATGGATCAATTTAATTCCTGTGGTTTTAGAACACTTCACCCTTGTTTCTATGCTATAACATGTCTTAACTTACCAAAAGTCATATCTGGAGGATAACCTGTGGATAACTTTTATCTCACTTATACTTCTGCGTGGTTCAAGATGACATCACCACCTGCCTTGGAGATGTAAGTCCTGGCATAAAATCATGCAGGCTCAACATGTTCATGTCAGTGCCTTGTTTATCTATGCAGATATATGAAAGCTTATATGTAGGACTGATAGGATTCAGGAAGTATTTTTATCAAAAATACCTGGCTAGAAATATCACCACCAAATTTACTACCAGGTACAATTTCCATCAAATTGATATTTAAGCAAGAGATAAAAAAATTACACAATTATATAATGATGTTTTCCAACAATGCACTGGACTGCTTTATTGAATGATTAAATTATAATGCATGATATGTACAATAAAAACACAAGTTTCACATTGGTTTATGTATTTGAATAGGAGTGTATGTTTTTGTATTATACTTTGAGGAGAACTCCCTGTCTTTATTCCAATTTTTGAACTTGTAAAGACATCACCATCAGTATGGTTTGATTCTCGACTCAGTGATTAAACATCAGAATAAAGAAGGAAAATAAATTGCATCTTTTAAAAGAGGAGGTTGTGAATCTCCTCATCTCTGTTAGAACATGCTCTGCACAACACAACACTGGTTTTGTGACAAGCATCTTTTTCCATTCCCCTGTAGTATCTGCAAGCCACATTCAACTGCCTGAAACACTTTACAAGAGTCAAGTTTTGTCCTCAGCTGTCTGAAATAAACAGAAGACCTGGCACTGCAGGCAGGGTGAAAGAGGATCTGTAGGCACGACATTCAGAAACTGGTGGCTGTCCCCTTTTCCAATAAGTTTGTCCAGTTCACTATTCATTTTTTCAGTATAGCAGATACATTTATTCTCAATTTTCTGATGGTCACACTGAAGTACTTGCATGAAGATTTATTATGTTGGTGAAAAAATGTGACTTTTTTTCCAAAATAGATCCAGTGTTAAAACGAAAACTGATTTCTTCATTTTCTTTCTTTGTGTCAAAGTTTGTCCTCAGAATTTTGAAGTTGCCTTTTGTGTAGCCTTTTATCTCTCTTGGAAGATGTTATCTGTAAGTGTGCCTTATCATTCCAGTGACTATACATTTAGCAAAAGTAGACATACTGCATGAACACCTTTGAATTTTAGAAGTATAGTCTATGCTACTGCTCACATGGGAAAATAAAGTGTACTATCTGCTAGAAGCCATTTCAATTAAAGGACTTTAATAGTGTTTTTTTCTGATCATGATTCGCTACATCATGAAAATAGTTTTTTATCAGTATTAATGTTTGTTACAAGAAGGTGAAGCAAAAAAATATATACATAGAGGAGCATAAAGTATTATTAAATGGAATCACTCCTCAAGGATTATCAGAGAGCCTTATATATCACAGAGCCTTGTGTCATCATATCATGTGGAAACAGCTTCTATAAGGTTTTTTTAATTCCTAACCTTTCCCTCTCTCATTTCTACAGACATATATTGCTCAACGTTTGTAGGAATGCTTAACTACTCTGCATTTAGCCTTACCAGGCATTTCATATTCATACATTATTTTAAACATCATTTAACTATTAACATATACACCACTGTTTTCTTTTTTGCATATAAGTAATATTTCCATTTTCTCACCCATCCATGTAAACTAGTAAAGCTCTTTTAATAAGACACAGTCATTTTTTGCTTATTGCACTGAAGTCTAAGGGTTTTTTACAGCAAGATGTTGAAATACATCCTGCATATTCAAGACCAGAAATTCAAGAAGATACTTTGAAGATCATCTGTACTTCTCTAAGGTATCAGATATTTGTCAATGTATATATAATTTTTGCTGACAGACTTTTTGGCCAAGATGAATGATTTTTCCACTGTTTTATTGGTCTCTAAATAGAAGAATGCCAAATCCATTTCTATGCGTGTGCTTGTGATGTTAAAAAACAGTTGTGATTGTTAAGCAAGTGTTGAGATACAGTTGAGAAGCTGAGCTGAGTGAGCAGAGGCTAGTGAGGTAACCATCTGCTCAGTGTGTTACAGAACTCTCAAGCTGCATAGGCAAGGTAAATCTTAGTTTATCCAAGATAGATTGTGGCTTAATTCTAGGTATAACACAAGTGCCGAATGTAATATAGAATAATGGTTTATCTGTATACTCAATTGTCTAATATTCATTTAGCTGATATTTGGAAAAATAATTAAGGCTGTACTTCTCTAAGAAATATCAGTATTCTTTTTTCACCACCTTCCTTCCTGATGGAAGATTCAGGATCCTGAAAGATCCATCCATCTGTCCAAAGTTAGGATCACCTGCATATAACGTGTATTTTCTAAAAATCTCCAATGCTGACAGCTCAGCAACCCCTTTAAGCAATCTTCCATTGCTTACCTCTTCATTACCTCTTCAAGTCATTTCTACCACTCCCACCTCAAACGCCCTGCCTAGGGCCTTGCTTTACACTTATGAGATTTTTTTCCTGCTTCATCTTCTCAGAGACTTCCTAGGTTGAAGTGTTCAACAATTCTAATCACAGCTATTAGTGTTAGGAAGCCTCCAAACATTCAAGCTCTGCATAACCAGAATAAACAAGTTTTATTTAATAAAAGTGCAGTTGAATGTCATTTTGTTCTTTCAAGTAAACTGTTCTCTAAAACAATTACAAAATCACAATTCAACCTGTAAAGAGGCAATGTTCAACTGGTTCCAAGAAGTAGACCCTAGACTATCTTTTGGGTTCTTCAAAGCATGCTTTCAAGTGACACTGCTTAATAACAGCTGAGAGTTGCAATCTTTGTACATAGATTTCGTCCTTTAAGAGTTGCTTTGGTGCAGCATAAGATAGCCATCTTGTCATTCTTTTTTGTCAGCAGAAAGAAGTAGATGGAGTGAATTGCTTTGTGGCTGCTTCTGTCTCTCCACTGACTACAAATAAAACCTAGACAACAATCTCTGACTGGCCAGTATGTTTTTTATCTTTCACTAAAGGACGTTTTGTAAGATCAATCCTATTTGTAAACTTACCAGCCTCTGGTGAATCTTGAGAGGATTCCAGCTGTTCCTCCAATCCCTATAAAACTCCAGAGCCTCTCTAGCTGGTTTCTTTCTCTATTGAAAGAAGACCTTTGCCCAATCCTGTAGTGTTCATACTTGCTTATGTCTCCTTGCCAGTCCCTACTCAGCTCATAAGATTCTTCACTAAAGGTCTACATGACTCATTGTGAAATTAATGGAAAGTTTCTCTCTGATTTCACAAGGCTCTGAACTAAGCCTTCTGCTTACACTGTGACCCTACAGGATTTTCCTAGTCTTCCCCCTTTTCTAGCCCGCTCTAAACTTGATGATCAGCTTCTGGTTCAAACAGCTGTCAAATGCCCTGTTGGGCACTATATAACTGATGCTAATTTCACATTGCATACATAATAAAGCCTGGCTCACATACCCCACAGCACGTGAGATTTAAACTCAGCTTTCTGAAGTATACTAAATTAAGGGAGATCTTCAGTGTAAATTCATTGTTTCTTTTCTTTGATTGCAGAGTAAATAGAGCTTAAAGCTATCACAAATTTTTCCTGTTTATCTTTTTGATACATGCATGGTTTCTCCATATTCCATTAACAATTAGAGCAGTTGAGCATGTTACAGTTGCTCACAAACATGTTTTCTGTGCCAAAATACTTTTTTACCCACTTATCTGCATTTTTGTTAATGGGAGCATATGGGGGTGTAGGGAGAAAAAGCTCTGCAAAGCATAGGCTCTGGCTTCACTATCAAGAGCAGATTAGGGATCTCATACAACAAGTGCAAAGAATTGCCGGCAACAACTTCTTGCTAGCTGTGCTGCCTGCTGGTTTAGCTTCTTGAGAGCCCAGATCTGTTTTGTGCAATGGCTCTGCCTGTCATTTCTCAGGAGGCTACAGTAGGAATCTGTTGCCTCCCTCATGAAGCTCCCGGTCTCTCTGCCACATACCCAATGCCAATGTTTCCCGAATGAGTCTGGGCTGTTATTCCAACGCTCCTCTGTGCCGCCTTCATGACAGATGGTTTGCAGCTATGCAGTGGCCACATCTGAAAGTAACTCATGGAGGTGTGATTCCACTTTAAAGATTTTCCAGCAGTGCTTCTCAGAAAAACTCCAATGATGGGAAGTAACAGTTTAAAATTCTATTATGTACATAAAAGCATTTATTTACCCCTCATTGCACACAGGCCTGGAGGGTACCACTGTGCCTGTTAGTGACAATTTACATTACCTGAGTATCATGAAGCTCTACTTCATCAAAATTAACCCATTGCATCCTGACTTTCCCAGCTGGTATGAGGAACAGCTATAAATTTTTAATAGACTGGACTGGTTTGGGTGTTAGGGGGTTGTTGTGGTTTAATTTCAACCAGAAACAAAGCACCACCCAACAGCCCTCTCACTCCTCCCACCCCAGTGGGATGGGAGAGAGAATCAGAAAAAAAAGTAAAATTAGTGGATTGAGGCGAAGAGAGGAGAGGGGAGGAGAAAATTTAAATAAAAGAATAAAAGAAACAAGTGATGCACAGTGCAATTTTTCACCACCTGCTGACTGATGCCCAGCCCCTCCCCAAGCAGTGATCCCCTAGTTTATATAGCAAGTATGACATCATATGGTATGGAATATCCCTTTGGCTAGTTTGTGTCAGTTGTCCTGACTATGCTCCCTCTCAGCTTCTTGTGTACCTCCTCACTGGCAGAGCATGGGAAGCTGAAAGGTTCTTGACTTAGGGTAAGCACTACTTAGCAACAACTAAAACATCAGTGTGTTATCAACATTATTCTCACACTATAATCAAAAACACAGCACTATACCAGCTATTAGGAAGAAAATTATCCCAGCCAAAACCAGGACAGGGGTCTTTAACCACCAGGAGCACTGGAACCGCACATGTCTGAGAAGCTGCAGAGTCAGTACGTGGGCTAGAGATAAGGGCAGTGCATGCTCTTCATTTGGGGCCATTGCACTTTGCCAACCTTCCACACAAAGCAGTTGCACCAAAGAAAAGGCCAAGAGCACTGCTACTGTGTGGGCTGTGTGAGCCTGGTGACAACACCCCACTAGTACAGTCCCCTGGCCTGTGCACTGCTCACGGCTGGCTCACACCTCACTTAGAGACATATGTGAGCATCACATGGGAAAAGTGGGAGAGCCTTGTTTGATATGAAGTGTGCAGAAAGCTCAGATTTTAGGCAGTCTTAAGAAAAGGCAAGCTGATGTAGTGCAGAGTCTGAAAGTATTATCTGAGTTCTTGGGAGACATAAAGAAAACTTTGTAGAACAGCAGCCCACTAATTGAAACAGGAGGAATTATGTTTTCAACAGGCTTCCTATTCCCCAAGAAAGTGAAGACTGCAGATACTTTTACTGGTGCCCTATAAAGGGAAAAGATATTTCTCCTATAAAGGGAAAAGATACACACTTTTTTTCAAGACAACATAAAAATAGAATTTCTGGAGAAAAGTTAATGTGCATCTCACATCAGTCACTTCACAGTCATACTGACCATTATAAAGTTATGTCCACAGAGGCACATTTGTGCCTCTTTGGATACTGCAAACCTTCAGGCTCCTCAATAACAAGGGCCATACTGACAGTTATCTGTTTAGATACGCTACAAGAGTGTAGGCTAGCAACCTACGGCACTTGCATTAGAGTGTCTAACCATTGAATGTTGAATTTTTGGTTGAGGGTTACAAATCACCTTGGATTCTCCTCTTTTGCTGCCCTGGATCTAACTGGCTTCACTTTTTCACCAATTTTCTTCACTTCTATGATTTCTCAATTGGAGGCAGTATGATTGCTTATTGTCAATGAATGTACTGTAAAAGGTGTTTGCCTCTAAAGTGCTTTCAAGCTGATAACTCTTTCTAATAAGCTGTGAGACAGTGCTCAGCATGTTTAATGTTTCTATTATTTTTCTACAGAATTAGAAAACCTTGCCAAGTGTTTTTTCCTTGTTTAAATTTTTAACCCCCAATCAGCGGGAAGAGAGAGAGGGCTTATGCTACAGGTGCACAATTCCAAGCACAGCTGTCTCTCCTGCCTGTTCATGAAGGCTTGTCATAGAAAACAAAATCACTGCCAACCTAACTACAAACAGGAAAATATGTATTCACTGATTATGATTTTTGTTTGGATTTTATTCCTCTGTAAAATATAAATGCAGAGGTAGAACCCTACATGTCATTGGCACTCATGCCCCTGTAGGTCTTGTCATAAAAAAATTAAAAAATATATATTTGCTGATTTGTCATTATAAACAATTTAAAATATTTTTTAAAAAATTTTAAAAAGGCATCAGAGTGACAGTCCCTTCAAAAGTCTGGCAACAACAGGGAAAAACAACTTCACAGCCTGACGTTGCTGCAGTTTGGCAGCCAAATGGATTTGTGTAGGCTGTTGTTGGCAGCAGTTTTCATTAGCTTGGGGCCTCCTTTCTGGAAAGACAGAATCGAGCTGTCAGACATGGACGTGCAAGTAGGACTCACTTGTATGCTGTCCAGCTGAGCTGCTCTCTGGGGCCTCTCTTATCTGCCTGCCTTTAAGGGCAATTCTCTTATCATTATGACATCCCTTTTAAAACTTACCTAATAAATACCTTAATTTCTGTCTAATTCCTTTATGTTTAATTCTGTATCTCACAAAGGGGTATAATTTATTATTTTCCCCCTTTTGGGCTACACAGATCTCTGAAGTGGAGATTTCCTTTCCTGTAATTTCTTATATATGAACCAGTAAAAGGTTTCTTTGGAGCCTTCAGATAAAGAATTTTGTGGTCTTAAATTTTGGCAGATTATATTCTTAAACAAGGAGAGAAAATTTTTAATTCCTTAAATACTTGGGATTTCATTTATATGTTTGTTTTAAGTTAAATTTCATGTTCTGTTATAGTAAGCATTTTAGTAACAATGACAGGACGTCTCAGCAAAGAGAACTAAGTCACATTCTTGTATACTTTGAATAAATGCCACTAATATTGCAAACTGCTGTTTGGATTTGGGCATTGTTTGAATTATTATTTGTAATTATGTTTCATATAATAAATTCAATAAACAAAACTAATCTAGGATCACTGTAATGTTCATTGGTTATCTTTGGTAGATCACTCAAAATAGAGAGCACTTGCAGAAAAAGAAATCAGTACCATAGAATCATAGAATCATAGAATGGTTTAGGTTGGAAGGGACCTTACAGCCCATCTAGTTCCAAGCCCCCTTGCCATGGCAAGGACACCTCCCACTAGACCAGGTTGCTCAAAGCTGCATCCAGCCTGGCCTTCAACACTTCCAGGGAGCGGGCAGCCACAACTTCTTTGGGCAACCTGTGCCGGTGTCTCACCAAACCCACAGTAAAAAATTTCTTCCTAATATCCAATCTAAATCTACTCTTTTTCAGTTTGAAACTGTTTTCCCTTGTCCTATATGAGCTTGTAAAAATTCCGTCCCCAGCTTTCCTGTAGGTCCCCTTCAGGTACAGGAATTGGTACATTGCTGATCAGATTATTGTTATCCTCCTCGTGCATTTGGTCCTATGACTGTTCCCTGACCGAATAAAATCAGAAGGATTTAGCTCTTCTTTCTAATTTCCTGCATAGAAATAGGAAATCATTAATTCTCTGCAGGTGATAGCATATAAGGAA
This sequence comes from Aegotheles bennettii, assembly GCA_013398125.1. NCBI lineage: Eukaryota > Metazoa > Chordata > Aves > Caprimulgiformes > Aegothelidae > Aegotheles > Aegotheles bennettii. The sequence continues at coordinate 230,324 of VZRW01002262.1, forward strand.
TTAATCACGTCCTCATGGCAATAGGATTCTTTTCAAACAATGACTATTGCTATAAAAACATCGTAAAACTTCTGTTAGAAAACAGTTCTCTTATTTCTCTTGTACTGAATATATTTGAGTAAACACTTTTCTATATGGCCAAGTTTTGAAAATTACACCTTTCCAGAATTCTGGAGGTGAATCTGGAGAAGAATTTCTCGGGATCCAGAAAGACTCCCAGATAAGTCATGCATAGTTCTACTACCTGTCTATTAGAAAACTTTTCTCCACATCTCTGTACTAAGTGGAAACTTTTCAGTGTGGTTAACATTTGGACTGGAAAACCAGACTATTGGACATAAAGGGATAAACTTTCAGAGCTGCAGTGACATTTCTCTATATTACTACCATATATCCCAAGAATGTTTTTCTTTCCTCTCTAGTCTAACCCTCCAATATGCAGACTTCGACCCTTTATACATGAAAGTTTGAGTGCCTACCAGAAAATAAAATGTATTTGTTATTTTATTGTTAGTCCATCTGGAGAGAGGAGCTTTATTCAGTCCAAGAAAGACAGGATCACTACCATATCTTGACCATGCTCATTACTTACAGCTATGCCTTAAGACAATAACTACAACAAAACCTTAGGTGCTAGAAGTTCATTTGTGTGAGTGAGAAATTGACCCCATTGTGCAACTAGGTAGGTGTACTTTGGCAGTTCTTTGTTTTGCTTCTGTGTTGTGGTAGTTTTTTTCAAAGAAGGGAGGGGGTTCGTTGGTTGGTTAGTTTGGGGCACATTTTTTGGTAGCTGTATCTACACCTAGATATGGTATACTCAGATTAGTACAGACCAGTACTTTTGGTGATACAGTTGAGGACTTTTTCCTGGTGTTGTCCTAAATCTTTTCTTATTACTATGAACTCAGTGAGATCTCATTATACCAAGGTTAAGTCAAACAAAAAAACACCTATCTCCTCTGTCTGCATTATTCAAATAGCAATGGAATTCTCTCTCCATTTACTTACTCCTTGGCTTAGCAGGTATGTATTTAGCCCATCTAATATTTCCATAACTTTGTCTTGAAAGTGAATAATCACTTGTATTTTTCTACCCTGGATTTCTTCCAGTTTGTCATTGTCTCCCTGAAATGAGATGTCCAGAGCTACTGCAGGTGTAGTTGTATTTATTGTCCTACATAGATGAAATACACACTAGACTGAATGCTATTAAATAAGCTATGGACCCTGTGCTGCCAAACTGCATTGCAAAAGCATTTCTTGGTTGCTTCAACCCTACTGCTAAGTAGGCGAGATATTAGTTTTTATTATTATTTTTTTAATTAATTGAAACAACTGAAGAAACATTATCTAGTTACTTCCATAGATGTCTGAGGCAGCTAAACTGGTTAGGCATCTCCCTTTTACTTGGTTTAGGTTAAGGAAAATGTCCCCTGTGTGAAATAGTTTGTAACAAAGTAATTGTTACAGTCTAAGTGGCATGAAAGTGCAGTGAAGAGAAGGTAAACATGAATCTGTGAAAGACGGTTCAGTCCATGCTCACACCTTCTGAGACTTATATAAATGATAAATGCAACTCCTTGATTGACTCATTACGTAGAAGGCGGCAGAACTAATTCATAGCTAACTTGTATATTACACATGCTCTGCATAGGTAAGCAGAGTCATTTCTGTGACTTTTAGAAGTGGACATTAAGAGATGTAAAGGAGTAGCACTCAAAAATTGCAGTCACAAACGTTGTTTTTCTCTCAGAGAATATGACATCTTTAAAATTCAGTAGTTCCCTTGATGTCTGTCAATGCGTCTGTTTGTTTTGGGGAAGAAAAAGATGAAATGCTGCTTTTTGGTAAGGTCAGAACCTTTCCTTTTCAAGCAGACCTGGAATGTTTTGATTGTTTCAAGATTCACACTCTTACTTTACAAGAAAAATAAAAATGTAGATCTGTATGTTTTAAAACAGAATAGTTTACATTTATCTCTTACCTTCATAGACAAATCAAAAGAAAACTATATAGGTCTGTCAAAAACATATAGTTTAGTTGATGCTGTTGTCCCTATAACTAAAAAAAAAAAAGAAAAGAAAAGAAAAGAAAAGAAAAGAAAAGAAAAGAAAAGAAAAGAAAAGAAAAGAAAAGAAAAGAAAAGAAAAGAAAAGAAAAGAAAATTAGAAGCGTTATATTTCTCTTTACTATTAGAACGTAATTTTTATGGGACAGAAACTGCCATGTTTAATGAGATAGTAAGCTAGCTTTGAAACACTTAATGTAGTGTGCAAGGTCAACATAGCAAAAGGCTAGGTTAGATCATGCACAAATGCAAGGACACAGTCCCAGGTACCAGTACTAGTGTACAAGCTGGGCTCAGCTATTTTATTTCAAACACCAGTTCAAATAATTCATCTTAATGGGGATGTGTTATATGGTAACTCTATTTCAAATCCTCCTTTTATTGCAATCTTCCTAAAGAGCTAGTAGCATAAGTAAAATCAAAACTTCACTGAAGGGTGAAACTCTCTCTGCCTATGACTTTACCCTATGTGTCTGTCAGTACCTTGTACAAAACCAAATGCGTCAGCAACCTCCTGTTCTCTGTGGGAAGGTTCTAATACAGGATTTTTCAAGAATTTTCCTCTAAGGAGGTTCATTTTTGTCTAATGAGAACATATGGGTTTGGCAGCACCAATCTATAAGGAATGCAGTCAGCCTTTTTTTTTTTAATCCTTTAGAAAGTATCAGCATAAGTACTGAGTTCACTTACCAGTAAATCACCAAGTAGAATGAAGTATTCCAAGTGTTATCATAACTATCCTCATTTGAAGAAGGCTTAGACTGATGTGAATCATAACTGCACTTCATAACAAAGATAATATTGTGTAAGTGTTCCTATACAGAAGCAATGAGTCATGTTGCAATGACCATCTCATAATCATTCTGACTAAACAGAGGATCAATATTTACAACTGAACATGTTAACTTTCGAGACACTTTGCAGAGGGAGAAAGAAACATGGCAAAGTATAAGAACTTATAAAATCTACCACTGCATATTAATTCAAATGGCCTAACAGCTACTAGTTTTACTTGTAAAATATATGGTCAGTGAGGTGTGAAAGGTAGTTATGATTTCAATGAATATGCTTCAAAAAAAGTAGAGTGGATAACATATTTTCAGTATCAGGAAGAATAATTCACTTGACCCTTTAACATGCTGTCTATGTTCCTTTCACAGGAGATGAATTTAATGATAAATGCCCAGTATAGCTGGGAATAAAAACAGCATAGGCAGTCACAAATGAGGGATTCTGCTTTTCTCCTTCATGTAACTGGTTTTCTATACTTCAGCTGTTGATAAAAACTTGTTATGGAGTCATAGTTTGCTATCAAATGGCCCTTTAAAGGACTGGTTTATAATTCCATAGATAATGACCTTGGATTCCTTTTGGTCTGGTATAGATTTAAAAGCTTTCCTTTACAAACTCCTTTACAAAATAAAACTTTTTCTAATTGAAATTCTTCAACAGTAATTTCAACAGTAATTTTTTTCCCATACTGACAAACATTGAACATAATCCAGCCCTTGATGCAAAGAAGGCTAGTGTTATGAGACATGGACACATTGTAAAGAGTCCAGTGCAGCACCAATAGGATGACCAGTGGACTGGGACTGGTGCATTTCTCATACGAGGAAAGACTGGAACATCATGGGTTGTTCAGCCTGGAGAAGAGAAGGTTCAGAGGGGGATTTGTCAGTGTATGTAAATACCTGAAGGGAGGATGTACAGAAGACGGAGCCAGTTTCTTTTCAGTTGTGCTCAGTGACAGGACAAGAGGCAATGGGCACAAACTGAAACATAGGAGGTACTTCCTGAACATCAGGAAACGTTTTTTTTTACTGTGAGCATGACTGAGCACTAGCAGAGAGGTTGTGGAGTCTCAATCCCTGCAGATATTCAAAAGCCATCTGGACATGGTCTTGGACAACCGGCTTGTAGTGGCCCTGTTTGAGCTGGGGGGCTGGACCAGATGTCCTCGAGATGTCCCTTCAAATCTCAACCATTTTGTGATTCTATGACTGTCATCTCCTGTAATTGAGTATCCCTGTACTGACAATGATCCAAAATGGCAACACTTGGGTAAAACAAGAAGAGCTGAACTCCATTTTAGATTTGTGTTGGATCTCTACTAACCTTCATGAACTTTAGAGAGTATCTTTGCTCTGACTTCTCTCTGGACTCTGCTTTTGCGGTTCATGTGGCACAACATCTACACATGCAACACTTTCAAACCTTTGGCTTATCCCATGTCTTCCTCCTTCCACTTTGGAGATGTTCTGCATCAATATTTCTGTCCTCCTCCAAGTTCTTATACCGATAGTACATCTAACTGGTGTTGTTGTCCTGATACGGTCATGTGTCCTACTGAACAATATTTCCTTGTTTCTTTGTAGTATCCTGTCTGCATCCATCCTTTGAAGAAGGGAACATCTGTTTTTTACGCACCGATTAACCAAGAATGGAGACTCCTGAGCTCGCAGGTAATACAAGTAGATGATGAGGATAGCAATATGATGTGCGGCTCCAACCTAGCATATTGATTTTACCTACATATGAATATCAAGTTTTGGAATAAAATCTGATGCCTCAGAGGCAGTTTTAAAATTCCTAAGGATTTTCTTGGAACCAAGACTTCAACTTTGCTTTCCTAGCTAATCCAAAATTTAGACTTTGAATAATTTCAGGTTGAGCTAGCACTTTAAGTTATACCTACCAAATCCAGTTAAAGAACACTTTCTACAGGGAAATGAAGCACAGAAATATTTTCATAGATTATGAGAGAGAAGTTTTGTAAACTTATAAATGATATACCAATTGGAACACAGAAAGTCTGGAGGCTTTTTGTTATTACACAAAGATGCCATCAAAACCATTCTAAAGAATTGTGCAGCCCTTCTCTCCTTGAGCAAAATAAGATGGAATGCAGCCAGTAAAAGAATCAGAGTCAAAAAAATAGCCAGGCTTTTTAAGAGTAAAGGGGATCATGTGCTTTTAGAGAAACATAATTCTAAATGTGCAAGATACAACGTATTTTTAAATGTTTGACATAATCATTATTTTTCTCACTGATGTTAGTGGGCCTTTTCCTACTCTGGATGTAACAAACTCCAGATCTCTAGTGAAAATAAATGAAAGAACTGGAACAATGGTAAAAGTGAACTTGAGAAACAGAGATCACTGTTGGATAAATTGTCTTCTTTAGTGTTAATTCAGCCAAACAGTGGGTGTTATCTTCTTAGAGGCAGTTTAAACACCACATGACACATCCCCTTTCTAGAAGGAGGATTAGATCATTGTGTAGTAGGACTGTAACAGGGAGGTAGGAAACTCTGTTTCTTAACTTTAATCTTAGTGAGACCATCTATTCAAACTTCAATTTGCACAATCACTTGCTATCAATGGAAATGAGTAGGGGAGAAAAGAGTGTTCATAAACAATGTTGAAGAGCTAGATAACTGGCACCACTGCTGGCTGTTATTTTTGCACTGTACAAGAAAATTAGTACTGTTTACATTCTCTCACAAAATCCCATCTGCCTGAGGTCACAGTTAGGCCCTGAAGCTCACATACTCTTATGTGTTGTATGAGTGCATTTGGCTGCATGACCATCTACTCCCACCTGTCCCTAGGTTCTGTTAGTGTAGCTCTGGGCTTTCAGCAGGGCAACATGCCCTGGCATAGCTGGGCTGCCTGGCACCTAGAAAAGCCAGAGCTCCTATCTGAAAACACCAGGCTGGAGACCAGCCTCTCCTGCTTCTCCATTACAACAGATATGGGGTATGCTTAGGTAGCTTGGTTAGATAGAAGGAGCACACTGAGTCTCTTTGAGAGGTCTGTGACAGCAGGAGGTCTGCCTGTGTTGCGTGGCTGGGAGGCAGTCTGCATCAAAGGGGGTTTTTGTATCATCAGTGTGTAAGAGCTCTTGCAGTTAGTAGAAGTGCAGGTATTGCATAGCTGCCTACCCAGCAGGTACCATGGGGCAGATCTCTCCCACAGCTAAGGAGACCTGAACATCTCCCATCCCTCCTGATGTCCCTGGTGTCCCTGAGTCCTGGCTGAGAGCAACAGAGCCAGCATCAGTCTGGGATGAACGTGGGAACACCAGGAGTAACTGTGATAGCAAGGTTAGATGATGACGACTGGCACTCAAACTTAAAATAGATGCAAACCAGCCTAGTCAAATAAACAGGTACTTAGTTCAATGTTTCCTGTTCTCTCTAACATGATGCTGTGGCGCTAACATTAGCTGCCACCTCCAAATGTGTGGTTTCCTTCATACACAAGATCAGTAACAGTAAACTCAAGCATCTCTATGGGAAGTAAAAAAATGAGAGTGATAAGTCAGCAAGACAGGTGATATTTTCTGAAAGTAACATAGTGATCTACTTTATTTGCAGCCAGTCATAATAGCAAAAGAGTAGCACATAAATCTTGGAGTCAAAGGTGGAAAGATGACCGTGGAAGGAACTACATGCCAAAAGAAAGGAGGGCAATGGGGACTCTAATTATATTTAGGTTATTTATCCATTCATATTTTAGATATATCATTAGTTAAAATGATAAAATGAGTGTGATGGTAGGTTTCTTGTTCTGCAGTTGAGTTGCGAGGAGATGGAAAGTCTGAATATTCTGGGTAAGAAGGAAAGTTGTAACAAAATTTCTATTAAAAGTATTCTACAGAAGAGTCAGCAAGGATCACAAAGTTCAGTGGAACAAGGCCTAAATTCAAACTAAGTTTAAGTTCTGGATCTCTGAAAGCTATAATATGAGTTGTACAAGATCTAAATTCAGAGAGATGGAAATCCCCTTAAAAGTCAGTCAGGCTCTTCAGTACATACGAGTAACATAACAAAATAAAATAAAATGTCCATGAACCCACCCTATGTTTCCTTCATCTAATCACAGAAGAAATTACTCATTTTTATGACACAGAAGATCTTGATACCTCAATAAGCTATCACGTCTAGTTTCTAATTGAGCTTCTTAATCCAATTAATTTAATTTTAAGGAAGAAAGTTATACATCTTATTCATGGTTACCATGGGGAATGAAAGTACACAGTGTAACCTCAGCTCTGATTCTATTAATACAAAATTAGCAGTTTGGTTATGTTTCAGCTATTTAACCAGTGGTACCCACAGCAAATGAAAGTGAAGAGAACGAGTATGTTTATATTACCACGATGTGCTATTTAGCCATGTGATTTTTTAGCATTTATTGGGATATTCTGTCACTATCACAGAGAATTAATAATCCAAAAATGCAGAAAACCTGTGTATTCAGAACATTCTCACCCACTGTGTTAAGATCTTTTTTTTTACCCTGTTTGTACCTCATCTTTGTTCTGCAAGAAGAGTGCAATGCTGCAAAAGAAATTGTCTTCACAGAAAAGTGCATCCAAACTTTTCAGCCTTCACAATGCTCAAATGCTTTTTTTACTTGAAATGAGAGGAATCTTCCCACTTGTATTATATCATGGAAGCTTATCAAGTGGTATCAGGTGACTTGACTTTGAATTTCCCTTGGCTTGTAAAGACCAAATAGCTGCTGATGTACACTTGTAATTCTAAGCTACAGCTGCAGGTGAACTCTTGACATTTAGACACTAAACAGAATGCCTATAGGCTAAGGTATTTTTTGGTTGTTGTTTTAGTCTAGAAAAATGTACATTTACATTCTGTCAGGGTAATTCAAAATTTGCTGAAGTGATTGTCTTCTGCTTTTGCAAATCCATTTTTAAGAAGATAGGCTTTGAAAGTTTGGAAATACAAACAATTAAATGAGTTAAATTAAATTAAACTCTTGCAAAGAGGAAATGGAAAAGCTTATCAAGCACCTGTCAAATTCTGAATACCATTTTATCAACAGACATGAAGAAGTTACAAGCAACTGAGAGAGCCACTTATAGCTCTCTATGTTTATGTCTAGAAGTATGGGAAATGTAATAGTACTGAATATACTCTGAACAGGTCCTTTTCAATCTACAATCTAATGCATATTCACACTCCAAGAGGTAACTCTTCCATAGGGAAAATAGAATATCCTTCAGAATGTAAAGTTTCAGTCAATGGTGCATCAGTGGTTTCTTCCCTTCCCTTTTAGATGAGAATACTCTTTAGAAAGCAGTTAGATAGAGCTGATGTGATTTCACACGGGAAAATATTTCACGAGTGGCAAGGTACAATTGCTACTGCTAGCACTAATGAAGAGAGATCAGAGGACATCTTGCAATATGTTTTGAATATACTTTTTTTTTTGGTCTGGTTTTCTTTTTGATTTCCTACTTTGTTACTAAAAGAGTAAAGTTTGGATCAAGTAATTTTTTTCTATCCTTCTCTTATGAGGAAAAGAAGTGGCTACAGTAACATCATTTCTACATCTCTGGCTTTATTTTTAACATCATATTGTTTTTACATTTTTAACATCATATTCTTTTTACATTAACTTGAATACAGACATATCTTCTGACCTTCATGGGTTTTAGATGACAAAATCACTTTAGATTTTCTGTCTGTGATAGAATTAAACCTCACTCTGCTAAGCAGCAAGAATGAAAGTGTTCACAGCAAGAAGAGTTGAATCTTGCTAAACTAGTATGCATGATAATTGATTGTATGGTGTATTGCAAAATTATATGATCTCCTGAGTCATGTGGACACCTTAATATTTTAGACAGACAGGATAGAAAGTCAGGTGATGAGCAGAAGGATTCAGTAAAATGTGAAAGGTAAATTGTTTAGTTTTATAGGTGTGTGTTCACAAGAAGAAAGGAGATGTGTCACATCAGACAGTTTTTTATTTCTTGATAGACTTTGGAGCGATGTCTTCTATCCTGAAGAAGCACCAAAACCATCAAAAAATCAGATTCTTTAAATGGCTTAGCAGTAATTTGTGAGGAGGAGTATTGCACACAACTCCACTTGTTTGGGGGATAAAATGTGTGACTCTAAGTTAATTGATATGGGTGAGTATCCATACTATTCTGCTAACTTTACTGAACAGAAAGTAGACAGTACTCATAAACGCTCAGAAAACAGCCAGCTCTGGACAAAAAAAAATCATAACTTGGGGAAAAGCCTATATGTTTGATTAATTCTTAGATAAAAAGTAAAGGTCCGTTTAAAAGCACTTTAAAACTCTTTCTGAAATTCTCTTTTCCATCCCAGTACTCATATGTTGGCAGAATTAGCACAGTCTTATTTGCTCCTGTCAGGTTAAAAAAAAAACCAAACAAGCAAATAAAAAACCCCAATCTCCAAACCAATGAAAGTCAAGCAGTAAAACTTCAGTTGTTGCTTCTTGCTCTATATAGACCTTGCAGTACCTGTAGCTTCAAAATACTTCTGTAATGTTGTGTGAGCAACTTTCATATGAAATTAGTGGTAGAAAACATTTGTGAAAAGTACTGCGTAACTTGATTTCAGCTACTGTATGGGTTACAAAATCAAAGATGCATAACTTTTTGTCATTCTAAGGTGAAATAAACGTAAGAAGCACTCTAATAGTCTCAGTTCTTGGCTAACCTTAAAAATCAAAGGCAGCGTTTGCACTTACATATAAACAAGGGCAAACCATACAGCAATGCATAAAACTACTTTGGTGTTTCTCAACTTTGGGATTTTGACTCAAATATTACTAGGGTTTTAATTGTTGACAATTGGATATTTTTTAATGTAAAATGCAAATACCAGTCCTACATAGTTCATTTTAGTTTATGGATTGATTATTGCCTTTGTAACCCTAATCAGTAAATGTTACCAATCTTTTTGCTGTAGTGCTTGCATGAGTTAAAATTGGAGGCTAGACAAATACATTATTTTACACTGCTTTATTTATGTTTCCATACACTTCATATGCTTCCATGCAACTTCACAGCATTCATCCATTTCCCATCTGCTTATCTGAACAGCAGAAGGATCAGAAATACCAATACATACCAGACATACAAATCATTATAACTGGTTTTGTCTGGCAGTCTTAAAAATGGTAACATTCAGGTGCATACAAAACATCTATTGCTTGTACAGAGAAGTAAACTCTTGCTAAACAGGATTTATAAAGGTTTTTCCAGAACCAAGGCTTCAAGAAGTTTCACTAGATCTTTTGATATGAGTGCTGGATCTTGTAATAGCTGCTGGACATTGGGAGCAATTAGAAAAACTAATTCAAATGACAGAGAGTTGGTAGAGTGCACATACATGGGCTAAATTCCACTATTAGCCTTCAGTGCTGCATTTTTTTTCATGGGTTCCTCTTAGGAACAAAAGAAACCTCAAAGCCAAAACAAGCAAACAAAAAAACCCAAACAACTATAATTACTCTTGAGCTGGGGGAAACTGCTGAATTTAAGAAAAGCTTACTGAAAAATAACTCACAACTCACATGGTCTGTAGACATCCAAAATTTTTTGAGAATTATCTGATGGCTAATGTTAACTCCATCTGATAGTGCTTGGAGTTGACACAAAGGAGAGATATTAAAACAAATCAAAACATTTTTAGGCTTATATTAAATATGGGCTGCTTCCTCTCTTTTTTTGTCTTGGATTCAGGAGTAACTCAGAAAACTGAGTTTTAATGGGGATATTTTTCCCCAAAAAAATGGCATTGGGAAAAAAAAATCATTCTGAGTCTTTACCTTTACTGAGATGCTGGCTATCAGATTAATTCATTCTTCAATTATGGGATTATATGGAAAACTGATATCTATAAATTGACTAGGGGTTTGAAAGCACCTGAATCTTCTAAATCTATCTAGCTTCCTTGAGAGTCCAATAATTTCACCCCTAGGCAAGAAAAAATGTCATATTTTCTCATCTCGCTCAATTTAAATTGACATAATTGCAAAGAACATTTAAAAATGATCCTTCTTCTGGGTTCATCCTTCTCATTTCCCCATTACTCTGGGCTGAGGCATTCAGTCCTGAGTTCTCTAAACTGAAACTTAAGTGTCTCTTATTGACTGAATTAAAGGCTCTGTAAATGTACAGGGGAAAAATCTACTGAAATTCAGAATGTTTGTTGAATATTATTTCAGAAATTACAGCATATCCTGGACTGGAAGAAAAGATCATATTTGGGACTGTCTATAAAGTAAAGCAAAACAAAACAAAACAAAATAAAACAAAACAAAACAAAACAAAACAGTTTATCTCCTTCTCTCTTCTTCCCTTACTCCTGCAAACACCAGAAAATTTTAACAAGGAAATATCAGCACAGAGAATAGAAAGCAGACTTCCTTATATAGACAGACTGACAAGTCTGTCACTCTATTCCCCCTTTTCATGTCTTGTTATCAAATCAGACACCCTTGGAAAGCATTTTAGATTGTCTCTTGATTCAGGGAGCTTGAAAATGTTTCAACTTCAGATTTATTTGAGAACAGTGTGCTGGAATCAGACCCATCTGTTTCTCTGTTCTTTAAGTAAGCAGTCTGTTTTCCCACCTTCACAAATGAAAAAGTTCAGTTTTGACCCAGAAGACTTGAGGTGTTTAGTGCTTTAATTTTATATTACAACACTGTTCTGAAATCCTGCACAGGGTAGGGGCACACATCTCTGAAGTGATGTACTAAGAGCAGTATCATTCTTTCAATATATTTTTCCCCCAAAAAACATACGAGATCACTTTAGAAAACAGAATGCCTCTGATTTATGAAAAGAATATACATGTCTAAGCAGTATGTTTGTCTTCTTTTGTTCAAAAACTTTATGGAGACCTCTCAGAATGAAAGAAAATCACAGCCTGAAATTAGCATGGGTGCTTTTAGCTCAACTTTATCTCTGGACTGGCAGCTAACTGTCTGTCGGAAGGTTTTAAGTTCCCGATTGTAGGTCAGTCCTCATGGATAAATCACAGAAACAGCCACAGATAAAGCACATGATTGGCTATTCTCCTGCTGAGGAGAGACTGCATTAGGGTAGGCTAATGAATACGGAATCATTTTCTCACCCTCCGGGTGGACGCCCCTGTCAGGACTGAGTCACTGTGAAAGCAGTATGCTGAAATGATTTAAAATGCAGCAGCCTTTAGTGCTAGTGACAGATGGGTATAACTCAGGAATCATGCATACTCATTTTTAGGCCTTCACAAGCCATGAATTCCTGTACAAATATGTACAGGAATTGGAAAGATAAACTGTGATACAAATCTCCTGTTTGTGCATACTTCAGGAAAGTGCAAAGTGGAGACCGTTTCATAGCCATTTAAAATGACCACAGGGGACTGTCTAGGGCAGTCAAAGGTGGATATTTTATTCCAAGCTTTTTTTGTTGCTTTTCTTTTGTTCCAGAATACTGCAGATTTTCCTGGAATAAGCAGTGTGTTACTTCTGCATAACAAAACTGCATCTTTTACATTTTCTGCTGAAAATTTGTTCTGATGTGATCAGTTTACCTAGTCAGCTGGAGATGTTATAGCATCAGAACTGCAGATATGAAAAGCTTGAAGTAGATTCTGATTTTGTCAGTTTCATTTTCAATAGAAATATGTGATCTAGTTTGAGAGAGAGAAGATAAAAGGGTAACTTTAGAAGTATCTACCACACTGAAGGAAAAAATTGATTAAACAAACAAACCCTGTTAGAGTCTGGGTGAGAATTATGCAATAGTTCTAACTTGACTGAAAGATACATTTTATGAGCTGGACTTCACCCTGGATTATGATTTCTGTTCATATAACCCTGGTGTTTGGCATCAGCAGCTACTCACAAGCCTTGCGGGTAGGGGTTTGTGGTGGGTTTCCAGGGGCCTCCAGTGGCAATCAGTGACCAACATGGGGACCAGCCCAGGAGAGACGTTAGTTCATACTCTGAACAGCCACTGATGCTGCCAGGAAGACTTTCATGAAAGTCCAACCACTTTGGCATCAAATATTGCCTTCTCTTGAGCCTTCAGAAAAAGATGTAACTTTGCACAACCCTGTGAACTCTCTGTGGTGAACCATCATTAGTCAAGAAGTGAGAATAATACTGTCTGGGTGCAGTGCAGCCTCAGAACATATCATGTAAGAAATGTTATTAGTAAAAAAAATGGATAATGAAGCTTCATAACATACATGCATGAATTCTAACTACTCAGTCAAACTGTAGTCTATGGGAACCTGAATTGGAAAGCCCCTTGGGAAAGGAATTGTGCTAAATGATGTCTGTGAAGAGTCACTAGCAGAATAGCTTTATGGAAACAATCGCTCTAATGCTTGCATGCTGTTCTATGTCATTTTAAAGCATTGCAGTTCATTGTAGAAAATGGGACTTTTCAGCTGACCTTCTGTTTTACCTTTGGGGAAGCTAATGCTTGTATCACAAAGGGGAAGCTAGTTGGGTGTTTTTTAATATGGTATGTGCCACAAATGAGAATGTCAGAAAGGTCTGAAATTTCATCTCATCCAAATCTATTAGTGTTAATGTTCTTTTCATTATGATTTCATCAGGATTAATTAACAGAATCTGTGAATAATATGCTGCACATATTTGATATGCAAAACCAAATCAACTGTACAATTTATGTTTTCTTACAGCTGGTGTTTCACATATTGAGAGTCAGGAGTATAGAATACATGCATTAGTCTACACCAGCTGTCCATGACTAGCAGCTTGCCTTCCTGAGCCACAAGGTGCCCTGGATGACAGTGAAGCCTGGTTCTAGCGGCCAACCTTGCTGGAGTCAGAGCTTCTGCAGTGGACAGCCAGCCCAGAAAGCAATAGCCTCATTTTCTTACAAGTCAGGAGGTTCAAAACATGTTTAGATCATGCTGATATAAATGTGCCTTGACTTATTTCACTCATTTCACTTAAAAATAGTTTGAGATAAACTTATAGAATGTCCAATATTTGTTTTCAATGACTTTTCCAGTGGTCACTCTGAAAGCCCTACAAATTACCTCACTGACATGATTCATCAGTAAATAGACACAGTAGATACAGGAGTGTGTTGCTTTTAATTCTCAGAAAAGTGATCATTTTCAGTAGAGAGAAATTTCTGATGATAGCAATGGTAGTGTCCAATTAACCCCTCTCTACATAAATATCTGATTTTTTGCAGTTTTTACATTTTTAAAGTGTCTTTTTTATATATATATGTAGTTTGTTGGCAGATCACAGGGTAAAAATTTGAGGTCCTCTGTACATTTTTAAAACATCTTTACAAGCAACAAGATCTTGATGTGTCGTTATATTTTGAGGCACAGAACCAAAACAGGGCAAATCTGTTTTCTGATTTCACTGGCCTTGGCATTGGTTCCTGGATATTTATGTCTTAATTTCTTCCACTCAGATGTGGTATTTGATTTGAGTGTTTGTGAAAGCTACCAATCTGACAGTCCTGTAGACCGAAGCCTTCCATTTATTCACCCATTATGTACAAAGTGCAGGTTTCCTTTTCCAATTCAAGTGCCTCTACCCGTGCTGGCCAGGCCACCTCAAGGGAGGAATCATTTAGATTCCAACCACACACTTTCCCCTGCCTTGCTCTTGCAAATGCCAGCAAGAAGCCGATTTATGCCAGCTGTTGCATATTTCTAATGGGCACACTTATCTATAGGGAATAAAGTGATCAGATAACTTCCAAAACATAACAATTTTAGTTTATTACCAGTCTGGACTGGATTTGAACTGATACTCCAGAAAGAAATTATTCTCTTCCATTACCAGTCCAGATACGCTTAGGAGTTTCTGTGGGGCTCTAAGAAGCGTCTTAATGGAAGTGGATCTATTTTTAAAACATGTCCGTTAACAATTGAGCAGATTATCTGAGTTTCAGGCTGTATTAAATGCACTGAGATGTAGTTTATACTTAATAGGTAAGGAAAGTAGCTCATATTATAAAAGCAATACATATATATTATACCCAGTGCACATTTATTGAAACAGTGTAAGGTTTTGAAACAGCTTACATTAACTCTGCATCTGTGCTGTGAATCCAGAAAGAAGTTGAGGTTTGCTCCATTAAAACCCTTTTCATGGTGTTGGCAGCTGAGAGGGAGTTTGTCACTGATATGCTTACTTTCTTCCCCCTGTTTCATATTTCTGAAAAGGATATACATGAGAATAAATTTATTCTAAAGTAACAGCAGGAGCAATGCAGAGACAATAATGATGAACCTGTTCCAGCTGGATGGATTATGTGAGAAGTCCAAAACCTGCAGGTTCTCATTTTCCAACAAGACAGCCAATTCTGACACTTTAAAATACAGGTGTGGATACACCAGAGTGGGAGCAAGGAGGTCATCCGTTCCCCTCTGTTGTTGTAGCCAATGGCTCTGGTACCCTACATGCCACTGGCACTGCACTGTAGCAGGTGAAGGAAGAGCCTCACTGTTTTAGGGAGAAGGTAGACAGGCATTCCTCAGAAGCTGTGTTAAGTCTCTCATCTGTGCTGTTGCCACTGGTTTGGGATGAAAAGGACATTGGCTAGGATTTCAGCATGTTGTATGTGGCACACTTGGTCCTTGGTGTGTGACCCACAGAGGGGGCTGAGCCTCACCATTCCTGTTAAAGAGGCATATGTTTCTGCATTAGACTACTGGTTTCTCTATTTGAGTACCCTGAAAAAACACTATAAACTTTTCATTGTTGATAGAGAAAGTAGGAGTGCTGCCAGCATGGGCTTTGGGAAAGAGTAGAGAGGGCAACTGGGGCAAATGCTCTCAGGGGCAATGAGGATGCATGTGCTATATACCTGAAGCCTAGGCAACAGCTGGCAATGGCATCATATATATTGACTAGTCTGCAAATTCAATCCAGAGGGCCATGTGGAACAAGAGACTTTATTCTACTGAACCTGAACTGTGAACCTGGAAAAGAACACACAGTACATGAGACAGAAAAGCAAAATACCTATATGCCTTTCTCTGCTTCAGTTTCCTACCTTCCTCAGCTCTTTGGGGTGGGTTTGATTTGCTTCTTGTGCTGGGTTTTTAAAGGACTGGTCAAAATCCTCCAAGTTTCACTTTGGCCATAAGGCCTTGGAAAAATAAATTCCAGCTGCTCTTGACAAACAACCCCCTCTTCTGCTTTGCCAGTTGACTGATTGATTAGTTAGTGGTACCCTTGGTCAGGCTCTCTTCTGCAGAGCTGCCAGTAACTTCATCCAGCAATGCTTCCACATGAATGAGCGATCACCAGGGACTTTCAGCCTTCTCTTCTTAGCCCTGTAACACTTTCTACTTCTACATAGATGAAGATACCCAGATAGACAAAACCTTCAATCAGTTATACTGTTTGGAGTCTGACATACACAATGAGAGTCTGCAGTATTAAAGAGAATTCACAGGAGTAGAAACAGATTTCTCAGATCATTACAGAGCTACAATTATTTGCACTTGGCTAACACATGCTTGGTTTTTCTTATATTCAAGTCTCTCAGCTGGAGTCCATCTATTTTTTTCTCATGTTAAGGCCTCCGGGTTTATTATAGTGGTGTTTTAGCCTACTAGTAGACTGAAAGCAGTATGAGACATATTCATCACATGCAGGAGGGAAATTCTGCACATCGTAAGGATGCTGCCAGCTTTTTTCTTCCTAGAAGGCAGGAAGAAATAGATTTGTCAATTCCCTTATCTGCAATCCTTTTCTGAAAATTTTGAATTTTTACCTTCAAGCTTTAGACTAAGAGCTCAGGTCAAAAAATTGACTAATTCCCAGTTGTATCCCAAGGCTGGTCTTCAATCTGTGGGAGGGATTTTTTCACTGTGGAAGTCTTTTTTTCTCTGTTTTGTTAGGTAGTTGCACTATGAGCTAAACAGAGAAAAATCAGTGCCTTTTCCTCCTGGGTCTTTCCTGGGAGGTGCATTGGGGAGTTCAGACAACTACTTAGAACAAGAGAATTTTGCTTGAAAGCCTAGTCCCAGATAAGTTGCTCACACACAATAAGGGAAAGGAGAAAAGAAATAAAGAGAACTTGACTTCGGAGAATTTCTAGTCCTTGTCCCACTTTTGTATGCCAAGTTTGCCATGAAGGCAAGATTAAGCCTAGACAAGAAATTGGCTATCGTTTGCACCAATGACTGTACCTCTGAGTGGCACTTTGACACTCTTTCCCTTTAGCTTTCCTTTTTTAACCTAGGAGAGCCCTACAGACCAATCTGAGTATGCAGATCCATGGCAAATATTTCAGAAAACATTATGAGGTTATGTTTAGGATATTTGCAGCTAGACTAGACAACCTGTTCATTGGAAATAGGAAGGTGTTTTTTGAGGCAGGCATTTCCAAACATGCTTAGAAGATTCTGAAGCTTTGGGTGGTCATCCAAAATCATTCTGCATCCTATTACATCCCATTGCCCAGCTTAGCGTTTTTGGCTTCTGTTACAGTGAACACATCACCTATATCCACCTCCATCAACCATGACCCACATGACAGGTGGCAACTCACTAAAAAAGTTCAGCAGGCAGTATGGGACCCTTTGGTTTATGATGTATTTGTTTCCAGCTCATCTTCTAATTTTGCAAAAGAAAGCTTCTCAGCATCCATCAGAAAGAGATTAATTTTGTATCCTTTTCAAAAATAACTGTTCGTAGTTTTCCTTGTGTGTCAGGAACTGTCCTTTTATTTTCAGCAAGTAGCCTCCTGTTATGTGGATGACGTGCAGATGGTCATTCTTTCACCTTTAGATCTTATGGTGGACAGATCTGGTAAGCAGCAGTCCTCCTCAACCTTCAAAGCACTCTGCCAAAGGCATTCATTTCTTGAAAGAAATGAATAACACAGTGGATCTATCTATGTAGCTTCTTAGTTTTACTGTCCACAGTCATCTTGGGGGTTACAAAACAGAAACCTAATGGAAAATTAATGTTGTGTAGAGTCATTAGAAAAGCCAGCTTACATCTTGGCTTCTGTCAGACATATGCAACTGAAGGTCAGGCACTTCAATGTTTAATTTTACAACTATAAACACTGAGTTTGGAAAAGGAGAACTCATTTATTTCTCTTTTGTTAAAGCATAGATAAATATATTCATGGCACTGAAACATTTGCATTATTAAAGCATTTGAATGAACATGAACAAATTGCTAATCTGTAAAGGCTATAATTATTTTTGCCCAGACATGAATAAATAACTTTTTTGCAACAGCTGTAAACTTAGGTTGTCTGTTTGCCTTTGTGTACTTGCAAACTCATATACCAGTTAAGTCACCTGGATCAAAGAAACATTTTAATTAAGACATAGAAGAAACAAAGTATATTTGTTGTCAGCCTTCTCTACTGGAACTACACAAATAATTGTAATTGATTTTACTTCTTTGAAAAAAAGAAAGGTGACCCTTCATTTGCTTGAACAAACCAAAATGGTTGTTAACCATCTTCAGTGACCTTTCTGTCAGCTGACAGTTGGTTTGTGACAGATGAAGCTGACTGGTAAAAACCAAAGCTGTGTACCTGATGCAGTCTGGTTTTAAACTGTCATTTGTGATACATGCAGATTTGCTATGAAAGTTTCAGAGTTTTGAATATTTCTGTCTTTCTGTCCAGACATTGAAAAATTTTTCAAGCCCATTTCTTCACAGGGAATGTATTCATTAATTTCTGAATTAATTCATTTCTGCATTTACAGATCTGGATTAAATAACATTCTTTCTTCTTATTTTCCTAGAAACTTTTGTTTTCCTTGGTAGCTTTGGGAATTCCAAGTATCTTCAGTGTTAAAAATTTCCTCTAGAATCAGTAGTAACAGACTAAGATTTGTAGGAAATGACACAAAAAATGTTTGACTTTTATTTGAGCTGGTGTCTTTGTTGCTGAAAGAGAGACAAGAAACTAGTTGAAACACAGGAAATTATAACTAGATGCTAGGAACAAAAAATTCATAGTGAGAGTGATCCGACACTGGAAAAGCTTCTCCAGAGATGTTGCATGATCTCCACCCTTAGAGATATTCAAAACTCAACAGGACATGGTCCTGAGCAATCTAACCTAAGTTGTCCCTGCTTTTGGAACAACAGCAGGATTTGAACTAGGTGGCTTCTGGAAGTCCCTTACAACCTTGAATTATTCTGTAAGTCAGAGCCTGCCATATGAAAGATCACAGCAATGCAATGTCTATGGCCATTGTCAGTTCTCAGATTTTAAATTCAAGATTATCTTTGCTGGTATATAAATTGGCTTGCATCCTACAGCAGAAAGATTCTGAATATTCATGCCACTGTTTCTATGTCACAGACCTACAACCAGTTGTTCCTTGGAAAACTTCATCTAGCAGGTTCCTGTTTTAGGAGGAATAATGCTGACTGAGCTTGTGAGTTTTGTCTTGGTGAAATATTAGGATTAGATTGTGCCTGCAAACAGAACAGAGAAGTGCAATATTGTCCCTTAATTGCTATTGTTCTTTCATCAGAGTCAGCACTTCACAGACAAATCCAAGAGAACCAGTTCTAGTGCCTGGAAATCCTGCACAGGATCCAGCTTGCTAGGACTATTCTATTTCCAACAGGCAAAAGTGAGGGAGTGGAAAGAACGGGACACGGAAGCTTTCTGCAGTGACAGGTTGTGATCTTTGTCTCTCAATTGCATTTGCTGAGGTGAGACACAAGAGCATAATATAAGAAAAACACTTGTTCTGACCTTACCCATACAGCTTTACACAGAAGAAAAATATAATTTCAAGCATCCTGGATCATCAGAAAAACATTCATTTCATGGGTGTAAACCTGTAATCTGCAAGTTACCCCTGAATCCAAATTTGACTGTTAGTGAGAAAGACATGGCAAGGCAGAATAACATCTTCTACACTACTGACCACAGAAATCAAAATCTGTTCAGTGTTTGTCTAAACCAATGACTAACTTACATTGAACATCCCAACAACTGGTTGATTGGAGAAGAGTAGTATTGTACTACACCTTATTGTCCCCAAATTCTTGCCTTCCTCCTTTCTTTTCTAACCCAAGACTGCTACTTCTCAGCTCTTTTCCATGGTACAATCACAGATCAGGATTTATTTGTTAACTCAGACTTGCATCTTTTCTCATCTGATTTTTGCCTTATCAGTGAGATGTGTCATAGTGGCTGGGAAGGACTAAACTATTGAAAAAATAATTAAGTATTTATGTAGTATAATTTTTCTTGGATAGCTATGGTTAAGATCTTCCACCAGCTGAGTGTGCTGCAATACTATTGAAAGCGTGTAAAGATGATGCAGAATAAAGATGATTTGCCCCTACATATCTGAGAACTTTCAAGTCTTCTCTGGTCATCTTTTGATCTTTTTGAATCCATCTGGAAGTTGCTGGAAAGGTAGGAAGGTGTTGAAGATCCGTACCTAGCCATTTCCACTAATATTTCTTCTTAGCAATGGAAAGACTATGCAAAAGTATCACTGTGACATGATGATGCAAAATGAAGCACAGAACAAGTATCCCACATAACATATTAGTGCTAGTACACAGCCCATTACTTTGTTGTTTGAAAACAACTCATGATTTTTTCCTACTGTAGACTTAACACAGTTTCCAGTTTAAGAAATTTTAATTAAGTTATCCTGGTGATAGAAGTTATTTCACCCAGGGACAAAATCAAGACATGAGCTAGCAGGCCTCTGCCGCTCCTGGGCTAGCAGCTGTGGTTCTGTCTGCAGTTATCAAATCAGGCTAAAATACTCACTGCAGTGGATCTGTGAACCTTGTTTTTCCAAAGACAATATGAATAATTTTTGCAGTTCTGTTACCTCTTATTTTTAAAAAACTTCCTACATGTTCAAAGTTAAGTTTACTTTACACTATTTAATAGTAGCAATAGTTTACTTTGTATAATCTATAGAAAAATTGTTCCTTGTTTATTTTTCTGACTCTGAACTATCTTCTGACTGAGTTCCTGTGTTTCCTGCTTTTCATTATATGACTCAGTCTTCCAAAGGCAATTGTTCCACTAGGAAGATAAGGTGAAAAGGCAACAGAAATAATACAATGTATCTTCAAAATAAAATTGTGGTACAATTTTAGTTTATTGTTACTGAGGGAATTCCATTACAGTATCTTTCCCTCTGTGCCCAAAAGTAAGATAAATTAGTGAGCATTGATACTTCTGGTTGGAAATTTTCAGTTATATAACATGTTGGCATATACGTGCTGTTTATACAAGACAAAAGCAAAGTTTACTCCCTATAGACAAAAGACCATTAGCTTTAAAACTTTCATTACTTCTAGATTCATGTTATCCTGAAGATAAAAACTTGTATTCTTCTCCAAGAAAAAAAGCCTCCAGGCTCTAGCAAAAGATGTACAGCTTCCTTGCAGTATTGAAATATAAAAAATTGCCTCAATAGAGCATTTAATATGCTTTGGTGCCTCCAGGTAGTACGTAGTATATTTCTGAGTAATGGTCAATTAACTTGGTTGATAAACTCAGAATACACCAGCTTTTTGTGAAAGTGGCACACAGTAGTACCTACTCCCATTACTACAGACCTATTCTGCATAGCTGCCAGAGACCACAGTCAGGGTTTGAGGGTCTATTGCTCTTGACCGTGATGTTACAGGGCAGATTAGCAGTCTTCCTGCCAAGAACTCAATACCTGAGCTGAGATAAGCTGAATTATTAAGCGTAAGAAATCACAGGAAACAGAAAGAGACGAGTGTGAGGCAAAATAAGGTGCTTTCTTCCATCAACTCTCAATTTCTCTCAGACTTTCTACAAAATGTCTACAAAGCCAAAGTATAGAAACAAATTATCTGGTCTCAAATCCGGAAAGTATACCTGCTTTCTGCAATGAGGAATGTTTTTTCAAGACAATAATGGCTCCCTAGTTTCCTGGAGTCAAGCAGCAACAATTCCTCACTTCCTTTTTTTTTATTGGTTACTGTTTAAACTAGGTGCTTTTTAGAAACACAAGCTAACGCAAAAACATACTTTAATGAAACACCACTCACTGGGTGGAGAGCTGGATCTCAAAAGATGCAACAGATGTTGCATTAGATGACAGGGGAGAGAGAGAACTGTCAGGTAAACAATATAATTTAAAAAAAAAAAAAAAAGTAAAAATTAAGTAGCTATCAAAGAAGAAAAACTTTATTGTTCATTATTTTCACAGACACCATTTCAGTCAGTTATCATAAAGCTTTTTCAGTATTGAGTGCTATTTTGGCAGCTTAAAGCACTGCAAACCTTGAATAAATCCTTATGAAGGAGTAACTTCCATGTTCATTACACACTCAACAATCATGACAGATACAAGAGTCCAGCTGAGTCCTCCCTGACCTTGGGTCCGGTTCTGTTACATTCAGATCAGCACAAATTTGGAATAGTTCAGTTGAAGGTAAAGAGCTTATTTCAAATTGATATCAAAGTAATTCAGAGCAAGCTCTGAATCAAAATAGGCAGATCAGATACTGTCATGTATAGGATACAGACAGAATGATGAGCTTCACTCACTCAGCAGTGAATAAAAATAAGTGTTTAATATACTGGTTAACAATTGATTAAATTTGTTTAATGTTCTATCCATTGACAAATATAATTTGTGCTGACAGCAATTGTACTCCTTGCTGTCTTGCTCTGTGTTCCTGTGATAATTATTTTTGCAAAACAAAAGTCAGCCTTTTTCCATCATTCAAGTGATACTGTCCACCATGTGAACTGTGGATTTTATTGAAAGCATACTGAAATCCATTGGAAAAACTCCTGTGGCCTTCAGTGAGTTTTATATCAGTCTCTGAACAGGTCAGGGTTCTTGTGGAAAATAATAGTGTGGGACCTTGTAGTTATGTCTGAATATATAATGCCAGCAAGTAGGGGGTGTATTTGAAGGAATCACAAAATCTCAGAATTGCTGAAGTGGGAAGACCTCTGGAGATCAACTAGTCCAATCCCTCTGCTCAGAGAAGGGTCAATTAGAGCATGTTCCCCCAAGGCCATGCTTCAACATAACTCTAACATTATTTCTCTAGTTTTAAATTACCAACTTTCCCAATTTAATGTTCTCTTACATAAAACTCTGTACTACATTTTACTCTGTAATTATGGGATCATTTGCCAACGTTTTGTGGCCTCTTATCAAGAGAGTGGAATCCTGTTGTGCATTTTACTTTCAGTATTATAATTTTTTTTTCACTGAATAGAGCATCAGGATTTGTAGTTTTAATGTAATCTATGAAATTATTTTAATGTACTAAACTAATTTTGACCTTTTTAAGGTTCCATATTTTGATTGCAAAACACTCCACTTCTTTAGCATGAGTCAGTGAGAATGCAATCAAGAGAGAAAAGAATTAAACAGAACTAATGTAAGATGGGTATCTTTTGGAAAGGTAGGTAGAGAGATACCTTCAAAAACCGTCAAAAGACCTACCAGAAATATAGCACTCTGAGCATCTTTGCTGTCAGACGTCACTGTTGAGTCTTGACAAAAGTGAAGCACCAAATACCCATCTAGATTTCTATACAGATAATACTCATTTCTTGTCCCACTGATTTTAACGGAATTCTTTCCACAATTTTTTGTGTTCATAACCATTTGCAGAACTGCTTCACTGAATCTCTCCACCATTTTCCTGGATGTTTATTAGTTGACATCCTGCAACATCCATGCTCTTTTGAATCTGCTTATTTTTTAGATTGAGAGCTATATGGCAATTAGCTGAGAATAAGACCAGATACAAGTGATTGAGTGATGTTACCTATGTCTACCTGATACTGCTTTTTGATGAGAGTTAAATTTTAATTAAAATTACAGCCTTTTTTACTACACATTACTAGTTAAATATAAATTAGAGTAGCCTTCATTCTTCTACTACTTCTGGCCATTGCAAAGCCAGAAATACATGCAGCATGGGGCTGGAAAGCAAGAGAATCTTCAGGGTTACTCCCAGTTTAACAAAGGAGTTTTCCTTAGATCAGAAAATAAGGGGCACAAATGAAGCTAGGATTTTAAGGTTAGTCCTAATCTTAATCCTCATCTCCCTTTCCCTAATAGAGTGACATTTCATTCAATGTTGGTACTTTCTTTCTTCTATTCCTTTATTCTGATGAGGTCCTAATTTGAGCACATTGTCAATTTTCACCAACTTTGAAGTGACTGCAACATTTTATATGGGTAAAGTATATTCTCATATGCTAGAATTAAAAATTTTAATTTGTATTACTTTTTAAAGTGTCTATTAAGTATTTCATTGAATGAAAATGTAATGTATGTTTTAAAAAATGAAAATCTGATTTAAACTCTAAAGGCCAGAACAAATCATTCTGAGCAATGTAAAGTTGAAAAGGATCTGCATTTTAGGAAGAAAACTCATGAAACTCTTTTCCAGTTGTGGGTGATTTGGGTCTCATATATTATCGAAACTTTTTCAAATCTCAGATTACTGATATTTTTGTGGTAGAAAAAATAAATACACCAGCAAATAACAGTGGCTAACAGTGATCTGAAAGTAGTGAGGGACAAAGTCTGTCTGATCTTATTTGAAATGATGTTTCAGACTTCGTAGTTTACACTGAGAAGACACTGTTATCAATCAGTGACCTTGTTAGCAGTCTCAGTGGGCAGACTAATTAATGATGCTGCTTTGTATAAATTTGGGGGATGAGTAGGAAATGGATATAATGTAATTGAACTATTGTAAAGTCTCAGTTTTAAACTATTACTTCTAAAAAAGTTGGTGGATATGTGAGTTTAATCAAAGCTAATAAGTATGCATGAATTTACCTTGAATTAACATCAGTTAATTTTTGGAGCACAATCCCAAATACAGCTCTCTGTTGGCTGCTGCTTTTGGTTACACGTGCTGTGAATTAAGTGGTGAACAGCATTTTCTACAGCCATTAACTTACAGAGCAGAATGGGAACAAACTTGCCTAGCTAGGGTTTCCCAGTCTGTATTTTGCCGGCTGCCACCACAGTGGCTTCAGCCCTCAGCATCCATGCAAGTGTGAAGTGCAGTGCTGAAGGCCATCCCTCAACAGTGGCAGGGGGTTTGGGATACATATTATTGTTGTGAGGAGTATCATAATAATTCAGGATGTTGCTGCTGAGGAGTAACTTGTCAGCAGGTCAATATTCTTACCTTACTTACCTAAAACAATGTTACATTTAGCTGACTTGCTTTGACTGCTTGTTTTCCAGTTTTAACTTCTATCCTCAGCTGCAGGATTAAACTAATTACTTTGAGTAGAAGATTATGAAATTCCTTGCATATTTCAAAAGCACATAGGCTTTGCAGTTTACACATCCACAAAATGGAAGGTATATCAGTTTCTAGGAAAAATAATGTTCATTTAAAAGATATACTGTCTCCAAACATATATATTAAAACAGCACCTGCCCAAGGTGCAGCAAGGAGTTAACAGCATAGACCGTGTTGGTGTTCCTGTTCCAAATCACTGGTTTCAGGACCTTCATTGTACAGGGCATTTCAAAAAGATGAACTTGATTTCTATTGAAGGTCCGTTTCAAATAGGTCCATATTTTTGAAACACGCTGTATTATGCCAAACATTGAGTCTATCAGTGTTATGGTATCTTGACTGATGGTGTAGGGATAATTAAATGAGGAATTTTAAGAAGAAGAATAAGGAGAAAATGAAAAGGGAAAAAAAAATGTTATTTGCAGGGCAGGCACTGTTAACTGTTAACTGGTCAATATCCCTACCCAGCTTCTTCTAAGCTAGAGAGGTTTAATCTTTGTGGTTCTAAGGCTAGGATCAAGTATTCTGAATCACTGACCTAGAAAACACCAAGGACACTGAAGCAGTTATTTGCAATTGCTTGAAGGGAATCTCAGACATGCAAAAAGGCAGAAAGTACTGCATGAAGGCCATTCTTTTACCCCCCGAGTTTCTGGGATCAATGAAACTAATCAAAGCTTACAAAGAAGGATGAAAATTCAGGCAAAATATGATAAAACTGGCCTGCGGCTCCTGCATGAGCAAATAATACATGATTTTATCTAAATAGATAGGAAAGTCACAAACTGTGTCCACCAAGGAACACAACAGAGATAACAGTAAATGTCACATGGTAATAACCTTTTTGATTGACCCAGTGCCTTTTGAAGTTCAAAGATGATTATAATAGCTAGTTTTTTCACAGCCACTTGATTGTTCTAGCTGCTCTGCAATCTAGTCCCTGTAAGCTTTCCCATTAAGTTTTGTGGACTATATTTTGTGCAGCAGAGCTCTCAGACAAAATTACTGGCTTCAGAGCAATTCATGGATGAGAAAAGTGGTACAAACAGCCGAAATGTACTTATAAAAATCTGCCCATGTTTCGTCACAAATCTGGGACATACTGTGCCCAAACAAAGTTTTCCAACACATAGTCAATCTTAGAAATGTTAACCATATTGGACAAAGGGATTATGATACAACTCCAAAAAATTCCATGTGCCTTCAATGTTTATGATGATTTTTATCAAGTAATCTAGAACTGTAGGCAGCCCATCCACAAACTAACCATGTGACAAGCCTAGCGGCAACTCCAGAGCTGCCAGAGGAACTTGCCAAGGAACCAGATGTCACTAGGAATGTTTCTCTCACTCCTTAGCTGCTGGATCCCGTGGCTGCCACTAAACAAGAGAAGAAATGGGATAATGTATGGTTTTACTTTTCTGAGGCTAACAGCCTCTACATCAATCTACTGCAATTCTGTTGCCATTTGAGGTAAATATTTCTAGGCCTTTGCTTCTTTTTTTTTTTCCAAAGCTAAAACATGTGTATGGTTGTTTATTATTGATCATTACTGCTGTATATTCTTAGCTTTCAGTGTCATAGTTTGAAAGTGGAAGTGTTCAAGGCCAGGCTGGATGGGGCTCTGAGCAACCTCATCTAGTGGGAGGTGTCTATACCCATGGCAGGTGGGTTGAAACTGGAAGATCCTTAAGGTCCCTTCCAACCCAAACTATTCTATGATTCTAAGATATGAAACTTTCTATTTTGGACATGTTCAGATTTTATGGCTTAGTAACTTTTTGTTTGTCCATGAGGATAAAATAAGCAGACCTTGGAGCCTTTATGGAGTTAAAGCTATAATACAACTTCCATTGAGGCAAAAAAAAAGCTTAATACAACTTTCATTCGCTGGCTGGGTTTTAATCAGTCACAAGGCAACACAAGTAAATTCTAGAAGGCATTGAACTCCTCTTTTTGATCAATGGTGCCTGATTCCCATACAGTAATATTCATTCCCTGGGCAGTAATATTCTGTTATATTTTTAATGATTACCCTTCACTCTGGTACTACAGGTAAGTGTAACTTAAACTTCAATCACCTGGAAAGCAGGCCAGTCCCAAACATTAGCTCAGAGGAAACCCTAGGCTAATGTATTGATATAACGTTTACTATCTCAGGATTGTCTTTAGACCTTAGAAAGCTTTTGTGCTTCTGATGCATGTGTGGATTAGACTCAGTGGATGATGCAACAGAGGTTTCTACACTATCAGTTAAACACAGGTCTGAGCCCTTTCTGAATCCAAGATATTTTTCTAGCTCCCCACATGGTTTCCTTCAGAGATCCTGTTCAGGATCAGGCTGAGGGCTGCTGCCACAGTCTCTAAGGTGATAAGCCAGGTGTGCTGGGTCAGCTGGTGAAGCTTTTGAGTAGGACTTGACTGCTTGCTAGATAAAAAGAGCATCTCAGGACATAGCTACTCCTTTTTGTCTCCATCTCTCTTACTAACATTCTGTTCTGTTGCTCCATACATAGTTTAACGCTGTGTGACATATGTAAATAAGTGTCTACAGAAGTGGACAATCAAAATTCTCTGTTCCTCCACTTGAAATATTATTATGGTGTGTTTTTCCTCCTCTGCCACATGCAGGCTTTACCTAATCATAGTCCAATATTTACTGTGCTAGATGCACTTTGTACTTCCTCAACTGTGGATTTAGCTAAAACTAAGCAAGAAACTGCAAACACTAAGTTAACCATATTTCCTTAAACTGTCACATAGAACAGAAGCAACATTTTTGTTATTGTTACTTTCACTTTTGTACAGTAAGCAAGAAGTGGTTTTGGCCATTTTGTTTTATTTTTATATCTACAGCACAAAAGGAAAGGGTAAAATTACAGGGAAGTTGGGACAAATAGTATTTGTGAGCCTGAGTTTTTATTTCTAATCTATTGACTGATCCTGCCTATTTGAACTGAGCATCTTATAACCCATCCAGTGGAAGATAGTCTATTATTAGAAATCAACCTTTGATATAAGATCAGCAATCTCTGGTTTCCTGCGTCTCTGTATAGAAACAGGAAGTGAGATATTCATAGAATCATAGAATGGTTTGGGTTGGAAGGGACCTTAAAGATCGTCTAGTTCCAACCCCTTCTGCCACGGGAAGAAACACTTCCCACTAGACCAGGTTGCTCAAAACCCCATCCAACCTGGCCTCGAACACTGCCAGGGAGGGGGCATCCACAGCTCCTCTGGGCAAGCTGTGCCAGTGTCTCACCAAACTCACAGGGAAGAATTTCTTCTTAATATCTAATGAAAAACTACCTTATTTCAGTTTAAAACTGTTGCCCCTTGCCACGGTTTAATGCTAGGCTGACAATTAAATGAATGACAGACACTCTCTATTAACCTCCTCCCTTCCCAGAAAGGGTAAGGAAAGAGAATAAGGGAGAGAGACTTATGGGTTGGAAAATAAACTACACAGCTTTAATGAAACAGTAATGATGAAAAAGAAAATAATGAAATATATACAAACCAAATATTGCTCTCCCCACCCCAATAATGTTCATGTTACCTCTGAGGCTGTAGAGCAGCTCTGGGGAAAGTCCTGGACTAGGTCCTGGAGTCAGTGGCAGGTAGGAGCTGGAGGCAGGAACACATGAAGTCAGGAACACACATATTGGGATCAAAGACATATGAATGGGTGGAGTCGTCCCAGGATGCCAGCCATAGATGAAGAGGAGTCTGACCCTTGTGATCTCTCAGATTTATACCAAGTATGATGCTTATGGGATGGAATACTTAGTCTGGTCAATTTTGGGTCACCTGCCTGGTCTGCTTCTCTTGTAGAATCATAGAATCATTATGGTTGGAAGGGACTTCCAGGGTCATCAAGTCCAACCTTTATCCCATCATATTCCTAACCATTAGACCATTAGACCATGGCCTCAAGTGCCTCATCAACCCGTTTTTTGAACACCCCCAGGGATGGTGACTCCACCACCTCCTTGGGCAGCCCATTCCAGTGCCTAACCACCCTCTCAGTAAAGAACTTCTTCCTAATATCCAACCTAAACTTCCCCTGATGTAACTTGAGGCCATTTCCTCTCGTCCTGTCATTAGCAATTTGGGAGAAGAGACCAACACCAGCCTCACTACAACCTCCCTTTAGGTAGTTGTAGAGGGCAATAAGGTCTCCTCTCAGTCTCCTCTTCTCTAGGCTCAATAACGCCAGTTCCCTCAGCCGGTCTCCATAAGGCTTGTTTTCCAGACCTCTC